>JACDQD010000007.1:2694404-3205850 GCA_019843655.1 Lethocerus indicus | reverse complement strand
ATAGGAAAGGAAGAGATGAATCGACAGGAACAACAGTAGATCAAAGGATCAAGAACAACAAATTAAAACCAGGAAGAGATGAATCAACGAATAAACGGTAGTCAAAGAGGATTCAGGAACAACTAACAGATGGAAACCAAAGAGGATGTGAATCGACGGGCAAGCAGTGAGTCAAGAAATTCAGAACAACTTTAACCGGAAACCAGAGGAAGGAAGGATAAAGATATCGACAGACAAAGCGGTGGTCGAAAGTTCAAGGCAACAACAGGTAAAACCGAAGGATAAAGAATGTCGGCATCAGAACAAGCGAGTGAATCAAAGGAGTTGAGAGCAACAACGGTCCGGAAACCGAAAGGAAGGATCATAAAGATATCGACAGACAAGCAGTAGTCAAGAAAAGTTCAGGCAACTAGCAAATAAAACAAAGGAAGGATGAAAATCGGCAAACAGTAGTCAGAGAAAAGTTCAAGGACAACACAGCAAATGAAACCAAAGATAAAGATATCAACAGACAATTAAAGATCAAAGGAAAAGTTCAAAAACGCAGCAAAATCCGGAAAACCAGAGGATATGAATAAACAGACAAAATTAGATCAAGAAAGATCGTTCAGAACGCTTTAACCGGAAAACCGAAAGGATCATAAGATATCAATGAACAAAACAGTAGTCAAGAAAAGTTCAGGAACGGCAAACCGGAAACTCAGGGAGATAAAAGATATCGACTCTGGAACAAACAAGTAAAGTCAAAGGAAAATTCAAGAACAACAAATTAAAATTTCAGGAAAGGAAGAGATGCAAAGATATCGACGAACAAGCGAGTAGTCGAAGAGTTCAGAGCAACAGCAAATAAAGGAAAGGGAAGGATCAAGATGAAAGGCAAAGAGTCAAAGGTTCAGAACAACAGCAACAGATGGAAATCAGAGAGATCATGATCGACAAAAGCAAAGTCAAAGGAAGTTCAGGACAACAAATTAAAGAGCAACAGGGAGGAAGGATGTAAGATCGACAGACAACAGTGAATCAGAAAGTTCAGGGAACAACAACAGGTAAAAGGGAAAGGATGGATAATCGAAGATCGGATCGTCGCGAGTGGATCAGAGCAAATGTCGAACCGTCCGGAAAACAAGGAAGGAAGGATGAGATATCGACAAAACAAACAGCGAATTCGAGAGGATTCAAGGAGCAGCAACAAATCCGGAAAACAAAGGAAAGGGAAGGATGTAAAGAGAAACAGACAAGCAGTGAGTCAGAGAAAGTTCAAGGCAACAACAAGCGGAAACTCGAAAGGATAAGAGATAACAGACGGTGGTCAAGGGAAAAATTCAGGAACAGCGGTCAGGGAAAGGAGGATGTGAAAGTCGACGACAAAAGGTGAAGATCCAGAGAGAAGGTTCAGAACAACGGCAGGTAAAAGCGAGGAGGATGAATGTCGACAGGCAATTGAGTCGAGGAAGGTTCGCAGGGGCAGCAGCGGAAGTGGGAAGATGTGAATGTCGACAGACAAGCAATGGTCAGAGGTTAAGGGCGGCAGCAGGTAGGAAACCGAGGAGGATGAAAGAGATAAACGGTGGTCAGAGGGAAGGTTCAGGGCAACAGCAGGTGGAAACGGAAAGGATCAGCAAGATCAAATCGGCAAACGGTGGATCCAGGGAAGGTTCAGGCAACAGCAGGTAAAGGAGACCGAAAGGATGTGAAGATGTCGACAGGCAAGTGAGTCAGGGGAAGGTTCAGGGCGGCAACGACCAAAGGAAACCGGAAGGATCTTGTAAAGGCAAAGCAGTGGTCAGAGGAAGAGGTTCAGGGCAACAGGTAAACAGGAGGATGTGAAGATGTCGACAGGCAAGCAGTTAGTCAAGAGAAGGTTCAGGGCAGCACGGCAGGTAAAACAGGAAGGGAGGATGAAGATGTCGACAGGCTCGCGGTGGTCAGGAAGTTCAGGGCGACTGGCGGGTAGGACAAAGGATGATGTAAACAGGCAAGTCAAGGATTCAGAAGCGGCAAAGGATAAAGATATCGGCACGCGAGCAGGATCAGAAGGAGGAACTCCAGGCAGGTTTCAGGGCAAGCGGCCAGTCCTCCATCCTTGTCCCTCCACCTGTCGGGTTCAGGTCCACTGGCTGCGTCCTCCAGGAGGATTCAAGTCCTGTCGGGGAGGTCAGGAGGTGTCAGGGCAGGCTCCAGGCCGGTCCTCGAGAGGATCCACTCCACGGAAGCGGTGTCCTCGAGGAAGCTTCGACTCCACGGCCTTTCCTCCAGGGGGAGGATTCATCCACTCCAAGGACATCCGGGATGTCCTCCATCCACAGGTTTCTCCATTTCAGGGGAGGTCCAGGGCTGGCGGGTCAGATTTCCAGAGGCAGTAGACCATCCGAGGCAGGATCTCAGTCGGGGCAACTCACTAAATAAGTCAGGACAGGATGCTGATCCGCTCAAAAGCTCAAACCTCAGGGGGCTCTCTCGCTCTCCTCTCAAGCTCTCGAGGTGGGTCAAGGCTGCTGGCAAAGATCAAAGTTCAGCAGCTCGACGGGCAAAGCGGTGGTCAGGGAGTGTTCGGGGCGGCACGGCGGGTAGGAGGCTCGAGGGGAGGATGTGAGATGTCGACGGGCAAGCGGCAGTGGTCGGGGAGTGTTCAGGGCGGCACGGCGGGTGGGAGGCTCGGGGAGAGATGTAAGGATCGAAGGCAAGCCCGTGACGAAGAATTTCGGCAGCACGGCGTCAAAGGATTCGAGGATGTGGCAGTCCGACAAGATCAAAGCAGTTTCAGAAGTTCCTTCGGCGGAGTTGGGAGGAGCAGTCAGAGAATGATCGACTCGGAAGCGGTGGTCAGGGGAGTCGGGGAAGGTTCAGGGCAAGATGAAGGATGAGATCAGTCTCGGCAAGCTGGTGGTCAAAGGTTCGGGGCGCACGGCAAAGGCTCGAAGGATGTCAACAAATGTCGACAAGCAAGTGGTCAGGGGAAAGGTTCGGGGCGCTAGGAAGGCTCGGCGAGATGTGAGAGATGTCGACAAGCCGTGTAGTCAGGGGAAATTCGGGGGCAATGGCACGAAGATCGAGGGAGGCTGAAATCGGGGCAAACCGGGTGAGATCGGTGGATCAGGGGAAGGAAGTTCAGGGCACGGCGGGTAACGGTGGGAGGAAGGGAGGAACAAAGATCAGATCGACAAGCAATAGTCAAAGGTTCGGGCACAGGAGAGCTCGGGGAAATGTAAAACAAAGATAAAGTCGAGAAGCAAGCGTGGTCCCGGGAAGTTCGGGGCACGTCGGCTGGGAAAGTCAGGAACAAAGATGTTGTGGAGATGTCGACGGGCAAGCGGTGGATCAAAGTTCAGGGCGGCAACGCTCGGCGAAACAGGAGCTCGAGGAGGATGTCGACGGGCAAAACGGTTGGTCGAAGGTTCAGGGCGGGCAGGTAGGAACCAGCTCGAGGGAGGAGGATGTGAGATGTCGACGGGCTCGGTAGAGGGGAGTTCAAGCAGCTAGGAGGAGGGAGGATGTGGATGTCGACGGGCAAGGCGGTGGGTCCAGGGGGAAGGTTCAGGGGACGGCACGGCGGGTAGGAGGCAGAGGGAGGATGTGAGATGTCGACGGGCAAGGCGGTGGTCCGGGGAAGGTTCAGGGGCGGCACGGCAGTGGGAGGCTCGAGGGAGGATGGAGAGTGTGTCGAAGAAGCGGTGGTCCGGGGGAAGGTTCGGGGCGGCACGGCGGGTAGGAGGCTCGAGGGAGGATGTGAGATGTCGACGGGCAAGCGGTGGTCCGGGGGAAGGTTCGGGGCGGCACGGCGGGTAGGAGGCTCGAGGGAGGATGTGAGATGTCGACGGGCAAGCGGTGGTCCGGGGGAAGGTTCGGGGCGGCACGGCGGGTAGGAGAGGCCGGAGGAGGATGTGAGATGTCGACGGGCAAGCGGTTTTATTTTATTACCTACGCCTCGGTTATACACACCAAGATACGAATGGGATTTAGAGAAATTAAATTGATAAAAATTGTAGTATTTTCTATACCGGTTATTGGATTACGGCTCTGCGTTGGGATGTGTGCGGGCGAGGATTGGATAAAATGAGAGGGTAAAAAGAGAACAGTTTGCCCCCGCGTGTAAGCCACAGAATCGAGGAATCGAGCCCCCGCCCCTTCCACGAACGGTAAACATGATTACCAGGTATCCCCGAAGCCTCCCTTATGAAAATCGGATTGGTACGACAAACAGGTGGGCCGTCGGAGGGGGGGGGGCTCTTTAGTCGTGTCACAGTCACCCCCCTCTCAATCCTCATCCCCCAAAACGGGCCCCCACGATATACGCACAATTCTTCATCCCCGTTCCCCGATATGGGACAGAGGAATACCGCCAATCCGGTTATGTAGGAACACTTCGTGCTACGTTTCAGCCTTCTGCTTTTCTCTCGTCGACGTTTTACAATTAGAAATATTTCAATATTTTAACACATCTAAGAAAATACGGCATTGACGTAACAACAGTGTAATAGAAGTTAAGGACGAACAACCAGTTTAGTACTGAGAGAATGTCTTTGATACGGCCACCCTGGAGAAGAATAAAGTCAGAGAAGAAATTACGTTTAGCTATTGAATATAATATTTACCAGGTAGTAAAATTATGAAAAATATTATTTTTAAATTCCACCGGCCTAATATTTATAAACTTGCAAGAACAGAAGTCGGACTGTGGAACAAACGTGATCCAATGACCTAAAAACAGCTGCATCCCCTGTTTTATAGAATAATAAACGGCGTTCGGCACCCGGTTTCACATGACCATAACTGGTACAGTAAGCCAAACAATTTGGTCATTTTATACGGACAACCGACTGCATCGTATACGTGTACAATTATAATGGATATGTGATTCGTTCCAGGCGATAAATAGAAATCTAGTTTTATCATTTCTACGACATTTTATTGTTTAAAATGTTGTTCAAACTGTATACTGTTCGCTTATTTCATTGATATACGGGAGAACATAATTACCGCTCTAGTTGCATATTTGATACTGTACGTTGTTGATGGGAGGGTTGTTTCGGGGCGGGGGTTGTGGTGGGGTGGGGGGGTGTCTGGCGCACAGAGATCAAAAGGCTATTAGGAGGAGTGCGCATAACGAGCTGTCACGAATTGAGGGGGGTGGGTGTGGGAGGAGGAAGGAAAGCCGGTTCTCTTCCCAATAGCCGAAATAAAAGGGGGTGACTTCGATCTATGGGGGGGTTTGGGACGGGAGACAAAAGGATTCCGCGATACGGGGAGGGAAAAATCGATGGCCGAGGGTATGTGAGTCATTCCAAACCCCCTCGTGATGGTTGGGGGTTTGGCACTGAATCAGACCAATGTGTCACCGGTAATCGTCATCAGTTTCGGGGGTTTGGGGAAGGGGGTGCAGTAACACCCCGCTGCCCTACCGCCCTAACTTAGGCCAACCCCCTACGAGCTGTTAGGCGATAGGAATCTGTACCCATATTTGGGGGAAATTTCAAAATAATTAGTTACCACCGGCTGTAGAAGCCAGTAGAATCCATTACAGAATAATTACCATACAAGAGGAGGACTTAAATTTAGACTTTTGGTAATAATTTTCAAACAATTCATACGTTTATTATAATTTTTTGTTATTTAAGTGTGCCAATGTCTCCAATATCGCTGCCCTTTTCCCGGTAACACGCTGCAAGACATTTTTTTCAAATAATATCTCCGGAAAAGTGGATTAAAGTTTTCCCTCTGCGAGGTTTCTCCAACATTGACCTTGGCTGGGGGCTTGGAAACGAGGAAAAGTATCCCTAACGATGATGAGGAATAAATTAATTCCGAAGTTAAGATTAAAGAACCGGTTGCCAGCGACGATTCTCTGGGATAACAACCCTTTCTATAAGGGTTGTTATTCGATGCTGTTGTTTGTTGTTGTGATATGAAAACTGCAGGAACTTGCTACAAATAATGAATGAATCTTCTTCTGAAGCAAGCTCTCTCAGGGTGAAAATATATTCGATGATCCCACGGACCGCTTACCCTATAGGCTTTCGTACACACGTCCTACTTTCATACATATGTATACCATTCTCTGTTGTGTTCGGCAATCGATCATTGGGGCGCCACATGACTGCTGCTCTATAAATGTATATGTATATATATATATATATATATCCGGGTGCAATTAAGAGTGATCATTAGGTCGGGCTGACTCCCAGCTGTCAGCCCCCTCTGGGCGCTGGGCATCTGCGCCTACCTTCTAGAATTATACGGTCATAAAATACAACTGTTATTTTTAATTAACAGACGGCAACACCGGTGTAGTCGATTTAACTGTCGCCACTTTACCGCCGGCGGCCCTTTTGTACCCACTGGAATAGGCATTTCTGGACTTAACAAAGTAATAAGTCTATAGGCCTGTAAGAGATGCCTACTGTAGGTTCGTGATGTTTCTGTCTCCTCTCGCCGGTTTGGTCTTTTGCTAGACCGGTTTCGGCCGCTCGCCATCTTCAGTAGCGGTGTGTTAGTCACTGTTGTTAGCACTTTGGATGTTTTTTGGGCATCCTCACTCCTGCACTGTCACTTTCACATGTACTGTCATGGCGCTACTGAAGATGGCGAGCGGCCGAAACCGGTCTAGCAAAAGACCGAACCGGCGAGAGGAGACAGAAACATCACGAAACAACAGTATTCAAACCCCTCGCAGATCACAAAACAGGTATATTAAACTAGATGTCTACAGTTTTTTTAATAAAATATTACAAATTTATACGGCAATAACAATAAATACTTTAATTCAAACAGATTTCTCCCATTCGTCGGTTTCTCACCGCGAATCTCCGGTAGGACACTTTTGCAAATTTCCGACCAAAGCACCCTATCCCAGTCCGTTATATGGGGTGTCTCAAAATTAACGCGAGATTTGAATTTTCCACCATTCTTGCAGTAAAGTTGGGAACCCTATTAAAAAACCATTTGACAGCCGATAGTTTAGGGTCAGTAAAAATGGAACAACGTGTTTTTTTCATTGTTGGACAATATTTAAAAAAATAATGAAAGTTTGGCAGCCAGAGTTCGATTCAAATCTTGCGTTAATTTTGGGACACCCTATATAAGATTACCCTTAATTTATTTTTAACATACAATACGCGAATACCGCTTTCCATCGTATGAAGCTCGCATTCCTGACAGTGTCCACATTGAATTTGATCGGCGACTAAATTTTTTATTTCGTTACATTCCAATATTTTATAATTATTCAATTTTCGGACGCTTGTGTAAAGGTATTAAACATTTATGTACTTAAATACAATTTGATGGTTGGAAAGTTAACGGGATTCAGATGGGGGGGGGCGGAAAGTAAGTGGTCGGTTGAATTGTGAACGGTTTGTGAGTGTGGGTTGGGTTTGGGTTCGGTTTGGGCTCGGTTGAGGCCGTTGGTCTCTCTCTCTCTCTCTCTCTCTCTCTCTCTCTCTCTCTCTCTCTCTCTCTCTCTCTCTCTCTCTCTCTGGGTTGTTTGTTGTAATTGGTATTCCATGTTGTCGTGCGATTATGGCCGGTTTACGCCGCCGTAATTCCAGCTAAAGCTGGCTTTTAACCGGCCGCAAGTGGCACAGTCCCCAGTCGTTAATGTTTGGCTTCGGCCCACCAGATACAGCGAGGGGGGGGGGCGGGTCCAAAACCGGGTATAAAACAAATTGTTTTATATTTTAGTCCCAATCGGTTTTTCCGTACATTTGCCGGGCTGAAAATCTGGAAAAAAAGGAGTAAATTCCGTGCGAAATTGAAATGGTCGACCTACTGAAACTTCCAGTATACTCACTCCTGAAAGTAGGTCAGCAAGTGACCTCTCATCTTAACACCTTATAGTTCGATTCATTCAATGGGGAATACCGATTTGTTACGAGCGGATTTCAAAAATTATTTTTATTGTTTATTAACTGAAAACCTTGGCAACACGGACTATCATCGTATAAAATACCAAATTGAATATTTATAAATTTACAAAGAATGCCGACCCAAATAATTTCGAATCCTTTTTTTTGTCTGTCCAGTTGAGTGTTGAGGTTGACAGGACAATTTTCAGATAGATTTGTGCTTTGACAGGGAAGTGAGCCGCAGAATATTTTCAAAAAACATCTCGTGTCTTTATAAAATCCCTATTTTATAAAAAATAACTTTTGCAATTTTTTCACTTTGAAACCCGGCTCCTAGATATACTTCAATCCATTTCGGGAAGTCTATTCTATGAGGTGCGCACTGTGTAATGCCTTAAGTAAATTTTCTTTAGTATTCAGTTCTGTAATTGTTCATTCCGTGAATAGGACGCGTTTAAAGCGGTGTCGGAAGTTCGAAACTTTTTCCTCGTCCTGGTTTTATGTCCGATTTTCGACGTGACATTTGTGCTATGAAAATTTTAACGATGCTAAATTCGAGAGACCAGATAATAACCTGCGGGCTACGACGAAGACGAGACGGCCTAATGACCGACCGCGTGTCCGGAACCGAAAAACCAAAAAAAAAAGGAAGAAGGAGAAAAGGAGAAAGGGAAAGACGGACGTTTATTATGGCGGGGGAATGAGTGAGTGGCATTGTTGCGTGAGTGGTCGAGGAATGAGCAAGCGCGATGCCAATTTCCAACCGCCTCAGGTAGAAGACCGGAGACCTTGAATCCTGGTAAAGGTAAAAAAAAAAACCAAACACCCTTGTAAAGCTCGGCCAATAAATACCTGACAGAATCGCTGTACCGCGCGGCTACAACTTACCACGCCGTATATAACCGCCCGATCGCTACATTTCCGAGATATTTCAGAACATGACTGTATTAATGGGACACTTGTGTCACATTCCCACTCCACTCCTGGATACCAACCCAACGATAATATAATCTGATACTCGTTTTTTTGCAAATTCTCTCGTTTGATTGGCATCAGTGAGAGTTTTTGTACCAAATTACCTGTACAAAAAAACAACAAAATAAATAAAACTGCGTGGATTACTTTATGCTTACTATCAACGGGTCAGATACCGAAGACGGCCCATCATAAATTCCATAATTCAACGATAGATATTTTTTTCGCCCCTACCGGAATTCTCAATGACCTAGCCTCAACAAGTAGACACAAGGATGATAAAATTGTTAAAATCTGTGCACTGTTTATAACAACAGACTGAAGAGATACAAAAATTAGTTAATCGCCGACAATTGGATTAACATAATTCTAAGATTGATGAAGAATTTATATCTGAAAATCCAAATGATCCGAAGATTTACTGATAATCAAAAGACTTATATATTAGTGAAATATAAAATGGAGACAGTTTATTGTCGCTTGGCCCTGTTGTTGTGTAAATAGGTCGCTGAAATGCGTCGGCGTTGTTCGTCGTCGACTCTTCTGTGAAAGGTCAGACGCCCAGCTCGATTCCCAATCTGCCCCAGATTCTCTTCGATATCTGAAAACGGCTCGAGACGAAAGTTTGGAAATTCGTTCTCAATTTCTCTCGTTTCTTCTCGACCGCCAATTACCAGAAAACAGTCTGGGAAATTTCAACCCCCCTATCTGTTATTGGACAGAGCTGATCTTTGGGCGTTCAGGAGTTGCCATTTCGACATTACATCCATTAAATGACACACTAAGTGCTGATTCGGAAATATAATCCTGAGTATTCGCCTATCACTTTCCCATTATCGTTATTATCACTCTGAGTTATGTTGTACTGGTATTCAATTATTCCTGACATCCAAAACGAGGAATACCAGGAAAATAAGCAGGGGTTTGTCCTCAATTTTGCTCTATTTGTTATTAGTGCTATTTCGACGTCCATGCCGCAGATTTTATTGTAAATGTGTGGCAATAAAAAATTTTTGTAATTTTTTTTTAATATAGCCACGCTATTGGAATTGTCATAGAACGCTCGTATCCGGTTGTGAAGATTTTTCGGGCGCTTTCGGCTTATTCCTGAGATCTTCTGTATCCTCTATCGTATATTGCCATTTTTACCTTCGACTGCAGTAGTTATGGCAGTAGTGGAGGCGAGGGCGCCCTCGCCGCAGCCGAGTGTGCAGTGAGGGGGTTGCGACCCCTCCGAGAGACCCCCCATTGTTCTCGGGCCGACTACCCCGGTTGATGAATCGACTGGCTGTTTCACCAATCGTATAATACGTACTCACCCTCTGAAATATTCAATATGCCTATTGCCCCGACATCCCTTTGCGAGGACGAACGACAAAGCCCGCCGCGCCGGTTTCAAGTCTCTCCCAACTCCATTACTAAAACATTCCATTACTCTATACACTATATATATATCTATACATATGCCTGTATTACATGATTTGATTATAATATTGCGGCTTGTAAAGTGTCAACGGACAGAGCGTTCTATGAAAGCAGTGTACCGGCGTGATAACATTTGAGACAGAAAATTGCACGAGTGATAATGAGTATTGCTTTGTATGTTGTCAGTCTGTTACTTAAGGTCAATTTCGATGTCCGTTTTAGTTTTCTGTTTAAGTCGATTCTTTTGAGTCGGGTATGGGATAGTATAAACATGGCTTTCGCTTTTCCATAAACTATGACAAATCAGTTTCCAGTTTTTATGACCAATAAGTGCGTTGATTTCCTACTACTTTCTGAAGATTGATTGATATATTTTAAAATCCAACGTATACCGGACATAACGTTCTTCCATGAACTAAGACAAATTAGTTTTTTTGTTTTTAATATTCCATCTACAACTACTGCTATATATTATGCTCGCAAGATTGTACCTACCAAAATCTGTTAGCATCACTTTAGACGCTTAATCCGGCTCCGCCTGTACGATATTGTGGACTTGTACGCGGCGTGAATTATTTTTCATTTCCCGGAGTGCGAGGGCGTTAACGATGCAGATTGCCCGGTCGAGCCCTGGGGCATACAGAAAGGGTGAGAGAGGGAGAGAGGGATAGAGGGAGAGTGCAACCGGGTACTTGCCGCCCTCATACCCCCGCGCCGAGTATCGAGTTCCCTAGGCCGATGTCGCCTCATTATTAAAACAACAATTAAGGGAAAACAGGACGAAGGGGGCGTACTGGATGGGAGAACAGCGGGGGGCAGAAGAAGGACGGGGACAACGAGGACCGAGGCACTCATTAGAAGTGCCGAGAAGAGAGCCCCATGGCCGGGGCGGGGGCGGGGGCAGCTTCAATTAAAGCGTTTAATCAATGCTTAGCAGGCAAAAGTCTCAGGTTAATATTGGGGTGTGGGGGGTCCCGACGGAGGGAACAGGAACCAGCCGGGCTTTATACACTACAAAGGGTTAACCCAACCCCGTGGGGGTTCGCGAGACCTCGGTTAACACTCTCAATTTCACCAATCAATCGGCGGTTGAAATTATCCACCAATTATAACTTACTCAGAGTTACTGCACACTTGTACATTATAAAATGTGTACCGATCGTGTTTGTTGAATTCCAATTAGCCAGCACTGTTATCAGAAATAAATTAATAAGAATGAATAAAATTTGATCCCGTCTTTCGGTCTATTTTAATTGGAAACGTCGTGTAGACGACGTGTCCTTATTTATTTCGTCCTCCACATTTCAGCCTTATGACTAATGGCGTGAAAAAGTTTTCCTCTTAGGGCTTGCTCGCGTTTTTACCCATTATCTCTTCCGATATAATTTACAATCAGAATTGAAATTCCGATCGTCCGCACTGGGAATACGGTTCGTTAAATCTGATTTATTCCCTCCCCGACGGTGGTAAAGATTCTCGGCTTTATTTCCCAACCCCTCCCGGTCGTTCTTCCCTCCTTTCGTAAACAGAGTAATTATTGGCCTCCACATTAATAAGGTTCTCCCTTCCTCTTCCTATTTCCCTTCCTTCCTCCAAAGGGACAGATTTCAATTATGAAGCGTTTAATCAGCCCGGGCCACGGACAAAAGTCTTGGGCGTTAATATTGCGGTCCTCTCGAAAGGGACCGAAGCTTTGTCACAGAAACGAGTATCACGTCCCATTCCCTGGACGTTTTTAAAAATTTTGTAAATTGTTTATTTATAGTTAAAAAAAAGTAGCCGTCTGTAACATTTCGGCCGACATATCCAAAAGCCTAAAAATAAAAATATATGAAAGACAAAAAGGCCATTTTTAACTTTTAAATTGAGACATAGTTTTTCTGTCCTTCACTCAGCTGTTATTCAAATAATTCTTGTACTATTAGCACCTTGTAATATATTAAAGGACGCCGTATTGTTTAGACGATAGGGTCTAACTGTACCGGACTCGAGGCTGAAGAAGTATTGGTAAAACTCGCTAACAAAACGTCGGCTTGCGGTCACCTCTGTGTTGAGGTCCCCAGCTGGGTGGTCCCACTAACTCCAGAGTTCCAGTCCACGACATGACCTCTCCCTCCCTCTCTCCCTCTCACTCTCTCAGACCGAGCCCCATATCTCTCTCTCACGCAACACTCTCCCTGTATCGCTTTGTGTAAAATAATCCTCTCGGGGGGTGAAAGTCGGTTTAACTGAAAAATAACAGCGGCTCCGCGGCGAGTACCGTATCGGAGGTACGTCGTGACCCCTTGAACTCCGACCCCGGCCTCGACCAAAGTCCACGCACCGCAACTTACTACAACCATTGTAAAGTAGTCGATTGCACCACTCCGGAACGTTAACGAGGCGTCGTCATAAATTATAAATCTGGCGCTCTAATCCAATACGGTCTGATAGTCATCGGTTTTGCAATTGGAGCGTACATTTTTTTTATATATTGAGTCGACAACTAAGTAATTGCGGATTTCACCGCAACAAGTGGCGTTGTACACATTTTTAAGTGCGTCAACATATTTGCAGAGATAAGATTCTTTGATACGTTATTATTTGGTCCTTTATGAAATATCCAGTATCAAATTTACATTGACCAGTTGAATTGTGTGTGTGTATAAAAAGCTAAAACACGGTGAACCGAAGTGGGCATTTCCGTCACATTTTGCTTTTTTATTTTCGCAAAGATCGGGGGGATTTTTCATTAAAAGATGAGGACCGCTCCGGACGTCCGGTGGAGGTCGATGATGACCGAATAAAGGTCATTATTTATTCGGATCGCCACAGTTCAACGAGGGACATTGCAGAGAAGCTGAATGTGTCTTATACGTGCATTCAAAACCATCTACCTACGGCTTATCTGTGCCAAGATAACGTACTTAAAAATATCCGCAATTACTTAGTTGTACCCAATAGAAACCGTAGCGTGGCCTTTTATGCAATTTTGCCCATTGCTATAGTCAATATCAATCAATACTAATCTCATTTCGAGGCATCTCATATGATGATGACGATATGATCTAACATGATTTATACATTATGTCGTAATTAAATAAGCAAAAAGGCAAACGGTTATTTTAATAGAGTCGGTTCACCATTTATTCATCAATTTTCTCAACCCTAGTATTCTATATTAGTAAATTGAGAAACACGTTAAAATTCCTCTGAAAATTGGGTCAAACCCGCCCTCAACATCGGTAGCGGTGCTCAACCCCCGTACGGTTTAATAAATTACACCGGGAATGTGTGTAGAAAATTGAAATCGGATAAGACAGTTTGAATTCTGTTACGTGCGTGTGTAGGTGTGGAACCCGAGCCGTTAAGAGGGTGGCGGTGGTTGATGCCTGTGTAGAGGCGGGCGGGCAAAGCTAAGATTACAGCTAATTGGGGATAACCACTTAATTACTTCCAGCCCCGTTGAGGCCCCTCACCCCGCTAATTTCCTCTCCGCCTTATCGCCCCATTCCCAATATATATCCACTTTATCCCTCTCGATACCACCCCCCCCCCGCCACCCATCCACTTATCCGATCGCTCTTAACACTCCTAAGTAGGTCATCATGTATTTGTATTATTTTTTTTACGCTGTTTTCCAGCGATTAGAGCAGCAATACTGAATATAACAGCATTCCCAAAATGCTTTCGATAATGAACGTAGACTTGAATTTTAGCAAATTTTAAAATGGTTTAATCAACGGCTTAGACTAGCCGAATCGAAATGGATCGTTTTTTATTACTTCCCAACCAAAAAAAACTCACGGCTAATTTATTCCTTAATACTCACCTCAGAGCTGTTTGAGCCGTGAAAAATATATAATGCGAATATTTTATTCTAAAATAATAACG
Organism: Lethocerus indicus; assembly: GCA_019843655.1. Lineage (NCBI taxonomy): Eukaryota > Metazoa > Arthropoda > Insecta > Hemiptera > Belostomatidae > Lethocerus > Lethocerus indicus. Next base: position 3,191,736 of record JACDQD010000007.1, on the reverse strand, counting down.
CCTTCGCGTTCCTTATTGATGGGCCAAAGTTCAAAACTTATAAAATTAATGGACGGAAAAAATTATGCCATCAACTAGCGAGCTTCAAAAACTTTTCCCCGAAAACTGTTTTCTATTATCAAATTTTGACACACCGGGATCATTATGGACGTACCGTTCTTATGTAAGCGCCCGCTATTATTTTTCTTTTAATAAGTGGACGTAAAATTATTGACAAATGGAAACGGTAACGCCGATAGTTTCGTTGTATAAAACGGTTTTTGCGATTTGGGCTAATATAGGGTGTCCCAAAATTGAATTTGCCACCATTCTTGCAGTAAAGTTGGTAAATGTATTAAAATAAAACCATTTGACAGCCGATAGTTTAGGGTCAGTACAAATGGGGCGTTACACGATAGAACAACGTGTTTTCATTGTTGAACAATATTTCGAAAATAACGAAAGTTTGGCGGCCGTAGTTCGATTCAAATTTTGCGTTAATTTTAGGGGACGCCCTATACACTGTAGGTACAGTGAAATATCGACTATATTATTTATTATATACCATAAAAATTGTATTTATCGCCTCGATATTGATGAAACACAGTGTCCTCGGCGGTATGAGTTATAATTTCTTGTATCGGAAAGCCTTCGCGTGGACGACCCCCGGGCGTATAAAATGTATCGGCCATCGTCGTCCTCCGTGAAAAACTTGTTTATGTCCGCAACCCCCCGCCCCCGGTTAGCGTAAGTCGGCTCTGGGGTATCGGACTGGACCGGTGGGCGGAAATTTCGGCGCGGAAAATATAACTCCAGTCGGGAGATATACGCCCTTCGGAAATTCAACGGGGTTGGGGGAGGTTTGCCATCCTCTGCGTTACCAATACAATACCGCCCACCGCCTCCACTTCATATGCAAATGGGGCCCCGGGCCTAATAAACAGAAAACCGTCGGCTTAACAGCGTCCGAATCGCGCGGACACTGTGTTGACAAACTGTGACACGAACAGTAACAATTTTATTGGGTTGGCAACTAAGTAATTGCGGATATTTTTAAGTACGTCAACATCTTTGCACAGATAAGCCGTAGGTAGATGGTTTTGAATGCACGTATAAGATACATTCAGCTTCTCTGCAATGTCCCAGTGTTGAACTATGGCGATCCGAATAAATAATGGCCTTTATTCGGTCATCATCGACCTCCACCGGACGTCCGGAGCGCTCCTCATCTTTTAATGAAAAATCCCCCGACCTTTGCGAAAATAAAAAAGCAAAATGTGACGGAAATGCTCACTTCGGTTCACCCTGTTTTAGCTTTTTACACACACACACAATTCAACTGGTCAATGTAATTTTGATACCGAATGTTTCAGAAAGGACCAAATAATAACGTAAAGATGTTGACGTACTTATACTTATTTCAGAACTGATATTGTTAGTTACATTAACGAAAATTAACCAAAAAAATTAGGTAGATTCCAACGTATTAAACGAAATAATAAAACATTCTTCTTATGTAACTGATGCTGCCCTGACATACAGTGAGGTCCTGTATTTCCAGTGGAAGTAAATTCTTGGAAGTGTAAGTTGCGGATATTTCAGATTCGGCGTTTCTTCGAGCCTTTCTCATCGCGGTCGTCCTCTTCTCCTTCCAGTTCTTCGCCCCGGCCGGAATGTCCCGGGTGGTCCCAGATGTAGACGCGACCCGGCGTCTTTGGGGGCGTTTCGAGGGGAGTGCAAGGGCCCGACGCCTCGTCCTCCAGCCGTTGACAAATCTGTCGGCGTTCGATAATCCAGAAATTCGGTACAAAATTCTGTAGGGACAAAATACAGTTAAATATTATAGTGATCCGACCTGTTGGGCCCTTCGTTTTACCACGCTCTTGTAGAGGACCGTCGGCGGCTTCACCTCCTTCCGCGGAGCCCTCTTGAAATAGTAATTGCCTGCAATTTTTCTAAAATTATACCCTGCTCTAATGGAGCTCTACAGCCGCAGGAAAAATAATTTTTTCCGCGACAAACGCTTACCGGACAGCCTTGCATGGGGCCCGCTGGGCAGTAGCGGCAGCGGCTGGGTACGTGCCGATATCTGGTCCACGTACTTGTGCGTCGGCGTGTGCTTCCGCCCCAGTAGGAAGTTGCGCCAGGTACTCATTATCCAAGTCGTCGCCCTTCTCTCCGCCGCCATCCGGATGCAATTTTGAGAACGCCTGGAGCCCGAATCAGCTGTTTTTAAATGCACAATTTATAAACGGTGACGATCTCTTTTATACATCTGATGTCTCGATGACAACAAACGTTCGGTATTCAAACGATATTCCCAACCGAAGTTTATGTTGGACTCAAGTTTAACAATAAAGAACAAGTAAAAATTAAAACTAGGTTTGCCTGATTCCCAATCTACGCACCCAGACCTGGTTAGGTTATACAAAATATATCAGTTATTTTTTACATATATTTCACTTCCAGTTTGTTTTGTAGGGTTGGATTCGGGAGGTGGGGATCGACTAGGCTCCTGACTTTATCTACATTTTTTGTACAAAAAATTAATTTTCTAATAGGTAGCCCGGGACATCACCCTTAGTGGTAAAAAGACGTTACATGTTCATCCCAATATAACAATCGCAATGCTATGATATCGTAATTAGATGTTGGAAAAGGGCTCTAAAAGTAGTACTTGTCTGCTTCCGATCAATATTACCGAGTTTCCCACCAACCTTCCGCTTCTGTTTCAATTTAAATAGTTGTTAGTTAGCCGACTGGAGAGAGAGGGCTTAGCGGGCGGGAAACCGGTGAGTGAAAGAGGCCGGTAGTATGTGCCTCTGGTCTACTGTTTAGGACTTAACCGGTGCTCGGCGCTAATACTAATACCGCCGCCTTGCCTCCAAGAAACAATGCCACTGAGCCTCCATTCTAATGCTCCAAGACACCAACTTCCTTTCTTATTGTTGTTCCACTTGTCTGGAACAAAACTTGGTTAAACAGAATACGGCCGGCCTATTTTAGGGGCGGCAGTTAACCTGCGGAACTGGAGACGTGGCTGAAGTTATTTCAATTTAAAATGTCCGAAACCGGCGTCTATAGAATAGAACCATTATCGGTCTAGAAATTCATTCCCTTCTGACGGAATTCGCCTCCTCGAAAGTAAAGCTTGTGATAAATAGAAATTGTATCACAAGTGTAAGGGAAAATTCAAATCTGTCGTCAAAAACCCACAAGTATAAGGTCTTAATTCAATGTTAATTGCTTATACATATAAATAATTCCTGTACAATTACAGTAGAATTAAAAGAATAGGAACTTAATATTAACAAAGTGAAAAGACCCCAAGGAAGGTCATTGGCAGCGACTTTATCCTTAATAGCTGTTTTAAAGTTCTAAAGTTTTAGAGTTCTAAAATGTATAAGAAGTTTGTTCCAAGAGTTGCGTTTCTTTACTATCCCATTTAGTGTAATTAATTAATTTACTCTGGCCTAAGCAGTACATTAACCTCGGCTGTCGGGTAAACGTAAATTCCGGAAAACAAGACCGCCTTCCGACGTGCAGTGGCTTCAAAGTGTACGCATCTTCATTAAAAAAAAAAAATTTCGAATCACCAAAAACCGCGTGTAAATACGTAATTTCTTAACAAGTTCTTGGCGGAAGATAAAATTTCGGTCTGCACAGTTTTCGCACTGAGGCCGGGAATAAAAGTCGTCCGCTTATAGGAGGCGGTTAGTGAGCGGGTCGCCGTAAAAATTCCTAATTTTAAAACCGCCCTTTAATTATTCGCGTTTTTTTTTTCACCACCACCCTCAAGGCCCGCGGCTTCACACAAGTTGCTTTCGGAGCTTCGTCAGATATTTATGCGGCATTTAATAGAGCCGCCGTGTGCTCGGGAAACTTGAAACGCGGAGCAGCCGGAAGCTGCTGTCTGGAAGCTTTTCAAATGTAATTCTAATTAGAAACTCCCCCCCCCCCCCGGGTAACTTTTCATTGTGCCGCGTCTTTCGCCCGTTCCCACTCGTGGTCCGTCTCCGCTTTACTTTCGTCTCAGTGTCCGTCTGGCCGATGTCAACGGCTTCATTGCATAATTAACCGTTTTCACGATAATTATCCCTCAATTTTCTAATTTATATACGCAACGATGAAAAGAATGCCGAGTGATAAAACGGAATTTTAACCGGTCTGGCGGTTATAAGACGGTTTCACTCCATTCCTTCGTTAAAGATTCTACTCAATAGTGAAACATTCTGAAATTGAAATAATTATACATAAATTTCGAGACAATCGGTTTTTTAGGTCGTAACGACCGAATGCCCGAACTTTTTTGTTTCAAACTATAAATAGTTATACCAAATAATAATCAATATTTGCTAACACGTTTTACTTTACAACAATATTAGAAAATTCTAACATATGTCACAACTTCGAGTGTTGATTAACCATTTTAATTTTCTAATGGCCCATTTCGCCTCCATACAGATTACGACCAACACATGTAATAGTATTTAATTACAATATTTGGCGATAATTGTAATGTCTGGGCTACCGACAATTCAATGAGGTTCAATTTTATTCATTAGTTTATTATGTCATATACGCTGAGACTGTAATTACTCGTTCAGATGAACAAGGTGGATTGTATTTATTTGTTATGATAATTGTACTCGCATATTTGAGCAGGCTTTAATCACAGATTCAAATATTACTCCCACGTAATTATGTACTCGCTTGGAATTATGAAATGTGAAGAGTGGGCGCGATGTAGAGACAGACTCGCGTTTTAAGATGCAGCCGCATTTAAATGCACTTCGGCGCCCGCCAAGGGGTGCATATGGGGGCGGGGGCGGAACGCTAACTCATTAATGCCGTCCGCATTCCTTCACGTTTTAATTAATCTCGCTTTAATTAAAACAGGAGAAAAAAAAAACGCCGGTACAGTTATAATTATAGCGAAAAATCTATAATGGAGTTCTTAGGTTTTAATTAGAAAACCGGATAATAACATTATTTGGAAATCCCTAGAGAGGTGTACAATCGTACACTGTTGCATTATGCGTTTATTTAACATTATTTTATTAATAATATTCCTTTGCTTTTTAGACATTCAGACTCAAAAATCGCTCAGGCGGTATCCGAAAGCAGGAAGAAATCAGGGTGTCAACCCCCGCTAACCGATGTTCATGCCAGAGTATTATGCGATCCTAACGGGAGTTTATTAGTGATATTTACTTCCAGGGTTCTGTGAATTGACAAGGAAGTATGTAAATTCCCAGTCAGCCGCTGGGAATCCAAGCCGGGAATCGGCTGTTAGAAATATGGTTATAACAGTCCGTATAATTTCATTAAATTTGAACAGGATGTTTGTTCTAATACATGCGTGTAATATTGGGACGTGGATATTGCTTAATACAATATTGGCTTTAATAATCGGCGGATCTAAGCCAACAAACTCCCCTTGTTGCCTCGCCTTCCCCAATTCCGAGAATTGCTTGATGCGCACTGAAAAATTTAAAAATACAAAATCAGATTACTTCGGCATTATCGTCTTTATTCACTTGAGTAGTTCGTTCTGGCGATCTTCTGTCACCGATCCTAGACTTCAGCTTTTCGCCACCATCAATAGCATCCTACCGGGTGATTAAAAATAATCGGGCTAATTTTTAACAGAGAAAGACGTTTAAGCGTTGAAAACGTCGCAATATTTATAGGTTTTATGTACACCTAATAAGGTCCAAAAACCGTAGAGGCTTGGAATTAAATTAGTCGGAGGCTATATGTGTTGGGTTTATTGTCCTGAAATCCTCCCCAAAGTATGTAGGGGGATGACTCGCCCACTCGTGCCGTATTAAATAGAATTAATATATAAGTCTCTCGCCCATATATAAAGTGGCCTCGTTCATCCCTCCCCGCCACCGGCAAGGTATGTTTAATTAACGCCGCCGTTCCGTACCACGTGCAATATTGAAAGGAGTACATTAAAGTCGACTGGCTGTGGGGTGAACCGCTAAGAGAGAGTGGGAACGTGGCTTTTTACGGTAGGCGGGGTGAAATGGGCGCGCTTTCAAGGCGGGCTAAAGCACCCGCCCCCTGTAATACACTTTTATGCCCTCCTCCACGACCGACTGCAGTTTTATTTCACTGCACTTTTATGGACACTGCACCGGTTAATATACGGAGGAGACTTCTCGCCAAAGAAATTCAAGGGACATCATCATTCACCGAATATATAAAATTAACGACCGCGACGCCAGTTTCTGTTCACGCCTACTCCAAATATACTGAAAATTAAATTGATGAAGCCTTTCCTGGGATGAACCAACCACTCAGTGAGTTTTAATAGGCCCTTTCAATATCAAATATTAGGTTTTGGAATTTCATTACTTTGGGCGGGTAGAAACCAACGGCAAGAATGATTAGGGGGGGAAAACTAGTTCAGAATTTCCAGACTAAAAAAAGCCAGTACAATCTCATTGATAATAATAATGTCAATAATATATAAACTGGACGGGATATGGTGAGCCAAACGTATAAACGTTTATACAGGACAACCATACCGATTATTTCGATGATATGGTGTACAACAATAATGGATGCTCGGCTGAAGTATTGAGGATAGCTCCAAGCCAGCGAAAAGGGAATTTACAACCGATTACGTGCGAGACATTGCCAATATAGCCCCATCCCCCTTCTAATACAGATATTATGGCTTATAAGGGGGACAGGATACGTGCAGATTGCCCCACCTTCTATTTCCCCTGCGCTCTGGGCCACTTTCATTTTCATCACTCACATCCCCCCTTAAAGGATCAGAAAATAAATATATTGGGCCACCCCCCCCCACACAGACACAACCCCCGGCGGTATGAATGAAAAGGTGCGCCCATCCTCCCCCCCCGATTCTTCAGGCATAGGGACATCTTTGTGCCAGCAACATAATGTATAATAGTTCTTCAATAGATCCGTTTCAGATTTGAAATTAAATTTTTAGAATTTTATCGATCCCACAGTATAATAACATCAATAAAAGCGGGTATTGACTAATAACTAGGCCGCATTGCACGTTTCACCTGAACCATTGTGTATTATCGATCCAATAAAAAGGGCCACTTTGATGCCGGCTGTACGCGGATTACACAATGCTCTGTCCGACGGATCAATTCATGACATTCCATTACACTGAAATGAATATTGCATAGGGGGGGCGCTCAATTATACATGCAATGGCACAGCGGGATTGTCCTCCCGGAGAAATATTAATAACAGAGCCGATTCGGCCTATCCCTCCGTTTGTTGATTTAGAATAAATGGACAATTGAATTAGCGAAGTGTGTTTAAGCCTCTAATTGCTGTGCTGATAAACGGCATTCCTCCCATTCAGAAAACAATGTGTTTACATTCAAACATCTGGGATAAATCCGATTAAAAAACCCTTAGGAAAAATTCTTCCTATGTAAACGGATAATATTGATATTAACCCTTAACGAAAGAGCGCATTTTTCTAAAACTATGAACAGTAGGGCGACGGATTTTTAGGAAATTAAGTGCTTCATTTCCAGAGCGAGAAAAGGTGCATAATTAATATGGCTTTATTGAATTTTATGAAAACTTACAGTAATAATAGGTAGAATATAAACAGATATAAATTAGTTTTTATGGATTAACGATCAATATTTTTCTAAATTTCAAATGTGAAACTGGCTTCAAATACATACTGGTACTTGGTTCTTCAACACTCCTTTTCTTTGCCATATTTTATAAGGCTTAAATTATGGATAGAAAAATAAAAATAACACGCATTTAGGCACGACTTCGTCTCTGTATCTTTACTTTTAAAGCAATTTTTACTGTTAAATCTGTACTCAATGTTTACTGATAACGAATACAGATCGGGCTAAATAAATGGAAGTGTCAATATCTACCCTATCGTTGCCCAAAAATGAAAGTAACAGCTCAATCACCGGCGAGCAGCAGGTGGGTAATAAGGGGGGTAGTTTTTGCCCCTAATTCCCCGCAACCCTCTTAAGCCCGTTGTTCGCACCAAGAATTGCGGCGCCTATTCAAGTGGGCATTAGTCAGGAGGATACGGTGTTCGGAACTGGGATAATTAATAAATAAACACCGGGAAGAACGACAATGATACATTCAGTTTATTATAAACGTAATTTTTAATCATAAGTGAATTAATTCGGATGTTTAAGAGTAGAGAAAGCGGAAATTCTAATGGTGGCTAGATCCAATACGGACCTCCTTAAAGTGTATTGAACACGGAATTGGTGCACTACGTGCTTCGAATACGGCTCAAACTTCCGTCCCGGTCTCCAACAATTTGAATAGTTTACACTATTAATTAATTTACACTTCGCGCTATTTATTGATCGGACACCGGGACGGTTCTCAGGCGGGGCGGTTCCCGTCGAAAATACTTAAGCATCGGTCCTCGTTTCGAGAATGTCGCCTTCAAATTTTGGCTTTCCGCCAAACGCCGGTCTTCTCCGGTCGGGAAACGAAACGTCGGCTGTTCCATGAAACTCCTACCTCCCTCCCTCCCTCCCTCCATCCCTCCCCCCCCCTCCTTCCTTGTTCGACTTCACGTATATTTGTGCCGCGAGGGGAAATTCTCATGGGAAAAGCTATTCCGTTGGCGCTGTATTTTTCTCCCTTATTTTCACCGAAACCGTTCCCCCAACTCTCTCGCTTCAAAAATATTACTCTGTTAACATTTTTTGTTATATAATATATATATATATATATTTAATTTTCGCGATAATAACGGATAAAATATTTATTCTCTCATTAATGATGATTTAATATTGACAAATTTAATATTGAATAACAATTAGACGAGACTAACACGTGACAGTGCAGGGACGTTATTTCGAGACTAGGAACATTGTTGGTGAGGTACTTTAAGAACTCGGTTACATCTAATTAAGCATTTTTGGAAAGCTTTTGGAGTATGATGTTGGGGGGGGCGGGGGGTAGTGAGAAAAAAAAAGCGTGTACCGCCCCTTAACTCAGACCTTTTCCCCCAGGAGACGTCTAAGGGTGTGAGAATCAATAGGGTGGAGGCGTTTAGAGGATATTTTGTGAGCGAGCGCGAAGTCGGTTCTTGTGGGCCCTTTCGGTAGGGCGTTATTGGCGGTAATCGTCTCGGGATTGGCCCACTCAAAGCCATCCCCTCAGCTAGTTTACCCCGCGGCGCCCCTACGACAAAAGTCCCTTTGAATTTTCACGTAATCCACTTTTTTCGGGGCCCCTATACGGGCACAATCCGACGGCCTGTCTTGAAATTGATTTTGCGGGGAGATTGAAAATATTCAAACGCGAAAAATTGGTCTACTTCGCCCGCAAAAGCGACGATATTTGGAATATTTAAACAAAGAAAAAATAATAGACGTTTCGATGTCTATAAATTCTTAATTTGTATTTCAATACAAGTATATTTTAGTAAAAAATTAGTACTGTTTTCCAAATTTTTGAACGCCCACAACCAAAACGTCCTGTTTCCGATTTCACAACGCATTTAAAGTCAGTAGTACACAAGGTGAATGTAGACTCCTGTGGATTACAGGTTTTCTTTAAATAACCCTTTAAGAGCAGATATTCTCCGATGTAAATACTATTTCATACTGATATACAAACACAAATCTGAACATTTACTAACGAGTCAAAATGCGGAAGGATTGAAAATGTCTTCAATCGAGGAGCGTTGCTGGCGCGTTGCCCGTACTCGTATCTCGTTTTCTCATTTTCTTCTTCCCCCATCGGGTTTTCTTCCTCGTCTTGTTGTCGTTTTTTCCTCTTTTTCTTTTTGAGCCTCCGTAGAAAAATCGTGTCCTATTATTTTCCGGAAATTGTATTCTGTAAATCCCGACCGCTCTACAATGGACTCCTTTCGCAATTCGATGTGTTATATGCGCGAAAAACAGCTCGAATTATATTTCCGTGGCGGATTGCTTTATCGCTATTGATTTGGGGATATAAATTGTATATAATTAACACTCAAAATTTTTTGAAAAAACTGACTAGGGACATTGATGTAGGGCGGGAATTACATTATTCGCGTTAACCTCTTAATTAAATTCCGCGTTGGTTTGATTAATTGCTCGATTTAATGCTAATATAAATTGCTAAGTGGTTATCAATCTTTGTCGACCGTTGCAGAGTAATTATTCGGCCACTAATTATCTTTTGTTGATTTACTCGAATCGTTTAATAAATAAAATACGGGTTTTCCTTTAAATCTGTCTTCGCCAACACGCTATTTGTACCTATTTAGATTACCTGTAATTTAAAACCATTTTCCGTTCGGTAGAGGAAAAAATTTCCGATTGATTAATAGAATGGCAAACGGCTGATAAATGATTTAACTACAGAGTTAATTATAATTTTCCGTTGAAATAACGCCGCAGTTGGGAATAAACGCCCGACCATATTAGTTGGAATAACGGAGACATTTTAATTTTCTGCGCCCGGAATTAATTGGAACGAAAATGGACGACATAAAATTGAAATGTTCACCAGTATTTCAGTTTTCACGTCTGGAAAACTTGTCGGGTTCTACTGTTAAGCGAGGAATCATAAATACGATACTGATATATATATATACTAGCGAGATATTAGCTGCCCGATATATTAAATTATTATCTCCTATTTGCTGGTGACGGCAAGAAAACTGTTCAATCTAACATTGGACCAAATAAAGAGAGAGAATCAGAGAACCTGACAAGGGATGAAAATCTACAAACTTACCTTAAACCTCCACTTTTTGCAAACGAACGCTGATTATCAGCTATTTGAAAAAAATTTCCAACTGGATGGACAACTTGACACGAGTTGATATTAACGATATGCAATAGTTTGCTGAGCGATATTTTCAGCCCTCCAAGTTGCTGAGGGCGGATTTCCTCGCATGTGTGGAAGTAATGAGCTGGTGATAAACTTACGTTTCCCCCTTCTGGAACCGATCTGGGCCACTATTAACGTCTTACGTACAGTCGTTAACCGCCAACGAACGCACACGCCCGTACCCACACACGGACACACACACGCTTACAGTGATAGAGGGCTAGAGAGCTCCATTGTCCCAGGGCCCTTCGATTGTTCCTAAGTGGTCGTGGCGCTTACGCAAACTCACGTGCTTGAGTGCGTGTGTGTGTGTAAGGGCTGCTGCGATTCCTGTGGGCATGATAGATACCGCGATTACGTTGATATCGACAGTTAGAAGGGCGCTGATTAGCCAGAGAATGGGGGTTATCACTATGTCTGCGCTTCTCCAAGTAATTTGGACGTGATTTCCAAAATTAAATTAGTCCAAATTCAAAAAAACTTCTATCTATTTTACTGGTCGGCCTAATAATGAATAGACGTTATGTACCCATTTTTATTCCGATCAAATATTGACGAATTTGAGCGGGCAATTTTATGAGAAAGACACAACACATTATTGAATTTTCTTACCCTTTCACACCATACTTATAGATATGTTGCATTTCCGATAGTCTAAAATCAGAATGAATCTTCATTGTCAGTGTTCAATTCCTGTTTAATCCTTTTTCCTTCTATAAATAATTTCTATAAGTGATTTTCCTTAAGGATATTCAACAGGTAAACAGCGAAATGTCATGTTTCATGTTCCCCCGTTCATGATTCTTTCAGTTCTGCTGACGCGTTATCATCAAAATGATGATAACGGTAGTCACCGCGGCCAGATATAGGCCACGTCCCGCTTCTGTCTGTGTCAGGGGATGCGGGCGGCGGGGGTGATATTGGGGTGGGGGTGCACTTCGCGACCAAATTAAGCGCGTTGTGGGGGCGGGCCCATCAATCACCCAATAATTAGATCCGATCGGGACCGAACGATTCGCAGGGTCAGAGCCACACACACACACACACAGACACATAGAGATCGCTAATCACTCTATCAGCGCCACGAATCTGGGGTTGTTTCAACCCCGCGTAGCGTCCGGACCGAACGTAAACAAGTCTCGATTAACGTAATAAGCCGTCGTATATCAACGAAATAAAAAATTAAAATTTTGAGTACACTCAATCAATTATAGGTGCGACAGATTTGAGTCCCGACACGCTTCATACGGGAAATTTTAATTGTAAATATAATAAAATTTAAAGAAACAATCCAAGTTCTATTTGCCTGCCATTTGGTGGCGCTCTAAAAACAAAACCGCCCATTGAAAACAGGAAGGATCTTGAAGGGGGTCCGATGACCGCCATAATAAATCAGTCGGGTCTTTGGGGGGGGCAGGCTGTGGACCCTCCCGGATTGATAGTTGTTACTAAGAACAAAACACTTTGCGGGGTTACTTCTTCTTCTTCTTCTTCTTCTTCTTGTACCGACTTGTGGCTAAATGGTCTGAGAGGAACAAATGGTCCCTGACCGCTGGCGGGACAAATTATTTAAGCGGGGGAAAAAGCTACACCCCACACCTAAAGTGAGCTGAACCCCTCCGTCTTATCCTTTTCAATAGCGATTAATCGCTAATACTGTCCCCATAATACGATGTTATGAAATGTAACTATTGGAATTTATACTAGGCAGTGTTCCTTCGTATAAACGCACGTTGGAAGCGGGGAGGATTTCGTGGAAAAATTATAACCAGCACTCGCCAGATTCATAAGACTTGTTTTGGAATGTATTAAACGGGGAGGAGGAGCGTAAAGTGAATTTTAAAATTTATTTCCGGCGTCGCGCCGGGGGAATCTTCTAGCGGATTATCGTCGGTGGAAACTTCTGTTTTCGAGCGTTGGGTATGAGAGAGAGAGTGGGATAGGGGTGGAAAATGTCTGTTTTCCGAATGAAGACCCCGTTCTCGGGGTTTAACCGACACTCGGCTTCCCACCCTCCCCCACCCCGCATTGAAACAAGGCTTTCGTTACGTATTCAAAATTCGGTTTCTTTACTCGGTCCCGGGGATGAATATATGTAAACTTATTGTCCCGGCGGGCGGCCCCTTCACCCGACCTCTGACCCCCACGAACAAAGCCACACATGACCCACAAACACACACGCGCACAGAATTCATTCGCATCTAGACCCGACCCCGCTTACGCCAATAAATCATTTGCCCGTCGGTCGAATCGGCCGAAATGGATTTTCTCCCTTTATTGAAATTAATAGGTCGAGCTATAATTTATTTCCCGTATAATTGATTGAAATGTATATTCGTCGGCGGTATTTCGTCCACAGCATCGGGGGATACCGAACTGAAAAATCAATAAAAACATTTTAAATTTTTCTACAATAATATTTTGTCCTTGAATAACTGAATTTCAAAATCGGTATTCTATTTTGACATGTCTACCATACTGTTTCTGTTTTCTTACGTACAAATTTCATCGCAGTAATTGGTTATTACTAACTTCAATTTTACCTAATATAAATCGTATAGTTTTGTCACCTCACTGTTACTTTGTGATCGGGTGGATTTTTTTTTAATGTCGGCTATTTTCATAAATTTTATGCGATTTGAGAACTGACTTCCCCAACAATACAATTCGACGATAAGAAGGAAAGACTGATCTACAAAAAAATAGTATCATAATCGTATAGTTTTGTCACCTCACCGACGGTGGGAGAGGATTAAATATCATTTAAATTAATGCGTAAATTAAATACGATTTGAGAAGTGAGTAAAGACTCCTTGTGATAGCAAGTCGTGATAGTGATCTGTTAGAATAAAAATAAAACAATAAAGTTTCAAGTTCACGACTTGTTTTCTGACGGCACAATATAGACAAATTTCTCTACTGAGAATATGTCGTAGTGCACAAATGTTAAGCCATTTATCTCGGAACATTTACCTCGATTTCTGGACTAATTCCTCCCCGGGGGGGTTGACCGAATTGTTTCATCTGGAAGTCGCTCCCACCCCCATACCCCATAGCCGCACTTCTGGCCCGTTTAACGGCGAATCTGAATTTTAAATTATTTCGGCAAATAAATCCGAAAGGGATTCGTCGTTATACGTGGGGGCGGGGAGGGCGAGAGGATAAATTCATTAATGGTATTGATTAAGCAAATGCAGGCGGAGTGAGGCGGTGTCCCATTTGGTTTGCGGTCCATAGCCGTGCTCGTAAAACCCCTATCAGTGGACCCCGCCGCAACCCCTCCCCATCCTCCCCTCTAATGAATGCTTGGCTTAGATCCCGTTTCTAACCCTGCCAGAGAGGGAGAGAGAGAGAGAGAGAGAGAGAGAGAGAGAGAGAGAGAGAGAGCAGATAAATCAAATCTACCTTTAGCTCCTCCTCCTCCAATGCCCACGACCTCCCTTAAATTTAAATTGTCATTCGATTATATTCCCAAACCCCAACCCCCAATTGGTGGGGTTACAACTCCGGGCCATAGTTCATTTCCATATCGGTGAACGAGGGCCAATATAATTGGCCCGGTCCTCTTTTTACTTAATTTTTTTTTTCAACGCGTCGCCACCGCCGGAATAATTCTGAGGACTTTCGAAAAACAAGAGATATTTGTGAGAAGGACTTGGAATAATAGAGGCGCACGGATATAGATCTAGTGTTAAACCAGTTATCCAGCAGAATTCAGATTGTAGATAATACGGAGATAAGTTAGGATATTTGTTTGGAACGTCGTCACTCCACACAAAACCACAAAGGATCGTGGTCTGTCCTAGGGTAGACCGATTTCTCTTCAAATTGTGAGGCACTTTATCAATTCTTCTTTATACAAGAATAATTCTGACGTGTATATATATATATATATATATATATGATACCTACATGTATAACCTTCTACGAGATACCTTTCCCAATTCAGACCACGATCCCTCCGACGCGCCATCAGTTTAGGCCCGGGGCCATCGCGGTAATTGTGTTGTGTACGTGGCTCGTCGGGGAAACGGAAAATGGTACGATTGAAATTGGCAGAACCACCCAAAAATAAAAGATATCGATTGAGAAGGCTCGAGTATGATTGTTGTGGTCAGAAATTACGTTTTCTGAACCGAGAGATATATTTCTCATAATGAATTTTAAGTTACTTTCTATTCACGTATTCAGAATACATTTTCTGTTTCATTAAATTGCGAATATTTACATCATTCGTTGTCATTGTTACTCACATCGCCTGGAATTAGGTAATACGGCATAATATTAATATACTCCCGGCAATAATATAGATCGTCGCATTTTCAATCGAGCTTCCAGGAGCCGAAGCGGAAGACGTTGTTGAGATGGGGCCCGACCGTGGAATGGGGTGGTCGATTGGGGTGGAAAGGGGTGGGGTGGAAATAATATCGTGGAATTCGCTGGAATCGCTGGATTTCATCAAGTCCGACCCACACACGGACAGAGGGAAGCGCCGAGTGCCGGCTCATCCCTTTACCCTTCGTGTCGGTCCGCGAAGACCATCCAAGGAAGCCGGCCGTGGGATATTAGTTGTGCCCGGGGGGGGGTGGAGGAAGGAACCCGCCGCCCCTCCGCCGGCTAAAGTATGGCAGGAAACAATCTGGCAAGCATTTAATATATCGGCGTTGGTGAGGGGTAGGGGGCGGCCGAGAGCTCTAGCCTGGAGTGGTTGGGTCTGGAGGGTATGGGGGGGGGGTTGTGCACTTCACTCCCTTAACTTTAATGGTTTTCGAGTCGGGCCAATACCGATCCAATTAAAACGCCGCTCCAAGGTAAACCTTAAATCCGATAGTATTTTAATTCGGAATTGTTTACAGGTACTTACCCCTGTACCTAAGGAAGAGGATAGTCCTTAGAGAGAGACGAAAGCTGGAAAGCGAAAAAAGTGGAAGAAATAAAAGAAGGCGGCGGGATAAATAACAAGGGAACGCGTCCGGAGTGCAAACGGGGCCCGGGGCGGCTCGGAATATGAATTAGGCGTGGGGATTGACTTGTGCATACCTAATGTGGAAGCGGGGGCGGCCCTCCTCCTTGATTTCTATCATTAAGCTTTGATGGGCGGCGGGCGGGGGTAGTACCCGAGCATACCTGAGTACCCATCGGGGCCTTCCCGGAAAGCCGCAGACATTTCTGGCCGCATCCATTTTCCTAATAGCGGGGGGGGGGCGAGGGGCCCTGCCCTCTCGGGAGTACACCGTTCGCCGATGAGGACACCCAGAGGTACAATCGGTTGCCGGCTTCGATGGCCCATTCGTTAAAACAAACATTTGTAGTTGTAGAACGCGTTACAATCCGCGGAGGGCCCGTGTTCTACCTCTACTTACGTCTAAATAGCCACGAAATTTGTAGGAACGTTTATAGAACCGATGAGAAATTAAGTTTTGTCATTTCTCTACTGTATAAAGAGAAAAAATAATGCCGACTTCAATATTTATATTTAGTAAATAAATAAATTAGTCAATCTTCAATTTTATATTTGATTTCAATTTCAAGAGGATAAAATATATTTTTTTGTATCTTCCCCCGACTCAAAAGAATCGTAAACAGAAAATTTGGACTCTTAAGGCCATTACTAAAACGGACATCGAAATTGACCTTAAGTAACAAACTGACAATAGCGATACTCAAACCGACATGGACATCGCTCGCATCCAGAGATTTCAGTCAAAAGTCCTTCGCACCATCCTTAATGCTCCCCCCGGTATGTTTCTAACCAGACAATCCACCATGACCTCGACATACCGACAGTGGACGAAGTCACAAAATCCCGGTTCCCGAAGTTCCACTCCCGCCTTTCTCCTCGTCCCAATCCACTCGTTCAGTCCCTTTCCTCCCTTACCCGTCCATCAGGTCCAGAGATCATCCCGGGCAGTAGTTAAATCGTGTCAAAAGCGCCATCATCGGGTGGTTTCTTTATCGAGACAAACGCGCGAAAAATATACACGTATCAATTGCACCTATAACTGTAAAAGTTGATTGTATCTTCATTTGACTTTAGAACGAGTAATGGGGTTTTATCTTAATTATGTCCCCCCACAGTCATTTTACTTATCGAATATATCTTAATGAATATATTTCAGTAATACTATTTCAAGTTGTTGGTACGGTTCAACTATCGAGCTAGTCGAATTCTGTTATTTGGAAAGTTTGTAAGTAAGGTGTATTCGGAGCTAGGCTAGAGGAGGAGCAGGCGGAGCGGAATAATGGCAAATGTGAGTTAGGAGGGCCGAGAGAGGGCCGGCCGGGGGGCCTCCAAAAATGTCAGAACTCGTATAACAACTGAACCAAAAATAAGGATCCTGAAAGCATTCTCATCCTACCGCGTTCCTCTTCCTAAGGCGGGGGGGGCCCTGTTGACTGATGCGCCCCAGTCACGATATTCTCCCTGTCCGCTCACATACGCGCATATATTCCCCCCCCCCCTGGTTCTATACTGCCGAAATATACTTTTCAAAACGCCGTACGAATAAATAGAGAGCATATTTTAATCCTTCAATTGACTGTACCAAAGCTGAAATCTCCAGAAATACGAAAACGGAGCTGTTTCGCCTTCGACAAAGGGAACCAGTAATTAATAGAAAATAAACCGGAATAATTGCAATCAATCTTGCTAGTCGATCTTTCTCCATTATACCTGATTTTATGTTTAAAAACATAAATCGTCTTCCCGAATTTTAGCGATTCTTGAAATAAATTCGTTTCCGAGGTTCGCGAAACGCGCGATGCATCAATGCGCCTACACAGGCTACAAATACCGAAACTCGGGGAATAAATAATGCATCGTCTATCGAATCAGTATGCTTCACTTCGTGTCGGGCCGTCGTGTAACTTTATAATGCGGTCGATGTGTCATCAAATAAGCATCTACCTACCCCACCAAGTTTCGCTCCGCCCTGGTATGTAAGTATCCTCTACCCCCTCCCCCCCCCCCCTGTTACGAATTACAAGATATGCTTAGTGGCTTCCCAAGTTTTCGTTCATATTTTATTGTTGCGTTCAAGTCACGTGGGTGAGAGGGAGAGAGGATGTTATTCTGGAGAATTGAGAGTTTCTGTTGAGACCGTGTTCCCTCCCCCACCCCGTACACACACAGGCGTTCTTCCCTCCACTCGGGATTACACGCTCTGAATAAATAAATAAAACGAGAAACTTCGAAATTACGCCCGATTTCGAAGGGCCGGTTTCGGAATTCTCGCCTAGATACAGGTACCTTGAGCTATCTACGACCTTCAGCATCGATTCTCCATTATTTCGGAGATTTAGAGAATCCGGGACCTTTCAGATTACTGAAAAAAAAAACAGATAAAACTATGCGAATTTCATTAACGTTGTATCAGAATATCACGTTGTATGTGTTTAAAACTGTTATTGTGTAGAACATGACATGAAAACAGCCCAAACTTTATGCCGCACTCTCGACGCCAATAGTTGAAACGATATTTTAATCCAGTACACTATATATACTGTAGAATACTAACTGATTAATTCGGCATAGATTGCGCAGATTAACATAATTTGTGCAAAATTAGTAGAAAGATCTATTGATTTGGATGGGTAATGCCAGTTTTTTCGATCTTCACTCGTAATGGTATTTTGCTGAACCTGTTTCGGCCGCAGAGATAGCGATTTAAATTTATTAGATTAGCATCAGTTTTTTCCCTCAATTACAACCGATTACCATTTTTCTGGCTCTTATAGTCTTGTTTTTGGTTTTCGATCAGCTCAAGTAGAATCCCGTCTGTAGATTACTGATTGCCTATAGCCTATGATCAATTTTGATCGCGATCGTTCGTTGAAAGAAACTCTTCGGGGGCGAGTTAAAATGCCAACTTGGTGCGGTTGAAGGGAATCAAAAGGATCGGCTTCTGTATAAATTACATTTTTTTTTTGCTCACGAAGGACAGAACTGAGAGCCGGCCGTCAGAACTCATTATAAACCGAAGCGAAACCGCGGAGAAGATTGAAGGCCTCTATCCTCTTCCTGTGTCGATTGTCTGGAAGGAAGTCGGTTTTTCTTCTCTTGTTGGCCGGCCCCGTTTCCCACCGACGGCGGCCGGTGGTCTATTCTTAGACCGTCTGCTACGTGACACGGACGATCTCATAAATACCCGTCCTCGCCGCGGCTTTCCAGAGTAGACAACAATACGGGCTTTAATTTCTATTGAAGACCGGCCGAGTTCCGGATTAGCTGGAAATCGATGATCGTAGAATTATTCAGTTTCCGTAACCGGTGACTTATATCCTCCTGGAGGGCGGAACCGGGAACACATCTTGCATATATTAACTGTTGATTGTTTCTGATGATCTGAAAAGAGCACGTTGACTCTATCCCCGTGGAATAGCGATCCATTATTTTTTTTTCGCAGGAAAATGCAAACCATTTCGATTCGGTTTGAATCAACTGTTTATACACACCAAAGTAAGGGAGTACCAACTAAGTCAATAAATGAATAATATCCAGCGGCTGTCTTTTCTCAGATATTTTACAAATCATTAACCGAATTTTCAGATTTTCACCTGGCACAACGTCTAAAGCTGCACTCGCTTTCTAACTGCGTGTTTCAGAATCGGTACTGAACGCGAGGAGAATACAATACCCGGCGCGTGAACATCTGTCGACACTACGTTTACCGAGCTATAGTGGCCAAATTGAAAAGGCTATGTCTGCAATCGGGCAAAATAACGGCAAGGGAGGAAAGGACAGATTTTACAGAGAGAAAGAGAGTCCTTGAAGGTGCCCAGTCGAGTGTCCTTTCGACAGGTTGGAAAATTGGACAATTTGTTTAATGAGAGGTCATCAAAAGAATTTCGAGCGAATTTTGAAAAAGAAAAGAGTAACTGCCTCGGCCCAACAGTTCCTAATTAGTAGGAGGCTGGGAACAAAAAGAAAGATTTATAAATTCTTAGTTTACACGATTATTACTGTAACTAAATTTTTTAATTCTATAATTATGCATCTTAACGATGTTTGGCTAATGACCCTTTGCAAGTTTGAGGATTTGGGAATTTTTAATGATTTTTTTTATTAGCGTTTTATCTGTGAGGATCGAATGAATTCCTCGAGTCGCTGAGATGCGTCCTGTTTGAGGTCAGAAAATTTCTTTGTGAACAGGTCGTGATCCCTTTTCTTACGGATTTCTTTGTCACGTTATAAACATCGCTATGAACTTCATCATCCAGTTATAGAGAGTTATAAATGAGTTATTCTGCGTTGTCAGTCGTCGTTTCAACGCAGCTAATAGCGGGCGAAAGGGACGCGTACTGTGAACCTGCGAGTTACACGCTCTGGCTTTCTCAAGGTAGACCGGTTCGGACTACCGGTACTCGTAAAGTAATCGGTTGTCCGGAAAGTTCGTCTAATTGGCAGCGATACTTTTCCGAATTTATTGTCTCGTAGTTTGGTAAAAGCTCATAATGGAGAGGATCCCTTTCCAATCCCACCGGACACACAGAGCATTACCTTCTTCGGACGAAGACCGCCTTTTGGGGTGGTCAAAGGACCTTTTACGCTCGACATTTTTATAAATTATCCATTTTTCATCCCCCGTCACTAATCCTTTCAGAAACGGTATCTCCTCGTTTCGTCTGTAAAGCGAGTCGCGAATGGAAATGCGATCCGATAGTTTTTTCTCCGTTAAATCGTGTGTAACCCGTACATCGAGACGGCTTATGTAGCCAAGACTGGAGCGTGGATTATTTTCGATTACTGTTTTAATCGGATCTTCGTCTCCGGTGGATCGATCTTCGAGATCGAAATCTCCAGCTGTAAACCACTTCCGCTTGTGCGGCATTTTTCGCCTTTTCGGAAAAAGTAAAGCGTTAAATGCCTATAACGAGCTTTGTTCGTATAAAACCGAGAAAAATCAAGTGTATCGTAACCAAACTTTTTTTCCAAATACGCATGATATATTCAGACCTGTCCTAATACCACCTACCTAATACTTCTAAACAGTAACTTCAAGCGCGAATTTTAGAAACCACTCGGCGCTAGAGGCTTGGAATCTATTGAAGAATGGGATATCTCGCCGTTACTTTTTCGATAGTGCGACTTGAATTGTGTAGGCCCGATTGTCGTAGTGTGACCCCGTTGGGTCCGAAGACCGAGGAGGAATGTCGCTGAAGACGGTGAGCGCTGTTGAAGGATGCCGGTAGGCGGCGCTGGTGACGCGGCCGAAGCTCGTGGTGGGGAACGAGCACGAGCCAGTTGGTCGCCTGAGTCACGGCGGGGCGGGTCGTCTCTCTCCGCGCCAATTCAACTATTCGAGCATAAAACTCAATTCGGAACAGTAGCGATAGAGGCGGTGTGACCGAACCGTTGGACCGGCGGGGGGGAAAATATTGAATTCGCGATGCTCTACTGTGTCAAGTGATTCGCCCGCCCGGAAAAGGGGGGAAACGACCGGCGACGAGACAGAGAACTCCGACGAAAACAAACAATGGATTACTCTTCCATCATCGAGGGCACAGTCAAGTTCAGAGACGGCAAAAAAGTAAGTAGCCAGAGACGTAGCTCAGAGCGACACTAAAACAGCAGAACAGAACAAAAAAAAAAAAAAATTGCCGGAAAAAAAGAAACACTGATAATGACCTGATTTTTTTTTCTGTTTCCCTCTTTCCAGTGGAAGTCTCGCTGGTGTGTCATGAGGAAGCTTTCGCCGGTGGCAGGTACAGTGCAAAAATCTAGACCGCAACTAGAGGCTAGCATAGCGAATACTACCTGTTTGGCATGCCCACCCCCACCCCACCCTCCTTGCCCTTGTCTGAGTTCGATGAATACGAAATCGCAAACTCGGCCACTGACACTTATTGCCCTCGATTAGAGTTAGGCGGATACGCGGTGTTACTGCCGGTAGGATCAGTACGAGAGTATTCACCGATAGGATCATTCCGCCGCTTTCAAGACCCGGCGGACTTTAACGTACTGTGTCAGCGATATCCGCAATATCCTATTTATTTTACGCACACTTATTATGACTGTGTTTGTTATTATAACAAACTAACTTATCTTTTGAGTAGGGCTAGTTACAAAAAGGGCGTACCGTTCGCGAACAGTGAACTCAATAGCGCTGCAAAAGATATTTTTCCTCTCCTTCCACCTTTCGGTTGATCCTGATTCATCCTGACTCTCTTTATTATTTTGGACATTTGTTCTCCTCGATGAAAAAGCGAATCTGACAACTGTGGTATAAAACAGAATTGTAATTATTCAAATTTTATCGATGAGGCAAACGTCACGTTCAATTAAATGCGGACTTTATTGCCAATTAGGAATGACCTTAAAACGGATCTTGAAATGAACTTTTTGTAATTTCAAATAATATGTACTTCCAATCTCATTATTAATGCACTATCATCGCGTACATAAAATGGAATAATAATTTTTTTTAAGCCATGAGACCAAAATAACATAAGATCAACATTGTTTAGCCATTTCATCGATAACACTTTTATTGTCTTTGTGTTTTACCACAAATAATAGTATTCCATAGTTCTTAATAATCTTTTATTAAAATTGAGTGAAATTGAATGATTTTTTTTTAATTTTTAAATCTAAACTCTAAGAATAAAATGAACATATTCCTTACTGGACAAACTGTTTTGAATAAGGATTTTTTCATAATTAGCATTCATTTTGAATAAAACTTCATTACGTATATAACAGTTTCTACGAATGTAGAATTTGGCCTCAAAATAGCTAGTAATCTGATGTGATATCAATTAAGTTTTTGTAACTAATTATTCTGAATACTTTCTCGACATAACGTTTTCCGTGATAATGTATGTTGTTTGAAGCAGTATTTAATATCGAAAATAAATTCCAATTTTATGATATGGACATCTCATGGCCAAAAGTATTTGGTTTTTTAGAATCCTTATAGAAGAGCTGTCCGATTTTCGGCCTCAGGAATAAAGATAAATAATGTGGGACATTATTTATGGCTGTTATATTAATATATTAAATTATCTATCGGTATTCGGCCATCAATCTTTCTGAATTTCCTATTCGGAAAGTAGGGAATAATTGATTTTCGCCTATCACAATGGGGAATGGTAGTTTTTTTGGTTGGTGGAGAGTCCCAATGGGATATCACTATTGTCCGAGCACCATTCGTCCGCATTTATCCATAAATTTCTGGGTTCTCCCCGTCGTCTGTAGCTCGTACTGTTGACGTAACTGTAATGATGTTGGGGCGACGGCTTCCTGGGGCCGAAAATACAGGAAAGCCTATTTTTTGCATTAAACTGACGGCGAAATGTCTTAGGCCCAGTTCACATTGATACCATTATTATAAGGACGTGTTACACGATCCTCGGTAGAAGTCATAACTTGTTATCGAAGCTAGTTATGCAGCTATAGCGTGCGGCCTCGCTGAATTTTTAATACTTTATATCAATGTGCATATCGAGTGTGCGAGTGGCGAAGTACTTTACGACTTCACTGGGCTTATTTCCCCTCCCCCTACCCCCACAACTTGGGACTTCTCTCGAAAACCCTTCTTTTGCTTCGTGAACATATATTCGTGACCCGGTAACTGTGGTCGTAACTTCTGCTAGTTGCGAAACGCAGCTCCCCGTGATAATAACTCGCGACCGACGGACCGTGACACTGGTTATAAAAAAAAAAAAAGTGCACAAAAGCATCAGTCCAACCGGCCTATTAAGTCCCGCTGACTTCAAGGCTCTTACTCATTCTCGTCCCGACACTTAACTTTTACCTTCCTGCTTCGCGTTATCTTAGTCACGGGGGGGGGGGCGGCGTTTTTTGTGTGCCTACCGAGGCCTAAGAGGAAATAATACTGGCAGAATGATGCAACACAAATATAATTACTGAGTTTCCCCATCGTTCGATATTTCAATTCCGCTAGTCTTATTTTTAGTTAGTGCCGCACTTCACGTGAAATTAATATAAGACATTTCGTGCAAAAAATAATACCCGAGTATAAAAACTTCGGAATCGGTGGATCCTTAGAGTGTTATTTCCCATTGACCTACATTGAACGAACGTTTCGCGGAAGTTTCACAACCGTGTGCAATAACCGGTAGCTTCATAGCAATTTTAGTCATTCTCAATTTTGTTTTCTGTCAACAGAATTACAACTAGCCAATCTGGAATATTAATAAATTGGCACGATTAATTAAAAGTCTTAAATGTCTTAATTGGGAAGCCTAGTTGACTTGTAAGTCCTGGAGCAATTTCTTGCTAATCGTACACGATCAAACCGCATAAATTCAGGGGACACTGTCTTGAACTTTGCCTTGTAAACGAATTAAATTCGATGTTCCCATTTTTTTTCCCCAGTTTATTGTTCTCTTATTGAGAAGGTCTTTTCAGAAACCGATTTAATATCGGGGCCGATAATTCAAGGGCCCAACAGACACCCGATATCATCGATTCTCGGCCAACGTATAAACTGTTGGCCTAATATAACTGGAGAGGACTTTTAGGCGTTTGCGCCCCCTCCCCCCTGCTATTAATTCCTTTAATTTACGGCGGTCTCGCTAATAAACTATAATCAATTACCTGGGGCTCAGTGGGGCCCCCCCCCCGCCCGCTCCATTCACAGCCCCCACGATAATAAATAGCAACGATTCGGTTCCCATCGTTCGCAGTGTATTGTCGAAATTCGGTCCAAAGTTCAAACTTTTTCTGTATTATTTATAAAAATATAAAAAAAGGTGCCATTTTCGGTCCCCTCCTAGCGAAAAAATCTTATATCCTCCGTTTTATCTTATAGATCGGTCCCAGAATCGGGTCATACTATTCGCGCGAAACTAACAGGATTGTGCGGACGACAGTATGAAAGTGCTGAACGGAAATTTAGTCTATAGTAGTCAGAAATCATATTCAGAGCACTGTCGATACAGCGTCGTCACGGGGCAAGTTTCAAAAGGTCAAGGCTTTCGGCGGACTCAAATATTTCAATTTCATTAATGCACCGAGATTTTTTTTAGCCCACCGTAAATTTTTCACAATCCGAACGTCGAATATAGATAAAGGGCGATTGTCACGTACAGACAGTTTAAACGTGAAAATGTATATTTGACTACCGAAATTCGGTCGACGGCCGAAACTCTCATCTGTAGTCGGGGAGAGTCGCATTATCCGACATTCCCGGGTACATCAGAGAACTCGAAGAGCGGTGGTAGACACTTCGAAACCCCGTTCACATCGAGTCCCTCGGATTTGGACAATCGGTCCTGTCCGGAATTTGTAATAATGCCCGAAGAAAAGGGGGAAGGAGGAGTAGGAGGAGGAGGAGGAGGAGGAGGAGGAGGAAGTTTGGGCCACTGTGCCACAGTGTTGAACAGTGTGGCCCACTGGCTAAGTGCGCGCCGCGGTGAAAGCCCACACACCTCTATTAACATAACGATCTATCGGCCCTACCCGTAGCTACCGTTTTACATATCAATAACCAGTTCCACCACCACCGGACTAAGGGACGTTTCAATGTCTTGCCCCACCGGTCGTTTATCGACATATATTACCTACATTTCCCCTGCATTAGTTCAGAGAGATTAGCCGTTTTGTGTTCTGCTAGGGGTTGTGGAATACCGTAGATTTCGTGTGTGCGTCTTTTGCCAGACCGGTTTCGTTCGCCATCTTCAGTAGCGGTGTTACTATTGGATGTTTTTTGGGCATCCCTACTGCACTGTCACTGTCACTTGTACTGTCAGTACTAGAGCTGACGGAGACCAAACAAAAAGACCAAACGAGAATGGCCATTTTCATTATAAACCTTAATCTTTAATTAGGAAATTGTCTACAATTCGTTTACACGAACTTGTGATATAGGAAAAACAATTCTGAAGTATATAATTTTCTCCCTCCTTTTTTCACTCCGGCACTTGTGAAATGCAAATGTCATCAATTTTCGGTATTATCATAATGCGCGTGATTAGTGTTAGAAATGCTAATGTATATGTGCCTCACTGAATTAGCAAAGAATTGTGGAGTGGAAAACGTACAAGTGGTGAAACTGTAATTAATTAAGCCCGACCTACTGGAGCGATTTAAAGCCTATATTCGGCACTGACAAATTAATCGAGCGCCCTACCCACTTCGGGCAGGTTGTGTTTTACTTAAAACGTGCTTCGGCTAAGTTGAAAGTGAGGCGGCGGCGGCGGTGGAGGCGGTCGGCGGGTCATTAGTGATGCTGGGGGCGGGACTTAGTTCTAAGTCCCCCGGCCTGGGGCCGCCCCGAGCTTGCCGGGAGAGGAAGAGCGGGCCAAGGCGGAGGCTTTAACGTCGTTAGGCCCCAAATTGTAGGAGCGGCGCCCCGCTCTTTTAACTTAAGTCCGTTAAGAGGCTAACTGCCAAAATAGTCCAATTGGGCCTTTTAAACGGGCAGAAAAATTTAATTCGTCCTCCTCGTAACAGCTACCAAAAAAAAGAGAATATACTAAAAAAAAAAACTGAAAAAAATCTATCTAGTAAACACCCTACAAAACTACAATGTTACGCGTCTAACGTTTTCAGTCTTATAATATTCTTCATGAGTTAGAATAATTTATTTATTCATTCATTAATATTTTTTTATGATAACAGAATATTATTACTAAAATATAGAAGGGGAACAATCTGTGATCTTCCAAAAAATTACTTTATTGGGTAAATTTCTGGAGGAATAGCAAAACCGAAGACGCCAAAATTTGGCACTATGGTATTGGCGATTTTGTCCAAAATTCCAATTTTCTACTCGCCAATGTTTACCGTTTTACTGTAATACGGATAAATAGATGGAGTCATTAATATTGACGCATTAATTCAATTATTTGCGGAGCGTATGCGCTTCATATTTTCCAAACTGGAAAGTGAAATTTAAGTTTAGTTGGGTGGGGGTATTAAACAATTAAACAGGCGAAGTTATCCCTGATTACTCCTCGGAGGGGCGTTTGTATGGAGTTTCCCTTTCATTAACGAGCCGAGGAATTAGGCTGAGTTCAGTTTTCGGCGCGGGAACATCTAGATTCGGGCCCGGAATCTAAATTGCCGCCGACGTTTCGGGGCTTTGTTTTCAAATTTTGCGTCCAGCTTACAATTCGTGTTCGGTACTTGTTAATCAAACGAAACGGATAGCGATTCTGTAATACAATTGCTTCCCGATTATACTTGAGCGATAGTGGTTATAGTATTTACGGAAATCCAGATATTTTCATCAATCATACACCGAGTTTAAAAAAACCCCGTTTTTCGCCCTAGAAATGTTAGAATTGTAATTTATTTTTCAAAGTGTTGAGAGTCGTCTCACAGGTCGAAAGTGTTGTGCGACAGTTGAAACCGGCTTTTAACCAGAAAGCGGTCATTAATCACTGCGATAGGATTACCACTTGAGCTTAACATATGCACTCTGTAAACAGTTAATTACTCTTTAGCAAACCCGGCCTATTTTCAGGATAGTTTCTGTTTTTCATTTTGCTCGGGCAGAATACCTTCTTGCCGTCTTTTCGTTGAATGGATCAAGTATTGAAAATAAAAATCTCGACTAGAGCGGACAGAAGTTATTTCCGAGGGATTTCACTGGCGGTCGGCAACAGTTTGAAATATCATTCCGTTCCTCTTCCTATTTTAGTTTTTCCCTATATCCATTTGTTTCACAAATGGAACCGCAGCAGGGTGATATACGGGGCGTGACAGGAGTCGACGGTCATTACCCAGTGCTACATCAGTGGACAATATTTCGAATCCTTTCTCAGCGCCAGCTATATATAGTGACACTTTTCCCGTTTCGGAGGCCGACGAGGATTCCTGTCAAAACTACCAATAACAGTGTTCAAAATCGACCGACAATACTGTACTTGTTTGGAGAATAAGTTATATATTATAAATAGGGACAAAATGGGGAATGTTGGGTACAGTTATAAGAGAATTACGTAGGAACCTGATGATGGGACCAGTAAGAGTTCCGAAAAGTCGGACAACAGACAAGAGAGGGCCTCAAAAGGAAAGGGTATAATTCCTACACAGGAAAATCCTGGAATATCGGGGGGGGGGGTCAACCCCCGTGACGTTCTTCCCACGGATAATACGCATAAATAGACTGTTTCCTCCGATTCCTCAACTGACGTCTGAAGAGGTGATGATACCTCGGGGCGGGCACGCGGAAGGCGGTCAGAGTTAGTTTCCCGATTCATGACGATTTCAAAGACATGACGACGCGAGTTGGAGGCGGCCGTGCGGGTAATTGCCGCGTATAATTGGGACAAGAGTTAGTTAGTTGGGTGCCGGGGACGCGAGACAGACACCGCATTGTGCACCTCCCAGGCGCCGCCGTACACCCGGCTGTATATACCCGGCTGTATACCCTAGGTATACGCCTTACATTTGGAGGGGGGAAGGCGAGATATTGCCGCTTTGAGAGAGAGAGAGCCGACGTCAATGATATACACAGAGAAGAGTGTTCGCCGAACTCCAACCTCATCATTTAGTACGACACGATTTGAAATCTACTGTTTGGGCGCCTCCTTTTGAAATTAACTCGTAATTAATTAAAGGATATCTCCCCACATTTCGTAAAACAAACCCTTTCAATTATCCGAGACTAATGTTTTAAACGTCCCGACAAATAACGGAGTCATCTCCCACTAGTTATTCTGAATTAAATTCAAATGTTTAGTAATATGATCTTTGCTTGTATTTTTTCGTTCAGAACATTATAAATATTTCGAAAAATCCGGAGCCACGAAAAGTTCTAGGTTGACAATTTTTTTAACGTTCTGAAAAAGGCGTACATCAGAAACACATTCCTTTCGGTTAATTGGACTCGAGAAAAAAAGAAAAAATAAGCCGCTAAAGTAGGCGTCTCATAATTAGTAGGGAAACTAACGAGGTCCGAATGATGGTCGAAATTGAGTGGGGGTGGGCGCGCACCCCACCCCTCTCCTCCTGGTATGAATTAGTAAAACGATATGGGGCCATTAGGAGGGGCCGGGAGATTTAGAGGAAGGGCCCAGCCACGTGTGTGGCCCACGCAACCGCACACGGGGACAGACAGAAAAATTGGGAATGTTGAGGAAAAAAAAAAAGAAAAGAAGAAGAAGAAGAAGGTCTACCTCTTAAGGCACCGATCCTCTTGGGAGGCCCAGAATTTTTGTTGGCCGCAAAACGGGTATTTTCGCGGGTTTTTCTCCAATTGAAATCGTAACAGTTTTCGTGCGAACGCTTTTCTTTCCCAAAACGGCCCGCAACAGTCGAAGGCCGATCTTTTGAATACGAATTAACGTTTCGCGATCCGCTAAACAGCGCTGCCCCACGCACGAATTGCACGTTCCGACAGGCACGTAAATAATTCGCAAACGGGATATATTTGTGACGGCGGATTATTTAAAGCGTAAAACAGTGAAATTGTAACCGGGTGAATAATTCGATTATCGACGGAACACTGAATTGTTGGGACGCGTTCAGATACTTGACATAGTAATTCTGCGGCCAACTTGGGCATGAAAACTCGTCTCTGATGTTCATGCCGGCAGATTCATTGAATAGTATGAACTTTCTACTAATTCAAATTAGTAATTTTATGCAGAATTTTAATTTATCGCCAAGCAAATTAATAGAATAGTCTAAAAATTCAGTATTTTAGAAGCCTAACAGTTTCAATTGGTGTGATTCTACACCGCCAATTATTTCTTAAACTGGCGGAAAAAATATGTCGCCTACGATTTAAATGATATTCTGATAACCGTTCGAAGACGGGAGGAAAAATAAGATGTAAATAGATTTAGTGTAGGAGCCCAATAATGAAGTCTTATTAAGTATTTTAAGCTCCGTACTTATTCCTCCGAAACTGTAGGGCGGCCTCCCCCCCCCCACCCCCCAAATGTTTACCCTGCAAATCCTCCACCCCAAGGGGCAGTAATCGACCCCTCTTTCTCCCTTCCAATAAACCGCATTAAAAATCTGTTAACCCCCCCCCCCCCCCCACCTACCCCTCACTCCTGCCGGAGTTATTTGTTTGGTGGAAAAAAAAAAAAGAAACGGTCCTCCAACTCGGAAATAAAATGGAAACGAAAGGGTTCACGGACCATTTCTGTTCAAAGTGCTAAACCGAAGGGTTCTTCCACCCCTCCCGGCCGAATTTACCGAACCATCCTAAGCCGCCCTTTCTATAATATGAATTGTGAAGTGTGAATTAAATTGTCAACAGTTCTTTCTGTAAGTTCGGGCCAACATCCCGGTATAGCTTTCTGAAATCCGCTACACAGATTCCCTACTACAACGGGCTGCATCTCCTCCAACCTCAAGGCTTAAAGGTGCCGTATATTCACTCAACATAATCCAGCCGCGTACCGACTTCGCCCCCATACCCGTCGACTTATTCCGCTCACGGTACCTACCAATTCACGGCAACCCCGAATTTCCCCGAACCCGGTTCCCTCTTCAACCGTCCCGATACGGTAGAAACCGTCGTCAGTGGTACGCGAAACCGAAATTGTCGACGTACAACAATTCCGGTCTACAATTTATTTCGCTATTAGGTTGTTGCAAACTTGACTTAAACGGCAGTTTATTAATCGAAATTTGGACTAGCATCATGTTCCAAGTTCATTTATCCCGGTACATTGAAATGTTTGAAACCAACTGACTTCTTCGCCCCAAAACATGACCTTACGAGCAGTTTGAGCTGAACTGCGGCCGAGTTTAAATTCGTAAAAATAAATTTGGTGAAAATCCACATTTCGACATATTGTACTGAAGGGTCCAAATTTCGAGAAAAGCTTCGATAAGGTTTGTGATTAGAAATTAAATCAACATTGCTTATTGCTACAACCTAATATTATGGCAATTTATTATCTCAAACCGGCCGGTCGGTAACAAGATTGACACTGGCTTCGTGTTCTCGACGCCGTTCGTTAGCAATGAGACACTTACGAGCCCGTCGTAAATCATCATATAGTGACATTGATGTTTTTAACTTGCATATTCTTAGAATTAACCGCGCCTGACGTTCACATAAGTAGCGTGTAGGCTAATTTGTCCTTCGCTGTGATCACCAAATTGATCTAGCGATAATGACAGTTCGTCGAAAACGAATTTTAACGGTACGTGACACGAACGACAATCGGACTGCCGTTTCATATCCGCGCCAGGAAAGTATCCTCGGATTCGGACAGGAGAAGGAAGGTACTGGCGCCGCGTTGAATGGACCTAACCAACCCTCCGAGAAAAGGTTTACTCCAAATTCGATTTTCTATTCCGTCCTCTGCCCCCCAACGCCTCCTCTTCCACCTTTCTCCATTCCCCGCCCTCTCTTCTCTGCTCCTATTTTCTATCCTATCCGCTCTCTACAAAGTGAAACCGGGCCTAAGAAAACCGGGCTTTTGTGCCTCCCCCCCCCCCCCCCCGCCCATCCCCCGGTCGTAACCCAATCCGAGCTTATTCCTCGAAGCTGTCTGCCACAAAGGATCGACGACACGCCTTATTACCGATATAAATATAGATTGTTACATTTCCAATCGGCCGAAAGTGATACCGCTAAAAAATTTTTTCTCGATGAACCTGTGCATTCACATGATAACGGTGAATAGGGGGAAAAAGTGGAGGAAAAATGATCTACTTTCAGAACGGTATTTAAGCACCCATCCACTTCCAAGTTTTCACACTTACCCGAACTCTTGTCAGTTTTACCATTTTATCAGACAATAAAGCTATATATATATATATATATATATATATATATATATATATATATATATGTATCCGTAATCGATATAAGTATCGGAGAGAATCGTAAGGTAGTTTTTTTCGGTTTGGGGCTTAGGCGGTTAGAATGGGTCCCGTGAGAGGAGTAGCCGGTGTGCTTTGCAGCCGCCGGCTTTGGCCCGTCCCGATAGTCCGCCCAAATCCTTTTATCTTCCCTCCAGTTGTTAAAAGCCCGTAAATATCCGTTATCGAGCTCCGGACCGAACCCTCGCGGCTATTTTTTCTTCTATTTTTTTTTTTTTTTTTAATTTTTTACACCGGACGAACACAAATTGGTCATTTCGTCAGGGGAGGGTGCGAAAATTCGAAGTCCGGCAATCGGTTTTCGACGGGCGGGGAGTTGCGTGACGATTAAGCCGTAAAAGCCTGTAAAAGCGATATTGTCAACTGCCGTATATCGGTAAATAATTCACCGAACGGTACGTTTTTCACAGGTATACCCCGTATTTCGGGGAATTATAAATTGCCGTACATTCGGACTGGACGGCAGGAAAATTAACGAGACATTCTTATGCGTTTCGTGTATCCCAACCATCCCACGATTTGATCTCATTCTAATTGGATTAATAATTAGTACAGCGTCTGCTGTTTGTTCAAAATTCTGCATTCCGCCTCTAGGTATCGGTCCGTGGTTCCCTCTAAGTCCGCGTAACAAGTCCCAGGTTGACTGGGGTCAGGAGGGGGGGGGGGGGGGGGGTTTGGCCTCCGCCGTGCTCTGTTGTATCGAACAGTATCGATGTCGTAACTTATACCGCCGTCGGGGAGAACCACTTATCTCGAACGCAGACAGGGTCGAGACACCGAGGTCACAACGCTAACGATGCAATGGAATTTATACGTGCGCAGTTTCTTTTTATTTTTCCTTCAGATAAGGCTAAAATAAACAAAAATCCTTATCGACGTCTCCAGTCGCTCTGTTTATTGTCCTGTAGTAAACCCTTTTTGAACCGTCATCAACCGGTAGGTGCCTGAGAATTTAATGGCCTTGTGTACAACCGTGTTATATTGCACTACAATGGGCAATACAATTTATGTTAATTACAATAGTATGGTCCAAATATACGTTATTTATTGTACTCTAGCCAGGGCTTTTTGTTTGGCAATATCCAAAAATTTCCCCATTTTATATTAAGTTTTGCTATGAATACTGCCCAATATTGGTTCTTAAAAGTGAATGATTGAGCTACAAAATCGGGCAAAGAATTTGTTTTTTACCGTATAGCTAAAATTGGCCAGCATAGGATCTATATTCATTCGTGTATTGGAAAATGCCGTTTCAAAATCGGAGATGGTTTCATCCGATATAATTATTTAATTCGCTATAATACTAATTGAATGGCTGGAAATGAGACGACGCCGCGGGGGGGGGGTGGTAAAAAGGGTTGAATGAAATCGATAGTGGCCGAAAAAATATAAAAAGAAAATCGCCCGGCTTTAATTGCAGTAATTGGGAACACCTGAGTTTTGCAATTCACTCTAATCAATTGGCCCCGTTTGTTTGAACCCGAAAACGGCTCTATTAATTACAGCGCCGGGGCGCGTGCTTCGCTCCAGAAAGCACTCGAAGACTTCCCCGTTTCGGCGTTTACAAAGAAAAAGAAAAAATAAAACAGAACGGAGCGACGAAAAAAATTTAGACGGGGCAATCTCTGAAGAATTGAAGCATCAGTGATTGAAGGCGTTCGTAGCGTATAAAATCAAACTGTAACCACAATAACTGGTGCTTTTCGGTACCATTCCGCAGCTGTTAATACTCTCACTGCACTCAATCCTTCCAATAAGTAACGTGTTTCTCCGCCAAAAGCCACAATTTTATGGTAATACCAAAACGTGGACTCCTGTTTTGTGACTTCTGTGATTCATTTCCTGTTGTTCCTGAACGTCTTACTCAAGGGTGGAGAAAAAATGAAAGTTGTAATGAATGAAAAATGAAAGCGTTACACAAATTGCAATATCAATACCGGACTGAATACCGTCCGGACGCTTGAGACCGTTGTTATTTTCCCGGCCATAGTTGTTCCGACATCGTTCCAATTTCTCCGCCCCGCAAGTTTTTCCCTCCTCTTTTATCTCGGTTTCCTCCTGATTTAACATCCCTCGCTCTCCCACCCCACCCCCGCATCCGCTTCGGCCGGTAAACTAGGCCGTCTTCTACAATGAAATGTTAATGTCTCTCTCTCTCTCTCTCTACACCGTCCTCTCTCATCAGGACGTCAGAAGGATTTACAAGTTACCGCTCAGTATAGCCGGTGCCATTATTTCGTGAAAGGATGAAAGGGCGGAGTGGATAAGAGGAAAATAATAAGGAAAACCGTTATTCTTTCTTCGCGCAGAAAATGTATCGGTTCCGAGGGCCGATCTCTCTCTCTATCTCTCTCTCTCTCTCTATATCATTCGGATGGAAATGTCCGACGACGTTGATGTATCGCCTCGGCCTTGCATTACGGGACCTCTGTTCCCGGGGATGGGGAAATATTTTTCTCCCGAACCAATCGGATTTTGATTTATCGTATCCTAAGTCCCCGCATTCAGTGATTTTAGAGCCTCGGCCACTTGTCGTCCACTTAGAAATATTAAATTCTGTCGACCGAGAGAACTCAACCCTTCCGGCATAAACGGATACCGGTTAGATCGATTTATATTTTCAGTTGGAAATATTTTGACTCGCTTATTAACTCAAGGTTCGACGATCTAAGTGCTGACGTGCTCAATACGTGTATCAACTGAAGTTTCCTGTACAACATCACATAAGTCAGTGGGTTCGATGTATTGAGTAACGAATTTCTTCTTGAATTACCAAATGAGAACGAGGAGAATGGGAAATAAGGAAAAGAGAAATCGTTGAAAGATTTTCTTTTCCTGCTCCTGAAGACAGCCTCGTGATTCTCGCGTGCTTATTCTCCTCGTTAAGAAATTATAAATATGAAACATTCGTTGACATTCAAGCAGGGTTCATAAAATTGGATGATACTCGTACGCTAATTCCGAGCAACAGGAAATTATGATTCGCGCGATCGTAGTCATAAAAAGATGGGGTGGGTGTTGGTGGGTGAGTGGGGGTGGACCGTGAATTATGACGGCCCTAACGGCCCGAATACAAAGGCCCTTCGGTGGCGTACAGAGGGCCCCGGTAGCCGTTCGCGGATATATACGATCGGCCCTCGCGAACGGCCGAGGGGGAAGAGAGAGAGAGGCAGGGCTTATCGTACCCCCGGGCGGGTCACAACGGCCCTCTCTCTACCGGCGGCGGTTCCGGTTCGTGAAAAAAAAAAAAAAAAAATGAAAAGTGGAAGCGACAAACAAAACAGGCGCACTTGAAAAAAGAAAAACGACGAGGAGAAAAAATTAC
The DNA here is from genome assembly GCA_019843655.1 of Lethocerus indicus. Lineage (NCBI taxonomy): Eukaryota > Metazoa > Arthropoda > Insecta > Hemiptera > Belostomatidae > Lethocerus > Lethocerus indicus. The sequence goes on along the minus strand of JACDQD010000007.1, from coordinate 3,156,835 downwards.
GCTCTCCGCTCTAACATTTTTTTTTTTTTTTGACACCAATCGGCGTGACGTTTACGGGTCGACTTTTATAGGGCCGGTCAAGATTGGGGCGAAAGATTCGATAATTTTTTAACCGCCCGACGGAGAGAGATATAGAGTGGCACAACTAATGGATATTTGAAAGAGATTTAAACATGTCTACTTGCGCAGAGTGAGCCAAAATATTGGCCGATTGCGAAAGTTCTCAGGGCGGCAGAGGCGTGCCACTTTTGACTGAGCTAAAAGATAAACGGCGGAATTGATAATGAAATTTATCCGTGATTCAGTGTATAACAATCCGCTTATTACCACTGAACAGATTGCCCAGGGACCAGATGTCAAGCACGAAATTTTACTATCACCCAAATCATTTCATAGAGTCATAGAGTCGAAAACCTGAAGAAAAATATTGAATTGTATAGTTGAAACTTTGGGACTTCTCGACACTTCAGCACTTGTTCTTGAGCGCTATTCCTCCTATTGAGGCTATAAGATTAAGTTCTCGGGCACGAAATTTTACTATCACCCAAATCATTTCATAGTCATAGAGTCATAGAGTCGAAAACCTGAAGAAGAATATTGAATTGTATAGTTGAAACTTTGGGACTTCTCGACACTTCAGCACTTGTTCTTGAGCGCTATTCCTCCTATTGAGGCTATAAGATTAAGTTCTCGGGCACGAAATTTTACTATCACCCAAATCATTTCATAGTCATAGAGTCGAAGAGTCGAAAACCTGAAGAAGAATATTGAATTGTATAGTTGAAACTTTGGGACTTCTCGACACTTCAGCACTTGTTCTTGAGCGCTATTCCTCCTATTGAGGCTATAAGATTAAGTTCTCGGGCACGAAATTTTACTATCACCCAAATCATTTCATAGTCATAGAGTCGAAAACCTGAAGAAGAATATTGAATTGTATAGTTGAAACTTTGGGACTTCTCGACACTTCAGCACTTGTTCTTGAGCGCTATTCCTCCTATTGAGGCTATAATATTAAGTTCTCGGGTTTTTATTGTATATTTTCCCGATTATCGCAACAATATTGTTAAAAATTCAATGTACTATAATATTTAAATATATATATGTAGTGAGGCCCATAGGCCGGAATGCATGTGGGAATCACCTTTTTGTATATCGTTTTATAAATGTATCATTTGTATTTAAAGAAATAAAACTTGTTTGTATCCTGTATCTTGAGGCTATAAGAGCGTGGCTACAAAAAAAATTTAAAAATAAAATCATTTTATGGCGCCCAATTTCAAATTCTCAGTTGAATATCTAAGCCCTGCGGCAGACACTTTGAAACGACCAAATTTCGGATACTGACCGGTACTAATAGGACCGTTGATTATGACTGTAGGATTTGTATTGCCCTTATCGGAGTATTTTGGGGGCGGGAGAATTGCCAATAAAGTCTGTGTTAACTGGTCCGGTCGAGATCACCTCTTGTACTGGGACCATTGTAATTTGAACCGGGATATAAATCAGCATCCCCGGTTCGGTGGTTTGGATTCACCGGATTCGTTCTCAGGGGGTAAAACCCGACACAACCATCCACCCACCCCCACCCCACCCCCGCGCCCTCTGCTGACTCTGAAGTAGAGAGAGAGAGAGTGTGCAGAGGGGCGGTTTGTTTCTGACCGCCTGTTAATTCTATTGAATTAGCCCCCGGGGTTAATTAGCGGCCCCTTGTCCGGGGTGCTGCCCTACGTGTGTGCGCGCCGCCCTTTTTGTTATTAACAGTGTACGACAACCGTGTTTAAGTCAGGGGCTGTGTTGTCGGGGAGTGTTTCGGAAGTAAGCCGTTACTTTAGATCGGGATAACTCTATCCTTCAGGAATTGTAGACAAGTCGCAGATCAATCAGGAAGACGCGCAGAACGCATATTCTGAGTATTCGTTGAAACCGTCGATTCAGATAACACTTTAATGACGATATCCAGACAAATACTGGATAATATTTTATATAATATATAAAACATACCCTCAATCCGTAGATCAGCGTCCTTATCTGTTGACAATAGTCCTGACAAGTTTGAATATTAACTTCAGCATTTCGCGAGGGTGACGTGTTAAGTATGGTCAATTTATATAGAATTTAATTGTTTTTTTTACGAGCTCTGAAAAAAAAATACTTGGTAGTGTAATCACAATATGTTTGGTATCGATTCATTGTTTTGAAACAATGAATTTTATAGTTGAAACTTTGGGGCTTCTTGACAGTGCTTCTTCTTGAGCGCTATTCGTCTTATTGGGGCTGTATGAGCATCTACAAAAAATTCAAAAATTAAATGTTCATCTTGTATCATAGGCTAAATGGCACAAAAAATTCAATTTTAAAATAAAATCATTTTATTGCGCGCAATTTTAAATTCGCAGTTGAAAATCGGTCGGCCTAAGTCCCGCGGCAGACACTTTGAAATAACCAAATTCTGTATTCTGACCGGTACTAGGACCGTTGATTATGACTAGGATTTCTATTGACCTTGATCGGAGTATTTTGGAGTTTTTGAATTTACGCATCAGAAAAAAAGACACTTTTCGGACAGGATGAAAAAAAAATTAAAATAATTTTGCTCTAAAAACTGAAATAACTTTCCGTTCGCGGGCAGGACTCCGATCAAACTCACCTGAAGGCGGACGTCCTTTTATTCTCAAGTTTTAAAACGGGTCCAACTTTATGGCCCTCGTTAAAGGGCGACCCTGCCGTGTTTTTCTTCACCCCCTCGCGGACGTTTTCACTTGTTCAATCGTCTTCTCCTCCTTTTTTTTCCACTTTAATTGTGACTAGTTTTCAATTAACATTGAACTACTTGAAAGTTTTTTTTTGCTCTCCCCTCTTCCGTTTAATCGCCCACTCCCTTTTCATTATCCTTCTTCTGTTCCTAATTTAAATTAAACTCCGGCATTGGACCTTTTTTTTATTTCACTTACACTCTCGAATTCACTAATTCCTCCCTCCGTAAGCAAACTGTAGAGGATGTATCGTGATAGCTGTTATATCTTATATATCACCGATTGTCAAATCTAAATGCAGTATAAGCTTATGGCATTTGTGGTGACTCGTAAATGTAATTTTACCGCTGGTTAAGCGTTAGCGTTATTGTTCCAGCACGCATAAAAATGCAAATCCTTACATCTGCGCATTCCGGTTACAAATCGGAATCAGTATGTGTGAGGCCTCGGAGAAACTTAATGGAGGAAGTTGTCGGTTGTTGCAAAACAATGCAGCAAAACTCGAAGAATGCAAACCGCGTTCGGCTGATTAGCACTTCCCGTCCCCCCCCCCCGAGTATGATTCAGTGTTCGCCTGTCGGCCTTTCCCCTGGGCGGTATTTGCAGACACGCGTGACTCAAGTCACGAAACGAACGCGAAAGTGATGCACGCCGACCAGTCGTAAATCACAGTTCTCGCGATGCCGCATAAAGCCTCTTGTTATACACGAGTGTGTAACCACACATTTTTCAAAGCGTATATTGAACATAAATAACTATATAATGTATGCAAAAAAACGAATGTTTTGAGCCCTTAAACATGTAGAAATGACGACGGGAAAAACCATATGAGACAACCTTCTTCGGTTATTTCAATTTATCAGTTAAGCGAATTCACATGTATATGTAGAAATACATATCGTAAGAAGAATGTGGAAGTTTTGATATCCAACCAGAACTTATTGACAATGAGTTATTTATTGCCCTAAATCCTGCACGTCCTCCGTGTATTTATATCGTGTATTCCACTTTTGAAACTATTTTAAAACTCCCCTCGGGATTCCCGCGATTTAAACGTGCTGAGCCGGTGAATCATTTGAAGAAGTGCGAAGACGATGTTATGATGTATCAGACAAAAGGGCTGGCACCCACCTATTGTAGTGACCCTTTGGGGGTGGGGGGAAAAAGAGGTAGTGAACGGCCGAAACGGTAGGTTGGGGGGTGGCGTTAAGAGAAATTGCTAAAAGTTAACGTCTCTCTCTCTCTCTCTCTCACAGGTAAGGGTCAGCCCTTAGCGAGCCAGGTAGGTAGGTAGGCCTGCCCTACCTATTGTTACCAAATGGGACCCGGCCGAATTTATGTCCGAAACCCCCGACTGCACAATTTCCGATTTTATTGTCCCTCGCCCTGTCGGCATTTTGCCCTGTAATCACCGGCCCCTTTTAAATTTCAACCTTTTGTCCCTTATAATATTTGATCCGTTCGGTTTCAACTGACTTTGACCACCGTAGATCACTAAATCTAAAAAATTTTTCCGAATCCTCCAAAACGACCACAAACGAAGAAAAGTTGAAAGGTCAAACATTTTCAAAATTTGAATAATCTGGTGCGAAATACGCGCTGTTCAAAAATTGATAATTTTCATACTTCGAAAAAATTCAGAATTACGACGGTGTACCGCTCACTACAACCCAGTTCGCTTGGTTGAATATTGTGAAGACTGTTTGTCCGAAAATTTAAAATTGAATTCCAGACTCGAAATACCAACCTCAAGAATTTGCAATCACCGAATTTTTCACTGAAATACGGAAAAAAAATGTACCCCGGAAAATTACCCAGTCGACAGTTAATCAGAACGGAAAAAAGGCCGGTTTTGAATAGGAGCTGTTTACAGGTCGTATTTGAAATCGGATTTACGATTCATGAGATGTCGGAGGGATCGACCCTTATTCATTTAAATGAAGTCCACCTTCCCCCTCCTGCGCTTCCATCGCACGATATTTCCCCTCCTTACGCCCGCGACGACGTTTGTCAGTGGAAATGCGTCCGAATCGTATAAATAAAAAAAAAAACCGAGAAACGTGTGCGTGGTATAAACTCATTGGATCGGGAATTTTCGTGCGTTGAACATGAAAATTCAATTGGAACACGCGAGGCCGCACGTAGGACCGCTTTCACAACGCTTTATTGGAACAAATACGCTCACACCGAGCGTTACTATTGATATAGTGAATTCTCTCGTAGATCGGAACCCCTTGTCTGGATAAAATAAATATAATTGATTCGCATGAAATAATTCACGAGATCGTCTATCCATCGATGTATGGCGGAATTTCAGAATAGATTCTGTCTGGACCCAGAGACCGTCAATTCATCATTGGATGTTGTCCGGGTCTCAATTGATGAACTAGTTTATATATTGATTCGTCCGTACCGTCGGCCCAAATAGCGAAATAATGCACGAGTTATTCGTGTATACACGTATACACGGACACACAGTTGTATATAGTGACGTCACCAGCCAGGTGGTTGGCACCTTTGGGGCTGACCATTCACTGGCATCGGACTGTATCCGCCCCCCCCCCCCGGCATTTACCCCCAAAAACTCCCCTGCTACAATATATTATCTTTTAATTCTAACCGAACTTACGGAATTACAAATTCTCTTTTAGTGTATTCTATAGACATATACTCGATACAGGATATTCTATGCTTTCTTAATATGAGTTAAAACCGTACGGCGCATGAATGACTGACAGTATACTTTCTTAAAGTGGCCATCGAATTCATTTTCTCCAGTGCTACATTCTAAATTAGACCTAAAATTTCGTCTACACGCGACGTAAATATTTCCAACGGGGCGGTTGCAATTTCGCCCCCCCTTGGACGAGGGGGGGCGGGGTCCAAAGTGGTAACTCCGGGTAAAATTTATCCCTGCCCGTGTCTGAGTTCATTTCTCACTTCCAGGTAAACCGGCAGAACTTCTCCAACCCCTGAACCTTAAAGTACGGAATTTCTCCGATGATGGAGCCCGTTGGGGGGGGGGGGTGGGGGGGGGGATTTACGACTCGTGTGCGGCGAAAGAGGAAAAGCGTCTCGGAGAGGAAAAGAAACAATAATGAAATAGGAAGAGGGTGTCTTGGCTTGGAGTGGAGAAGAGCGCCGCATGAATCATTATTCAAAGCCGTTGAGATTTTCATGATATGAATAAATTCATGGACGTGGATAAATGGGCCTTTAAGGTGTAGTGGGGGCTTGTATGGCCCCCCCCCCTCCTCCCACCCATCCCCCTATTATGCCTGTATGAGCCCTTACCCATTTCATCCCGCCGTTATACTTAGGCCTGTTTTCTTTCCGGCGATATGACACCTTGAGGGTATGTTCCTATCCGTGTAGTCCCTTCATAAAGTTTAACGGATTTATGGCCGTATCCTAAATGATAATGCGCTTATGTACTTCATATTGTCTTCAAAGTGTAATTAATAAAATCTACGTTACAACAGTACACAATAGGCCAAGTGATTCCAAAAACTGATTCAGACACGATAATTAGGGAATTTCTCCTATTTTAGTCCTACCGTGCCAGTTTTTAGTAGTAACACTAAGTCAAACTTCGATATCTACTAAATTAAAATAAACGTGCTAAACGTAGTATAATCACTTCTGTGATCCCTATATTTGTGACCATTATCGGCTTATCGTCACCGCCAACAGTACTAGTTTAATAGTGCATCGGGATACTATAACTATCACTAGCACTATCACTATACTGCTCCTGCAGTGAATTAATATTCTCAGAAAACACTGGCCGAAAATTGTCATTTAGTGACAACATTGTCAGTTCAGGTAACAGCGTTGGTAATTCATGTTTACAAAGAAATCCGCAGTAGATTGATATCAATTTGGTCTTTAGCTGTATTATTTATGTAATTTCACCGTAATTTGCCAGTTTATTATAAGAGAGAGAGAGAGCCGCACGCAGGCCGGCTGTAATCTCGAAGAAAACGTTTTCCAGAACTTGTTGTTTGTACAAATTAGGGTTGAACTGAGTCTTATTAAAATTGCAGGCTTCGGTTATCCGGTCGGAATTTATGGGCCGAGTTTCGTTTATTGGCCGACGCTTTATTATAATGGCCGGCCGTAGATAGACATCTGCGAGAATGGAAAAGGAGAAAGAGAAAAAAAAATAAATAAATAAACCCCCGAGAACCAGAAGAAACGAAAAGCGATGAGGCAACGCCTCGAAGATTGCCCCTTTGGCCTTCGCATCTCTCCGATATCTCGGCCCCGACCTGGGTTAAACATAAAATAAATAAAACTAATTCGCCCCCGGGGTAATTTCATGTGACCCTATCAGACAGATTAATTGCGGGCGATAGCGATTGCGGACGCCGCTTTCTCTTCAATCCAATTAAAATCGTTATGTATAACCGGCCGGTTTGAAATTTATTTTAAGTTGCGAATTGCGATCCCGACTGCGCCCCGAACGTCGTCAACGTTGGCAGCGTTAATTGAATTCGACGAAGCGTCACGGTGTCATGTCGGCTCGGCTGATGAATACGCAGAAAATTTGCATGTTATAGACAATTCTGCGCCGTTGTTCTAAAGTCGCGTTTTTTTTCTCACTTCATCCCTAATTTTGTGGAAAACGGACACCCAGAATAGGGTTTACCCGGACAAACGAATTACGGAGTTTCCGCCTTATCGAAAATTAACGCGAGATTTGAATTAAATAAAACCGCAGTTTTTTTTTTTCCCTTAAATTGTTATTTTTTATCGAATCGTAAAGTGCACACGATAGGGTTATGTAGTTTTTAGGCAGAAATAACTGCCTAAATCGAGTACCAAAATCCGCACCAAACAGTGACACGTTGAGGATGCGTCTGTTTTTCGTTAATTCTGGTTCTCTGAACACCCTAAACGCGGCCAATCGAGGTGAAAAATGCTCTTCATCGAAATTTTCTAACTGTGGCTGCCAAACTTTCATTATTTTTGTGAAATATTGTTCAACAATGAAAACACGTTGTTCTATCGTGTACAGCACCATTTATTACTGACCCTAAACTATCGGCCGTCAAATGGTTTTTTTTTTTTTAGTACGGTTGCCGACTTTATTGTATGGTGGCAAATTCAAATCTGGCGTTAATTTTGCGACACCTATTTATTAGATTGTACAGACGATCTTCGTTGAAACTTCGTTTTTTTTTTTTCAAGTTCCTGCGGCCGGGTCAGAAGTTGTAAGTCCGGCCCATAATTGTCGGCAATTCGTTAAAGTCCGCGTTAAAAACTCGGGCCGTTACTGGCGCCGGTTTATGAACGATGGCTTTTAATTGATGGCCACAAACACCGGGCTCAAATAACAGTAATTAGCGCCTACGTCACGGTCACTGATATAGCGCCGTTCTATACATAGCTTCAGCGAATCATCCCCCGCCACCCCCCCCCGTGGATTATTCCCGCCCTAATGTTGTTTGGAATTTTGGGCCGAGAATGTGGGCGAACCTTCAATTAACAAACAAACGTTACGTTACGTTACCTGGAGGCCTCCGAGCCGCCTTAACGCAAGACAGTTATATAATAAATACCGACAGAAATACAGGAGAAAGTTTGTTTCTGGTCCTACGTACGGCGTATTTGAAACATCAGCCCTCCGTCTGCTTTCATATGGCCGAGATATATACGGGGACATCGCCGAAAACTTGTGTTTTACATTTCCCAATAGAGTGGGTATAAAAATTGTACGAAATAATTTCAAACATTTGTACAATGCAAATATACCTAAGTATTGGGTTGGCAACTAAATAATTGCGGATTTTTCGGCATCTTCGGCAGCGTGCACCCTCATATCGTGCATTTTTTGGTACGCACGACTAATACTTGGGGCACGTATTAAACATATCAGTATACTCTATACAAAATAAAATAACGCCATATCCGTCCAGCGACGAAACCCGCAATGACTTAGTTGCCGACCCGATAATAAACACGAAATATTAAATTTCGTCACGTGTTCATTTTAAATTCTCGTATATGGAATTGCCCGAGCTGTGTTCAATAAAACTTATATTAATGACGACAATTAGGAACCTTAATAGTTGGAACATTAATTAAAAGACCGAACCGGCAATTTTCAACCGAGAAAGAAAATTTAGTGATAGTGCAAATTGATAACACAAATGTGCTTTCGACGGTAAATCCACCCATTCAAGGTTTTCCTGCTCCAGCCCTTACTGGATATTGAGGAAATCACGCCGTCTTCTTAAGGCGTAGCTAGGGATTTTCAGGAAATTTTTGTCGAATCAAAAGATCGGAGTGATGGGATAGTTTCGAATGAAATGATTTAAATCTGGAAGCTCGTGAACGTGGAATGAATCGTGCGGTTAGAAACGTGAGGGGGGGGGGCGTTAACAATTTTACGAAGGATTATTACGACCGGAATTATGATTTAATTCTCCATTTACAAATTCCATTGTAAATTGTCGTCATGCGATAGGACAAAGAACCGATTCACGTGTTTGTACCGTTAGTTTGTGATCTCAATTTTCCCATCGGTCGGACGGGCACAAATCGCCGGCGGATTGATTTATTTGTTTTGTCCCAACTGGCGTTTAATTGATGCCCCCCTCCTCGTATTGCCGGGAAAATCGGGTTTTCCCGATTGAAATTTATTGGGCGCAAGGCCCCTTTTATTAATTTCCGCTAATGGAGTTTTACAGCCGATTGAAACTTCGCACCATTCATTCATAGATTCCTGGTTGTGTTTCGATTTGTTTATAACATTTTGAAAGTTGGGTTTTCCTACAAGAGAATCAATACATTTTTTTTTAATTTCTTTAAAAGAGTAGGAATAAATATAAAACGAGAACGAATTTCTTCGCTCGACATGCGAGCATGATGGTACAGAATAGATGGAACTGTTATTAAAAAACTATAATTTTTTGACTCTCAAAAGTCCTCCGAACCATCCTTAATGCTCCCCGGTATGTTTTCCAATCGCACAATTCACCATGACCTCAACATACCGACAGTCGAAGAAGTCGAAAAATCCCGTTTCCTCAAGTTCCATTCACGCCCCAATTAAGGGAGTGGGCGCAGTAAAAATAACTCTCAATAGTGACGTTCCAAACCAAAATATTAAAAAACTAGAAAGTATATTTAATATACTGCTGTTATACGTTGATGTCTGTCTTAAAAGGATATTAGAGGCCGGTTAAACAATTTATTAGCGCCGCTGTCGCGGTCGGTGGCCGCGCTCGTGGTAAGAGGGAATAGATTTTGTGGCTGCACAAAAGTGTATTTCGAGTGAAGTATTTCGGCTTTCGAAGTCGTTTCAATTAGGCCGAAAGTGGGATATTCGGGGAGACCGCAAATTATTCGGCGTTAGTCGGTACATTATCGCTTTCTCCCGTTGCGCAATTCGGTCCCGAATTGCTCGCTGAAATCGATTACCGATGGCCATTGCCGGGTCGGGGATGTCGAACGAATATACAGGAGAAATGATACCGAAAATTCTTCGGGTCACAGGTGAAATCGGTGGGTTATATCCTCGGGTTAAGCCCGAAATCCTTTGAACCTGCAGGACTTAATCAAAATTTTCGTCTTCGATATAAAGCCGGCGAGAATCCGGCAACCGCTGAAAAAGGGTTGGAACTAGCCAACTTTAAGTGGGGGAGCGGTCTTGTGCGGTTTCTTCCAAGTAGAGAGGGTGAGAGAGGGTGGGTGGAGAGAAAGAGATCTTATACTTAATAACTTAATTACGCCGGTTGAAGTTTCTCAGATTTTTCCTTCCCAACTTCCCATTTCTCTCGGAGTCCTCCCCGCGGGGCCCTCCCTCTAACTCTCACTCTCACTCTCGCTCTCGCTCTCCCTCTCCCCCAGAAACCCCTGGACCGCCTCTGCGGCTGTGGAAGGGGCGTATTCAAGAATTTCTCGAATCAACAATACAGTTGAACACCGGAAGATTGAGAGGGTCGCGGCCGGGTCGAAGTCCCAAGAGTTTTTGTTTGCCTGCGCATATATAATTCGGATTTTAATTTCGGAAACTTTCACCGGCCCCCTCCCCCCCAAACCCCTGGCTCCCCTCTTTTTATTGTTCTTCAATTTTGACTTTTCTCGTTAATTAACATTTTTAACCTCGTACCCTCCTTACCACCCCCCCCTAGGCCTCACGGCGGCGTCTAATTTTAGGGGTTATTGCAATTTCGGCTGGAAGGTTGGGGGAGAAACAAAAATTGCTTCGGACGACGAAGATGGAGATGATCTCGAGCGGTAAGGGAGGGAAAGGGGAAAAGGTGCTTCCCCAGAATCTGAGGGTCATCGACCTCTGAAATAAAGAATGTAGAATTTTTTATCGTCCTTTAAGAGTGCGAATGTCCTTTGAAGGACAATTATTGTCCTATATCTCCTTTAATTAATTCAAGGTGTTTTTTCGGAGAGGTTCAGTAAAGTAAGTAACTTTCATTTCCACTTTGGTTCGGGGAGATTAGCGATCTATAGTGTGGAGTGTAGTATGATTTCGCGGGCCACCCGCCTTGTAAGGCAAGTAGTTATAAAAGGTACACCCCGGACGTGTTTACATTTACAAGGTACTGTTGGTGGTTCGATTACGGTTCGATTTGACCCGCCGGCTGATCACGCACGTACACCAGTAACGTGTCTGCCTTTCCGAGAACAGATAGAGAGTCCAACTGGGAAATCTTTACGACCGGTAATTAGTTCTGCCCATTTAACCTCCTTTGACCCCTATCGGTGACATTTGAAGATTGGGACCTTTCAACGATAAGCCCGATTGTCTTCAGGCCCAATTTCAACATGTTCAACATGTTCGGTGGTTTATCGACCTTCTTGTGTCACAGCAAGAGGGTCCTTGTATTTCATGGTAAATATTTTTATTTTATTTCTTTCAACCGATAAATCCAAAGGAGGTAGTTCGGATATAATGCTCGAAACTCAAAACGTGTACACTTTAACAACATGGGAAAATTATGCTAGGAATAAAAACCGTGTCGGAGAAGTTGTAGAATACATAAAACGACGCGAAAGTCGGATCTGCGCTGACATAAAAAATTAAATTCTGGCGTTGATGTTTTACTAGCTACTTAAATTTTCTTATCTCCACCACTGTAATATTTATTAGCGATTTCGGCTTCGTTTTCCAATAATTGCAATCGGATCGAGCATTATAAATTTACGTTTGCGGACTAGTTTATGGAGCTATTTCGGGGGTAATATTGCCCTAATCCCGGACATAACTCAGCGACCGAACGGCTAAAAATATGCGCTATAGTCGGAATCGCATTCCTGTCTGCTGACCGATCACAGCGCTGAGAAACAATTAGGATTTTAATTATTTACTAACCGGAAAGATTATTTTATAATAATATTGGGTTGGCAACTAAATAATTGCGGATTCTTCTCATCTTCGGGTGTGCGCGCATCCTTATGTCGCGCATTTTTTTTGGTACGCGCGACGAATAGTCGGCATGTTGTAATAGACATTTCATAAATACTCTATATAGGTTTGAAGGTGTAAACGTGCGTAAAAATACAAATAAAGCAAAACCCGCAATGACTTAGTTGCCGGCCCGATATATTTTCGTGATTTGGGAAATCACGTCTCTCTCAGACGCGGCAATCTGCCGGTAAAAATCCGCGTGTGTCTGTAGCGTACAATGAGCCCGTGTCTCATTAAGATAATGCCGGTTGCCTTTAAAAAATTACAGAAAATAAGATGTTCCACGATTGTTTGTTCTCTTGGCTGGGAGACACTGAAGGGAGAGAGTATGGTCGAAAATGTAAATTTCCTCCCCCCTTTCTATTCTTGGTCCCCAATTGAAATTCATCCTCCCAATTCCGGTAAACGAAGCCGAGGGCTGGCCCCGGCCCTCGGCGTTTCGGGCGCGACCTGTCGCTCTGTCATTGAATATTTCATTGGGCCCTTTGCAGGGCCACCGGCCTACTCCTCCCGCTCCAAAAAAAAAAAAAAAAAGAATATTGAAATCCGCTCCGAAAATATCCACCCCTATTTGGACCACGCCCCGACGCGCGTCGCTCGGTCGCGCCCTGTTTGCCCCCGGCAAATACGCCAGCAGGGGTTGGCGGGTGGGAGGGGTTGGTGGGCCGTACACAAATATTCGACGACGGCCACGGCCCTAATTAATTAGCGCAAATTACCGATATTTAATTGACGTCCAAATATAAATATAGGGCCAAGCGTCGGGACGCATTAGGTTTATTGAATCCAATTTCAAATCGGCATAAATAACCGCCTAATATTGGTTTGACAACTGAGTAATTGCGGATTTCACCGACAAGTGGCGTTGGACATATTTTTAAATACGTCAACACTCTTTGCACAGATAAGATTTTTCGATATTTGGTCCTTTCTGAAGCCTTAAAAGAACGGCGGTGTCGGTACCGATTCGCGAAATTTCGGTCGGGGGATTTTTCATTAAAGTCGAGGAGCGCTCTGGACGTCCAGTGGAGGTCGATGATGACCGAATAAAGGCCATTATCGATTCGGATCGCCACAGTTCAACACTGGGACATTGCAGAGAAGCCGAATGTATCTTATACGCGCATTCAAAACCATCTACGGCTTATCTGTGCAAAGATGTTGACGTACTTGAAAAATATGTACAACGCCATTTCGTCGGTGAAATCCGCAATTACTTAGTTGTCAACCCAAATAGTTAACTGGTCGGAGAAAATTTCCCAGAAGTGTTTGATCTATTGTCAATACGCTGTTGTATTAGTCCGAGACAGGAAAATCGTCACGCCCGTTTAAAGACACCAAAGTCCTAACCGTAAGGCTCGTAATATTTCGCGTTAATAAATAAATTCCTTTTTTTCTTTTCAATAAATCAGACGCAGAGAGCGGAGAGTTGGGATGGTTTGAGCGCTGTTTTCAAGTTGCGCCGCGGCGATTATTGTTTATCCGAGCAGTTTCCCGTTGAACAAGCTATCGGCCCCGGCCGTTCGGCTTATTTCAGCTGACACCGCACGATTTGCACGAATTCGCTTGTATCGGCAGCGGCCGAACACTTGGCCGAACTGTGTTTATAACCGCCGGTATATATATATATTCCTTCCGTTTCATTTTTCACTCGCCCAAAAGGGCGAAACCGTCGGTCGTATACACCCCCGCGAATGTCATTTCCCGGAGGAAAACCACCCCCGGGGCCGGGTTCAAAGGGCGTTTAGTCTACACCGCTTGAATCGCTTAATTCGATAACATTTTTTCCCCTCTCGTTTCTCGCTTTCCCTTTTTCCTCGGTTTCACTATTTCCTTGAATGAAACATCGATTTTTTACCCCCTCCTAATCCTTGAAATATTTTCAAAAGAAAAGGGAGAGCGCGATAGATACCCGCTTCTTACGCTAATAATCCTGTATTATCATAATCTGAAAATCCTTCAGATTCACTTATCGCTGGCACGAATAATATCTTGAGTAAAGGTTGTTGGAGATTACGAAACAGGTTCGGAAATAGAAGTGCAACTTGAATGGCATCGTGTGGCTATTGCATTTATCCATGAAGTTAGTTATTGAATTTTAATTCAATTTTAATGATAGTATAGCTTACTCCTTCCTTGAGTGACTGAGTGGGGATTAGTAGTACGCCCTACATATCGGGGGTTGCATCCCTTATTTTCCAGGTGTAACCGGAGATATATGTGTGTGTGTGTTGTGTGTAGGGCCGATCTATGGAAATACGACACCTCTCCGGCCATGTTTGTACCGCCCCTTTTGACCTCTTTCTTCACACAAGAAGCGAGAGGTACATGAACACCTCCTGTGCAGTCGGGTTCTCCAGTCGGGTTCCTTCCGAACCAGGTGCGAATTGTTCAATTTTAAGCACTGGACGTCAACTCTATTGGTCTAGAAGAGGGTTTTCCGTTTGTATCTATAAGCGTCCGCTTTGTACTGTATCCGTGAAGGACCATGTATAAAGTTTAAATGCGATTTAGCATTATTTTCTAATGTATTACAACCGAGGACGACAATCTTAGCTAATTAGATGAATTGATTGTTTCATATCAATGTATATTAGGTTTGCCGACCTTCCGATAAAGATTGGGTCAAGTTCATTGGAAGTGCAAAAATTATGTTTGTCGGTCAATTAAAATGCGAAAGATCAAGGTTGTGGGGAAAAATATAGTGATGGTAGTTCCCAATCCTTTACACTGGAGCGAATACGAAAATTTAAGTTTTGAGGAACAATTCCATTTCTATAATTACATTACGCGATTCTGTGTGTCACCCCCGTTGCCGATTCATGAAACGAAGCCCCAATTCACCGAGGTGCTTTATAGGCACACGGATCGATTTGAACATTTAAAATCTTTGGAAATGCGCGTTTTAAATTAATACGGTCCAATAGGCTAGGTATACCGAATTCAGTGTATGGAAAGTACCGCGGCCGGGTGTGCTCGGTCTTTAAAACGGAACGGTACGGAACACTGAACACGAGTGAAATATTCGAAACCGTTACGAGTGAATACACTAGTCCAATTTTCGTATCAACTATCTCGTTGCTGGGAATTATTGCTATCGACACACACGAACGGCATATATTTCGAAAGCTCGCCGAAATATCTCATCACTATCAGAGTTCGACAACGCGTCGTGTATTTTCCGAGTGCTATAGGAATTATTTATAACCCTTGCGCAATAAATTGAAATTGCTAGATTAAATTTCTGATCCGGCTAAAAGGAATCCGGCTTAAAATGGATGATACGTGATGTTTCAGTATACAGTGTTGTCACGTGCACCGATCGGAAGTCCCTATCGTACATTAACCCAGTGTTGTTAGATACGGACCGTGGTGAATAGACGATAATGGGCGTACTGAAGACGGTCAATGACATTCGGGAGAATTATTAGTTATTTGCCGGACGCTAAATTCGCGGCCTGCGGAATAAACCGCCCGAAAATATGAAGGGAGGAGAAAAAAAGGGGGTACTGCGGGTCGTACTTTGGGTTATGGCGTTGGGGGTAGGAGCCGTCAATGATGGCCGGAAGGGGAAAAAGAGAAACCCCCGACTGGTCCAAGTTTTATATTTTCCGGAGTCAAATGGCCGGCGTATTTCAAACCCCCCGAACGGGGGTAAAGTTTGAAGGGGAGAAGCGTGAAGAAGAGTTTTAAATTTGTCACTTAACTTGGCTCGGTTTGGGGAGCGCGAGGAACGGGTGACCTAAAACTGAAAACAGAAGTCATAAACCAATTTACGGCGGAGCTTGATTATTTTCTGCTCTCAATTTCGGTATAAAAATCCTGCCCAGATAAAGGATAAAACCGAACAGTTATTAAGGTCGACCAGTGGCGCTGGGCCAAGAAAGACGAAATGAAAGTTCAAATAATACACCTCTCTAGGTCCGGTTAGTATTACTACGAAGGTGAGAGTGTTAATAACAGGTAGTCGGATGAATTTGGCTGCATATATATCACGTTATTATCCCTCCTTGACTCTAACGCTAGGGCCGAGTCCTAGTTTCCATTTTTGAGCTTTCTCCCGCCTGATACTCAGAGAAAAAAAACCCTTAGTCGAGAGACGAGATACATTTTATATAGTATTCGTACAGCAGAATATCACGATGAGTATCTAAATAAATATTGTAACAGTGGGTCTATTCTATCGAGATATGAAACTCCCATTCGGGTTCCATAATTCTTTTACGATTATTTGTAATGATCCAAATTAGTTGCGAGAAAATATGTAGGAAATTAGGCAAGGAGTGGCTGGGGAATGTTGTTAATAATGGCAGTTCGTTAAAAAAAAAAAATCGCATTTCTGAATTGCAATTAGGCACATTTTAGCCTTTAGGTTTATGTAACGTGGGTCGTTAATTCTCGTGATGATTTTCCGTACTCTGAAAAATTTTAGAGAGATAATATATATAAAATATACGGTTTCGTAACAACTTTTGGACAATTATTCCCACGTCCATTCTTCTGCAACAATCTCCATAATCTTCTCAAAAGCTATAAAAGGCGAGGTAGAGATAATTCTCTTTATTATTGGCAATCAGATTATTTTTTCTCTCTCTCTCTCAAGAGGGTTTCTAATAAATCGGATATTTGGCGAGATACAAATGTAAATAAGTCGTCCTCCGTCACGTTCCCGGCACATTTAGGGCCGTCCTACAACTTCCTCCTTTCAATGCCGAGGTTTCGGGCTTAGGCCAATTCAGCGCTTTCTAAAGGCCGAAGACGAGATCGATCTGTTTGCCCTTATTTTTATTCAATTTACTCTTCGGGCCGCAAAATCGCGCTGACAATACGCCCAGTCTAATTGAACGGAATACTTAATAACAGAAAATAAATTAGTTTTCAATTAAGCCTAAAGGAAGTGGAAGGAGTTTAACGAGCTGAATGATGGACAGACATTGGGTCATTGTGGGTATCGTATTTTTATTATTTAAAAAATACCGTTTTAACCCTGCCGTTCTCCTAACTAACAAACAGGACAATAACTGAAAGCTGATTATATAAATTGGTATCAAATTGTTCGTTTGGAAACATTTCAAATAGACGACGGAGCCTATTCAACCTTTGCTGCCGACCCTAATGGGCCGTACCCGTCCCTAACGCGTCCAGATAATGGCGAAGCTCGGAATCGACTGGAGTTTTTCCTAATTGCGCTTAGGCTCGCCCAGTTATGACTTGAGGACTCTACACCCTGCTGCTGACATCAATGCCCGCTCAATCTACCGACAGTGAAAAGCCCCGTCTCTTACTTCATACTTTGTCGCAATCATCGGCGATTTTGGAGAAGAAGAAGAAGAAGAAGAAGAAGACGCGTCAGAAAAATGCCTCCCCCAATTCTTTTGTCCGCGAGTTATGTCCTACTGATATGTGACCCGTCGTTGTATTATTCGAATTCGGACCGTCAAATGCAATGTGTATTTGGTCCTAAATACTTAGTAGATTTGAAACTTGAACTGTCACCATAGTGAAACTAAAAACATTCTACGTGTAGTTTTTATGAAAAGCCGGATTAATCGAGGAGCGAATTAATTTTGTTACCGCCGTTTTGCAACTCAAACAGAGTTCTGATATTGGCCTCGTGAAAACGTATTCAAACGAAGTTTCCGACTGTATCCAATTGGAGAGACGCTGGAGTGTGTTTCCGCTTAATAGAAAAACGTTTGATTTATATAAGCCCCAATTACTGTGACGTACCGGGAAACGAAATCGAAAAGCGTTCATCGGATAAATGTGTTTGTACTAATGGGCCAGTGGGGCCTATATCGGGAACTGCGTATGTGTGCGTGTGTGTGTGTGTGTGTGTGTGTGGATTAGGCGCCGGGACGTCGGTCTCTCCGTCTCTCTCTCTCCGTCCAGTAATGAAATTATCAGCTCGATCGGAGCCACGGATAACAAAGCCAAAGGGGGGGAGACGGAGAGAGAGAGAGATAGGAGATAGGATAATTATGACAGGGTAACAAGATAATTATCCGCGCCACCCTTTAAAGGCTAAACGGTTAGAACGGCCGTTGTGTTTGTTAAGCCAGATTTGAATGACAAAGAAACCCCGTCGGTTAGGGGGGGGGGGAGGGTTATCGGGCTTTGTGTCCGCTGAAGAACAACAGAGGCAAAAGGGAGAGGCTGGAAGGAGGATGGAAGAAGAGAAATTGGAAGGAGAAGAATCTGGAGAGTGTAACGCAGGAATATTTCTAATAATTCAATCGATATCCAGTATTTTCAAACTGAAAAAAGGAGAAATTAAAATGAATGAGCTGCAGTTAGAAAACTCTGGGTAAGGATTTTATCAATTTTTCAATGTAGTTTTTGATTACTAAGTGTTTATAGGTATGAAGCTTCCTTTTCTTAAGCTAAATTAATTGGACGAATAATGGTTATTATATTGTTGTATTTATGTTTCTGTACTTATTATTTCAGTTTCCTTAATTTTAAGGGGCTACCGAAACCGGGGGTACGATCAAATCAGGGAGAACAGAGAGAAGATTCGGTACTATTAACAATTTAAGTTTATTTTAACTGTGGAAATCGTGATTTTTAAGAGATTGCTCAGTTTTTTTTCTATAAAAAAAGGAAGGCCATCTTCTCCGCTCTAGGTTTACTTCGCCGCGAGAAAACTTCGTTTGAATAACAAAGGATCTTGCGGCGGAGTAAGTAGACTCCCCCTCCCGCCACCCCTCAACATTGTATGCTGAATAGTGAAATAGGTGCAGTTCCAAAAAGGGCGCTAAACGTTCTGCCACCTGTTCGATATAACATAAAAGTGTTTTTTTTATATATATATATAAATAATACTACCGCCAGCGGACTGCGGTAGACCGCCACCTTTGCGTCGGACAATAAAAAAAAAAAAAAAAAAACCCACCGCAATATAAATTAGTTTAGTCGGTTGGGGCGACTCGAAAAACGAAACCCCTCGATGGGACCGCAAAAATAGTTTCAGGATTAAATCATAAAATTACAGTCGTTTATAGCGAAGCCAGATCAATAAATCAAAATTTTTCGAATTAGATATTGACCAAGACGGAGAACATACTTTTTAGAATTGGTTTTCGTGCATCACCGTATTACTTATACTTCGCTGCTGGCCAGCGACTAATGATTGGTGAACGTATTGGAAATATTTCATGCCGCAATTTAAAAAAAAATTATTTCCCCGCTCGCTTATATCGTCCTGAGTTCTGAGTCCTTACCGTCATAATCCTGGCACTAATATATATATATATAGAGAGAGAGAGTGTTTACTCAATTCGGTCGCTGATGAAGCATTCTTAGAATTTATACGATTATTTCGGTCTTTAGTCGCTTGCCAAATATATTAGGCATTCTTGGCCGCGCTATTGAAAACGCTTACGCTTCAATAGTGGACCGAAATCTTATTAATCTCTCTCTCTCTCTCTCTTCCTCTTATTAAGCTTTCCATTTTCAGTTCGGCCCTAGAAACGGTTTCAGATCCAGAAATATCCGTATTGTTAGTGTTCAAATGGTAGGACCTACGAATTAGTAGATAAACAGAATTGTTATAATTACTGTACAACTATATTTTTGGCTCTAATAATTAATTAAGTTCTTCGTTGAACCTTCACCTTTGACTAGTCTAGTTTAATTTGGTTTCTTCATTCACAGAGTCTGAATAATAAGCGCTTTAATTACTAAATTAATTCAATTAATTAACAATCCTGTTTAATATTTTTTCAGTATTTATCCAACTCTTTCAGCATCTAATATTTTCAGAAGAAGCCTAGGGCTAATAATATAGGTATTATTTCCTTTCGCCTGACGGCCCCGACTGTAGCTACGTGAAAATTTCTTATCTATAAAATTTTACATCGTAAATATTCAATATTACGACCGGTGACTGTCATTAAATGTTCGAAAGCTAAAGTTTTACTGCCAGAGAATAACATAGTAGATACCCACAGGACTACTCCCAGAGTGTTGAACATGCAGAGAAAATTTGTGCAAACAGAATTTATTATTATTTTGTGTCTTAATGGAACCCAGTTTTCCACGTTACCGCCCTATAAGGTACTGGAGTTCGAGAGTGCCCTTTGTCCATTATACAAGCCCCGACTCGGGTCTGAAAGAAAATTCATTATATCGAAACCTGCCGGTCAGCTCATTGAGTACGGTTTATAAAACAGGCCACACTTTCGCCGGTTTCAACCCCCCTCACGCCCTGTAAAAACTAGAAGGGGGTGCTGAGCCGGTTGTTAACTTAATTGAGGAGAGCCTCATCTACCCCACCCCACACACACACACACACACACCAGTTCCCACTCTGATAAAGTAGTTTCTGTAAAGGTCGCTAAGTCCTCGGGGCCCGGGGACTTAGCGGGGCAGCCGGGGATAAGTCCTCAGGCTCTCGAGGGGGTGGGTGGTGGGGTTGGTCTCCTGTAATTCGCACCGATACATCCAGGGATTAGGGAGGCCGGCCGGAGAGAGTGAGAGTGAGGAGGGAGGGAGTGAGAGTGAGAGAGAGACTGGAAGGGAATCTAATACCGGCTGTGGAACTGGAAATCCCTGTTAACCCCGGGCTTCACTCTACCGGACAAGACCCTGAGGATTCTCACGCGGCAGAATGAGCCTCTCGGCTCATGGGGCCTAATGCAAAAGGACAGTTTATTCGTTCTCCAATAGGTCATTGTCTTTACAGGTACAGTGTTTAGGGAACAATATTGGTGTATTAAATAAAAATACCTCTCTGTGGATTCGCGAGACAGGACACATTAACAGTGTACTGCACCCCCAGGAGTAGATAGATATCCCTTATGCGTAAATACCACATTTTAATGGCAGGAAATACGTAGCGGCGTCACAGAATGTTGACCAGTTGGACACAGTGAAGGGTGAACGAAGGGCGGACTGTTTAATAAAGCTAAGGGAACTTATCCCTCGGCCCGGATGAGTGGGCATGGTCCACTGTGATTTCAAGCCCTAAGCGGGCCGAAGACTTAGCCCGCCGAGTTAAGTAGTCCACTTAGATAAGTTCAAAGAAGCTTAGCCCGACTATTTGGCCTTTCGGCTTGAAGGCCGGGGGGAGGGGCTGAGAGGCGCCGCTTAAGTGAATCCGGTTTTTGCCCTTTATATCATAATATATATTTTATAGCAATTGCATTCTAAAACACTGTTACGCATAATCGAGAAGATAATACAAGGCTTTAAAATAATTCACATACCGCCGGTTTATCTTGTTCACGTCTGAAACTGGAACGATTAAAAATAGTATGAAAAATGCATTCAGTATAAAGATATGCAGAAAATTTTACTTTAAAATTCGTTTTGGCAACTACAGACGAATATTATTCCCGTGTATATTTTTTCCCGTTTCTTATTCAATTTAGAAAATGGAAGAAGACGGGAATTTCGGGAACGAAATTCATACGAATGCGCATATTTGTTTTTTCAGCGGTTTGAAAAGCTGTTCACGTCTCGGTTGTCTGAGAATAATTAAAATGTACTTCGGAACCAACGAAATTGTTGAACAAAAAAACCGACAGCATTTCCGTTCCTGTAAATGGTACGATCTGACCAACCATTTTATTGCTCTTTATTATTGTTAAATCTCGGTCTTATCGAGTGTTTTTTTTACACGCCGCATTAACATTTTGTAATACCGGCTTAGAACTGAGAACTGAGAACTCTAGAAGTGTCCGTACGTGACGGAAAGCGAAAAAGCGGGCGTAATTTTCTCCGGCCGCTGTTTGTCGAAAAAACTTTATCAGGTGCATCGGGCCCACATAAAAGGGAAACAAACAAATGTTTAACTTTCCCCGAAAGCCCCCAAAACTACTCAGATAAGAGTCGTAACCTCGTTTTTGGACACGAGGAAAGGAGAAACGGAGGTAAAATGACGCGGTCGGCCGGAGATAGAGATACGCCTTGGGATAAAGCTGAAAGCAGTTTTGAAATATTAGGACCGGGCGATAATTCAAGAATATTTGTCAGAAATTATTTTGTTTTTTATAACATATTCTTGAGACAGAAAGGACCTCTTTTCATGGGCCTCAAATCATACAGCAGTTGCTACTGTCGGGCTTTTTAATTTATGGCTCTCTTATTGTACAGAAAATCAGATTTAAACGATTAAATCATGTTGAACCATTTTGGCAATTAAAGGCCAAAAGGTTTGAGGTAAACATTTGCACTATGCGTTTCCATACGAGAGGACAATAAACCAACATTTGCGATCGCCTAAAAAAGGTACACACTCGATACCCGACTAGGCAGTATGAAAATATATTTTCGACGCTTTAAAAATGTACCGACTGAAGAAGAGAAATTTCAGCCCTCCCGTTTCAAAACGGCCCTTTAATTTAGCCCGTCAATAAGAATTACTTTTGCGAAATGAAAATATAAAGGAGGCTTTTTTCTCAGGGGCTGATAAGTGGCCCTTAAGACTTTTTTTTTTTTTTAAGACAGGCCGACTTTGTAGTTTTGGGTTGGTCTCTCTCTCTCTCTCTCTCTATTTCTCGCTTTCACTTCGGGGCTTAGTATGCGGCCGGAGAAAACAACAATGGCCCGGGCGACAATGGGTAGGGGGGCGGCCGCGGCGGCGGCCCTTCACTCTAATTAGGGCCCCTGTTTGCATTCTGACCCCCGTTGTACCTAGGTTGGTTCCGCGTACCGCCGGCCCTTTTGTACCCGCCGACGACGCAGAATAAACTCGCTGACGGGCGATGACCGTCCCTCCAGCTCTGTGTACAGAGTGTACAGAGTGTCGTACCGCCGGTGTATGTATAATTCAATTTCTGCGCCGTTTCCGGATTTCCCACTTCGGACCACTGACAGGAACAATCACGATTGTAAAAATGAATTTTGAACGCCAGTAAAAACGTAAATCCTGAAACGCTGGGGATGATACAAAATTTTTTACGCGTACATTAAAATTAAAAATAATTTTTTATCAAGTTTGTCCACTACTTTTGTTTGGAATTCTCACTGCCAAATGTATCTTGGAGGAATGTAATGTATTTAGAGGAACCTCTAAATGTATTTAGAGGAATTTAGAATTAATTTCTGCCTAAACCATCGAGTGGAGATCGAAACTTGAGAAAACTACAGAATTTATCAATTTCTAATAATTTTGCTTGATTTTTTATTACAACTTCTGGAGATTAGAATTGATGACTATTGCAATATATGACGAATATGACGAGGAATACAGCAGGAAGTCATTAGCATAAATGATTGAAAATCCTGCCCTTTGTGTTGTAACATGGAACAGCGCCCGGCAAAGATACCAGATGATAAATTATTGGCCGTCATCATAAATAATGTTGATGTGAATGATGAATACTTTATGGAAAACACTAAAAATAAGGTTGGCATTTTTGGAAGACTGTTTTCTATGACTCGTGGGTGGGGGGCACTTTCATATTACATTTGTCCCATTAAAGTTCTTTTTCTTTGTGAGAGAGCGCTCGACTTTTCTTCCCCTTTGCCGCCGCTGACGTTGTCTTCTCCCTAATTGAGAACAAAGTGTTTTTCGAGTGTTCTCTAAATTTCGTGCTCCGAGTGCCCTTTTTTCTTTTTTTTTTCTTTTTTTTTGAAGGGGCAAACACTAAATTACAATTTTTCCTGAGGGAACAATAATTCGTTTTTTATTCTCCTCATTTATGATGTTCTCCAACTCTGAGCCCGATAAACGCCCGGTTGTACATATCGTGCGAATAATTAATAATAACACGATGTCTATTTAAGAAAAAAATTAGGGCGCTCTTCTAAGGGAATAATTAGAATAATGGTCTCATAAACTGGATTTGAGGCCACCGACCTTTCCGGCCGTAATCATTTGGGCCAATCCTATCCTTGAATAGGTCACGTTCCATTCCACTTCCATTTATCAACCGATCACATTTTCAGGGCCGTTTCAGTCGGAGAAATCGTTTAACGGCAAACAATTTTAAAATTAATAAAATAATTGCTATATCGCAGATTATCGCAGTTGGAAATCAACTGTAAATAATTATCGCAGTTATGAAGCGAGCGTTTAGAAGAAAAAAAACTGTGATACAATACAAAGTAGATACTCAGAACAGTTAATTGTCGAAAAGGAATTAATTAAGTGATATTCTTCGGTGAAATTGTCCGTCAATGTTTCGAATACAAAAGGGTGAAAAATTTATTACAATTAATTGAAACTTCTATAATTTGATATACCTGTTTTGTGGTCTGCGAGGGGTTGGAATACTGTAGGTTCGTGATGTTTCTGTCTCGGCTGCTCGCCATCTTCAGTAGCGGTAAGCAGCCGAAACCGGTCTGGCAAAAGACCGAACCAGCGGGAGGAGACGGAAACATCACACCGCTACTGAAGACGGCGAGCAGCCGAAACCGGTCTAGCAAAAGACCAAACGACCAAACATCACACCGCTACTGAGAGGCGAGGAGACAGAAACATCACGAACCTACAGAAACTTCCATACTTTCAGTCGTTATGAAAATTTTGAACAAAACTGAAGATATCGTCTGCTTTTAATCCTAAAACTATATTATATTTGCCAGTCATTTCTTTGCAGAATTATTATTAAGTATCTATAAATTGAAACTTATACACTGCGGTTTCAAAGAAAGCTACTGTTGCGCACTTGAGACCTGATTTATAGAGGCCTATTTTATATAAAGATCGTACCCCCGTCACGACTTAGAGCGCTACGAAAGAGGGGGTGGGAGGGGCTACATAAATTATAGTTGGAGATTAGGCGAACGGCTTGGGCGTGGGCGTAGTTAGTAAATGGTATGTTGCAATGATTGCCGCAATTTATTTGCGTTCGGCTGTTTGTGTTTCAGTTGGTTAAACAGGGCCGGTCAAACATACTCTCTGAGGGAGGTCAACAATATATATATATATATATATATATATATATATATATATCCCTCCTCTCCCTCCCTCCCTCCCTCTCCTTCTGTCTCTATCTCTCTTTCTCCCTCCGCTTGTTGTTCCACGTCCCGACTCCAGATTTGATTAAAGTAAAATATTCCGGTTCAATCCTTTTTTTTTTACCTCCAGAACCGGATCCACCTCCCCCCCTCCCGTCCACCCCCCCCCCAAATTCCCGAATCGCCGATAGGAATATTTATTGGGAGAACTATCCCACAGGAGCGTGGCCGCAGTAGATTCTATGGAATTCGAATCGACTGTTGTTTATCTCCCCTTTTTTTGGGGATGTGACCGCCCTCGAATATTATTCCATCATAAAGTGCGGTGACCGGATTCGGGACGAAATTTCCCGTTTTTCGGAACCGAACGTTAATCCGAAAAGTAGATGGATCTTCAGCGTATTTTGCCGGCCGGGCAGAAAAACGCCAATGAGTGAGAAGAAGAAAAACCATTTTAGGTCTCGAGATAAATTTTCCAACGCGAGAAATTGGGCTCAAGAATGTACAACAAATTATTAACCCTTTGCACTCCGGACCGTTCCGGATGTTGGCTACTACTCGGTGTTTGGCCGATGTCACCGTCACCGCTATAGTTTCGGTCTAGATTTAGTCTTTAATCAATATGATATTTACCGAAAGAATCACTTCGTTAGATCTGTCTATACCGCTCGACGCTTCAGACCGGACTGAGCTCAGCTTTGAAACTCTTTTCCTCCAGTTTTAGACTCGTCCATTTCTCTATTTCCATAAATTTCACTATACAGTGTCCGAGGTATGCTCCCACATACCGACCTTTCTTCTACAAACTCTCTCACTATCGCTCTTTTCGAGTGGCGCCGACAAGTGCTCGGACCGCCTCACGTTCTCCTCCGACACAAAACTAGCCGACATTTTTTTTATCTATCTTAGTGATTTTACTATATTTTGATTTGATGCATTGTGCCGTTTCAGTAGAAAATATCGGGGAAACGTGCACGACTCAAAAAGTTGTCCAGAAATGACTCGATTCCCCGTTATCGCTAATAAATTTTAATGTCCCCCTCAGAGGGGTCAATATACATCTGCACTTAAATACCTAACTGGGCGTACGTAAATGTACCCTGGGGAACCACCGATATTCATCATATGTCATCCGATATTCCTTCGTAAAATCGAAGTAACGGCCTCCCTATCAAGTAAGGGCTGGAGTGTTCGGCAGGCCACGAGGGACGTCCGTTATCGTTTCGGCAGATGTCACGATTTGGCAAGGGTGCCAGGGGGGCGGTGGTTCGCCGCACTGACGGTTTGCTAGTTGGCCAATATTTGCCCACGCCGTTACCCACTGCCAACTGACTACTAAACCGACCTCTAATCTATCTAATTGATAGAACTATCGGTGCGCCGTGTCAAACATGAGAGGGCCCAACTCTAATGCGATTAACATACTTCCCGGAGTAAGGTGCGTCGGGGCGCCGGTGTGCGTCAGAGGGAACGGTATTCATATTCAAATTAACAATTTATTGAAAAGCTACCAATTCCTCGATGCGATCCTCAGTAGTTCGGGTCGCGTTTAAATCAATTCATAATTTTAATTGATAATGAGTGAATTTTGTACGACTCCAAGATAAGCAGGGTTTTACCCCCCCGCTAGTACCTTGATTTATACCGTAGTAGAATTATTTCTTACGTTTTATACTCTCCGCCGTCTTCAGTTATTTTAGTTATCTTTAATGGCGATTGGAGGACCACACGGCCGCAATATATAAGTAATTTTTATTGAACGGATAACACCGAAAATAGAAATATTTTACATCGCCGTAATGGGACAACCAATTCCAATCTCCATTATCGTCGGTTCAGCGTTATTATTGCGCCCGTTGACATGTCCAATCGATTTTATAACTTCCATTCGTCCCCGACGATATAATAATAAGTGAATTAAGTCGCGAACGGGACGTTAAGAGTTTTGTTGCGTCGTAAAATGGCGAGTCAACCGTCCGGCCGAAGTTACGACTGTTATGAATCCAATTATAAGTGAATTAACTTAGGCCGAGAGGCCGTAACTTTTAGTCACTGGAAACGTTTCAAGATCGTCAGTTTAATGTCAAAGAGCGCCATAAACGTATACCGCACTGGGGTGAATATTCCGTCCAATTTCAATCCTTATTTTGTCGAACGTTTCTATTGTACACCTTTCGGTATTACAATGCGGTTGATTATATCTCATTTCGCTACTTTGGTGGATTAAAGTCGTGTTTCGGATTCTCGACCCGAAAAAAAATCCATCGGATTATACGTTCTCTCTTGTCTGATGCAATAATTGGAAAACATAAATTATCGCTTCCGATTCATAATTTGCTGACATCGGTTACTGAACCCGGACCGTATTTCTTCTTTCCGACTAAGTACTTTAATGAAGAAACGTACAAGGGAATAAATTTGACCTTAAATCATACTAGCCGACCGCTAACAAAATCGTAAGAGTGACGAAATTAGTCAACAAAAAAATCCTTCATATTTGTTTTCTCGTCCTTCTGTTCTGTACGAAATTCCCACTTTGTGCTCGTTTAAAAAATACGGACCTCTTGTCTTCCGATTGCAATTTAAGTCTTGATTTAAAAGCTTTAAGGCAAAGTAAAAGGTAGAGAGTTCGTATAGGAATACTGCGTGATACGTTAAAATACGATTCTCTGAATGCTTAATATTTGCAGAATATAAATCTCTTCGTGTGCGATGAAGCAAACATGTTGGCAGAAATATAATCTGAGTTTCGATAGAATTTAATAATATTCTCAGCGACCGCATTTAACATTTTAAAAATATTTCTAAGACGCGAGGACATTCAATATATAAGTCCGGCTTTTTAATATCGTAACAAATTTAAGTCTAGCCACTTTAATGCGACGATTCTCCCCAACCCCCACCCCCCACTGGAAAAATAATCTCTGTCAAGTTCCGCCGTGCGTATAAATCAAGTTCAGAAAAGGGATGGGGCGAGGAGGAGAGCTTTATTATAATGACTTTAAGACTTTTCCACCCCTTCCCCCGGCAGCCTTTCTGGAGCCGACTCCAATAAAAACAGACTTCCTGTTCTTATAAATATTCAGCCCGGGGGTGGCCCGGGGGTTTTTAGTCTTGAATTTTTTACACAATTTGATTTTGTTTTTCCCCTATTTGCTAAGTTGGCTAAGCTGTTTGTTCTCGCGCTATTTCGGCGAGCGCTCGGCTGTTGTGATTCTACTACAATCGGTCTGCGATCTACAGATTGATTTAGCCTTTTTTCCGGGAACTTCCGTTGAAATGTCGAAGAATGAAAAGTTCCATTTTCCCCCGAGAAAAACGAGAAATCAGCTTCATAATTTGATTGGTCGATTATTCTTTACTCTCTGCCTAAGTCCAACAGTAAAACAGAGGCTGAAGAAAAGGATTAAAGGATGCACACAATTTTAGTAAAGCGCAAGGACTCTGTGGTAGCATTGCAGGGCTATTGAGTCCTGCAGTAATAAATATCTAGTTTAACCTACGGCTGCTCGCCGTCTTCAGCTAGCCTGTGTTAGTCACTGTTGGCACTTTGGATTGTTTTTTTGGGCATCCCTCACTGTCACTTTCACTTGTACTGTCAGTACAATGCAGTGCCAACAGTTTTGAATAGGTTCTAATTTTGAAATTCATAGGAAATCACGTTTGTCCATAGTCCCAAGCGTTTATAATATATATATATACTTTTCTACCCGTATAACTGCTTTCTATAATTACTGCTTACTCCTTGCGGTTTACAAAAACCTACGTGCCGTACCTTTTTGGGTCTCTCACCCGCGACGAGGGTGAATATAAAAGGGAGAGCGGGCAAAAGCAGGATCACAATAGTCGCATGAATGGATCCGTGGACGCAAAAACTGCCGGCCCCGCCACCCCCGCCGTAACACAAGATAGGAAGCGAAGATAGCGATAAAAAAAAAAGGAGAAAGAGAAAAAGGCCGGAGAGAGAGAGAGAGAGAGAGAGAAAAAGCGTGGGAAACGCGCGGTCCTGTATTTAGCGCTAATGTGATGAAGGCAAAGGGAGGCCTATTAAGAAAAACATAATGGGGCCCATTGGTCCGCGGCGAGGTAAGGCCGGTTAAAAAGGTTTCGAATTTCTTTCTAGGGAAACGAGACGTAACCGGATACTGTTTTGGGAGGCTTTCATTCCCAAAATTGTTCCTACGAACCGGTAATTAGTGACCGGGCCGTATCGTGTTCCCGGTGGAATATAAACTGAAGAATTAATTTAATGAAAATTTGGTCGTTAAAAAAAATAGTATCGATATACCGAATTCAAATTGAAGAGATATTGAAGTAGGCATATTGGTGGTCAAGCAGTCCAGCCCGGTAGAATACCGGGGGTGGAATCGAACGAATAAAGATTAAAGTGGTAGCGGTCGGAGTATCATATGCGGACAAGTTGTCGACCTGTGCATTACAATAATCCGGCGGTATCTCACTGTTGGGGGTGGCTCGGGCGGGCGGGCGGGTGTCTTTTCCACTCGTGTATATAACCGCGTTAAGAGGATTCGGAGGGGGTTGAAGGGAGATTTATGAGAGGTGAAGAAGGGTCGTCGGCAAGGGTTGAAACCAAGGTATAAATGTGGTGGGTTTTTTTGGTTTTTTAGGGTAGGGGGTTGCGCTGCTTTCAATCCTCCAAATTGGTTTCAGCTAAACCTAAATTAGAGGGTTTCCTCTTCATACGCATATATCTATTATATATACGGGGCGTCCTGAATTTAAATGACACGAGTCGCTTTCTTTTTAGAGAATATGGTAATAAGAAAACTGTGCAATAAGGGGAGATGTGTGTATACTTGTTATATTAGTATTGACTAATCCACTTGAAATCTAAATAACTGGCCAATTAATAAGTGTAATAAAAACATACCATTGCAGAAAACGTAATTCAACATTCGAAACGTACTGACGTAGAAGAAAAGCAGGGTTATCAGAGTTTTTTTATATGGATTTTACGACTAATATCGACCAAAACTGTAATTAATGAGACTCAGGGTTTGCAGGGTTAATCCTCCCTGCAATGTCCAACTGTATTTAAAATGGATCACCCTCCATTAAGAAAATCCCGAAGTGTCCCTTCGTAGTATATCTATTATTTCCCATCGTTTCCTCTAATAAAATATAAAAGTCTTTGACAAATTAACGATCTAGTTGGCTGATAACGTATTCGGTGATGGGTGAAACATATTTTATGCTGATTACAATAAGAGGCGGTGATATTCCAGCGGCTGGAAAATGCAATATACCGGGCAGAAATATGCGGCGGGTAAAAGAAAATAAGTTGAAATTGTTGTAAAGGGCGCCGGATATAAGAAAGGACAGCGTTGCAGGTGGTGTAGGGCTGAAGAAAGAAGATCTATAGGGGCAGGGTCGGAAGGGGTGAACCGCCCCCGCGGCCGACATCCCTTCAATCGGCCCCGCTGCGGTCTCTCAGCCAAACCAAACCAACCCCCAACCAATCCCCCAACCCCGTATTTTTTTTTTATTCCCGAACATTTCGGATTTATTGTCGACACCGTCGTTCCGTAATGGACGCCGGCCTCAACCCCCTCCAGGACCTCCCTCAGGGTTTGAAATAATTTCGGCAAAGTAGTAGACACTTAATTTATTAATTTAAACAGGGGGCCGATTGAATTTTTTAAATTTAAATTCAAATCGAATCAATGCAAAATGTTGTACACCGTCTAAACAAAATTGGCATTTCGAATAAGTCCACGTTCATGTTCTTTATGGGCCAGTATGT
The DNA here is from genome assembly GCA_019843655.1 of Lethocerus indicus. Classification (NCBI taxonomy): domain Eukaryota; kingdom Metazoa; phylum Arthropoda; class Insecta; order Hemiptera; family Belostomatidae; genus Lethocerus; species Lethocerus indicus. The sequence continues at coordinate 3,125,973 of JACDQD010000007.1, read as the reverse complement.
TAAAAAAAGCTAATACAACTGCTTTTCTGTTTCACTAAGTATTACATGACATAATTTCAAACGCGTAACCGGTCATTTCTTCCGATTATTCAATTTTAAATATTTTTTCCGCCTGAATGTGTGCGAATGTTGTACAGTCTTAAAAGATGTCGCTCTGGCCTAAAAATAAACATCCATTCATGGATTTTCAACGAACGCCCCCTTTTATCTCCTATTTCTTTATCCACTTCGTCCGGGACGTCGGGGTGGGCGTCGTATCCTCCGGATTTATTGCCGATTCCCTCAGGACTGGGAGAAGACAGGGGAAGAAGAGAAAGGCCCCGGCGACACCTTATAAACCGGCTCGTATCTCAACCGACTAAATTGGAACCAATGGAGAAAAGGATTTAGTGGGCCGGCTCATTTGGGTACCGCTTGTATTTATTGCGCTTATCGCATTTTTATTAAACTCATAATTTTCCCCTCTAACAAATATTTTCCCCCTTCCCGCCATTATAGTGCCGTCTCTCTTGCGGTCCTCCCAACAGATGTTCCAAATTACCATTTCATACTGCACTAAATATCAGTTGGATTGCAGTAGGGGCGTACCGCTTATTTTAAATAATTTAAATCTAAATCGTATTTTGAACTCTATTCTTTACAATTCTATACAATTTCGCAGGTTGTAATGAAATGTTTCGTTGAAAATATCTTTGTAATCGAGTAAATTTTCCGGGTACTATCTCATTCAAAATGTACCAATATATATGATAAACCCTTAAGCTGTTCCGAGCCGCCGTTTATTCGGAAGGTAAAAATAAACTTAACAAAACATAAAGGTGGGATAAAGGGGCAAACCAATTTGCCGTATTTTCCGCCTTAAGTGTTACGGTACGGGACCTCCGGTGCCGTTTCGATTGGTCCGTTTTTTTTTCGGTTAAGTCTGGAGAGAAATATCCCTTTATGCAGTCGTTAGTACCGAACTAAAGACTCAAATTTAAGAATAAATATTTGGACAGCGGAGCGTTTCTAGCGAGGATAGTCACAGGTGTAGCAATAAATAGGTGATTATACCCTTACAAAAATATATTATTTTTAACTACCTTTAGAGGCCGGTGTAAGGGTAGAGCCATAAGTAGATTATTATTAGCGATGGCTGGGGGGTCGTTCTCGTGGCTTGTTAGGTGGTTTTGTTCTGAAAACAGTTATTGAGACTGGTTCCCCCACGGCTACAACTTTATGCGGCGAATAACTTTAGCCCGTTGAATAACTTTATCCCTAATGACCTATCCACCCCCAAGCAGAGTTGGTAGAACAACGAGAGCCCAAAACGAACCGCTCGCTCCGGCGGATAGGTTTTGTAATTATGACCCTATAACGATATCAGAGCCAACTACGGTGGTAGTACCTAGGTTATACTATTACATTGCCGTAATCTGTTCACTTAAAGAGTAATTGGAATTACATTATAAGTTAAAGCACTATTCAGCGTCAGATAATTAGGTGGGGCGTGACATCCGTGGAAATATTTAATATATATAGATGATATTAAAAGCCACAGAACTTCATTCTCAACAGTACCAAAGTACAAAACAGTAACACAGCATGCAGATATACAATGTGCTGGATATCTTTTACACCCGCTGATATTATTCCGGCGAATGTGCTGCCCCAAATTGTATGTGCATTATGTTTCCGTCCGTTGAATTTTGTTAGGGCCCAAATTGCATTTGGCACGGAGACGAGGATCATTTGTTAGGAGGGCAGTCTCTTTCTCAACTTGTTCGATTTGAATCATCCCGTAATGACGAACAGATTGGGCGTACAAACGACGTTACTTCTCCCCTGCATTTCCCGGAGACGGTTTCCTCCTTCTCGGACGATTCTTTTCCCGTTCCTCTTACCTTTTTTTTCACCCCCTACCCCAAAAGGCTTTGAATCTGTACGTCCCGGGGATAGCGATGGACGCGGCGGCGGGGAAATTGCCAATCGGATGCTGGAAATGGGCGCCGTGTGCGACTTGCATTTGAAAGTCCTCCGCCGAGAGGGAGGACCACTTTAAATTCCGCCCTTCTCTGTTTCTATTTTATTTTCTCCCATTATGATCTCTCTCGCGGTAACATCATCCCAACTATTCCATCATCAACTAAGACTCATGATCTACTGGAATTTATTGACGTTGTAAGTTCGGTCCGACTTCAATTTAGTACCTAGATCCGTTTTGACCGACTATCAGAAGGGCCCGGTTTAATTACAGCTTGGCGAACAATAACGTTTATGAACTTCCGGGCCTCCGCTCAATTATCACTCGAATTTATCCTTCGGCTCTCATTCATACGTGACCGGGTACGAAGTTCTCATTTAACAGTAATTTCGGTCTTGGTGGGTAGTGGGGGGGTGGGGTAGGGGTCCAGCGGCCAAAGGGGATGTTGGCAGCTTTGTGGCCGGCCGTTGTGGGTGGATGTGTGTGTGTGTGGTCGGGGCTTGATTAAATTAAGTTCTTCCCCCCCCCGAAGGGCGGTGGAACCGGTCCCTTGCAACCCTTTTAGAAATTTCCATTCAGGTAACCGGGCTTTCCTCTAATTCTTGTGCCGACCCCCTCCCCCTTTAATTTCGTCTACTTTTCATCGCCCCGCCCACGAAACGGCCCTCGGCCCAATTCATAAGGCCGTCTAAATTTTGTCAAATTTTGTACGATTTTCAGTCTCCACACGTCCGTCAGGTTTACGATAATTGAAGAAAAACCGGAGTTAACCCAAATCCCCTAAGGACTCTTGTCGGAAGGGAACAGTCCGTGACCTGCAGTTTGCCAGGAATCACTTCAAAACTTAATTTTTTGAATGCTTAATTCAAAATATCAAGATCGTGATCATCACGAAAACGACGAAAATTTTGAATCTATACGGTTTATTAAATTCAACCGGATGAAACTCATACATGTTTTTACGCTAAAATATTCTGGTAGAGGTATTTCTAAAATTGTAATTCCCGTAGCGAAATTAATTAACAACTGAAATGTAGTTTGGAATACCCGTTTTGCGGTGTTTTGAGGCCGGTTTCGTTGTCACTGCGGGCCCGGTATTTATAATTTATAATTTAAAACTTCGTTTAAAATTTTCAGCATCAAAAGTGAGTTGCGGAGTTCGTTTACCTGCATCAGCGATCGATTCGAATTTTTCGTCTGACGGAAGAGAAAGTCTCGGATTCCACTAGAGGCGGTCAATTCGCAAGTTTTCATTGAATTTGAATGCATTACGAGTGGCGGGGGCTGAAATAGCTACAGAAAAACTGTCAGAGTTAAAAACAACAAAGCCCCATCGGTGACTCGAATATTTTACATATTTTGATTCCAATTCGCGGGCTGATTAAAGTGCCCTTTGTCCAAACATAAAAAAAAACTGTCTACACTTCTGAAACTTTTTTCCTCCTAAAATCAGTGGCTCACTATTTGCACTTAGTGTACTAATTCACTATTTTAGAAGACCAATTATGAAACTTCGCGATTATGCTGGAATGTTTATGATTACCCGGAAACATCCGGCGTTTATAATTATGAATTGTTATTGTTTAAACAATAATTCTCCGGGGGGGGGGAGAGCAGGACAGAGGGATGGATGCGTCGTAATGCTGAAATTGTTGCGGAATTGAAATTTCAAACAGGGCGTTTAGCGCCAACAGGGCCACTAATGTGATATTAAGCCCCCCCGGGGGGTGGGGGGGGGGGCGGCCGAAATATAACGCCCGGAATGGAAGTCGGACAAAAGGGAACGGATATGAAAGAGAAGGATTAGTTATGAGTTTCGGAGATAAAGTCAGACCCCCCCCCCCCAGAAGGGTGAAAGCGCTGCATGCAAACATTTGACAAACTGGTGGCATTTATTTTGACTACTCAAAAGTCAAAATAGTTCGAATAGTTCATTTGATTTCGTGTTTTATTTAACCGAGGTTTGAAATATAATCGTTCGTACAATTTTCTCGCCTATTTTGGTTGGGATATACGTCGTTATTTGGGCAGTTTAAAATCGGTTTTGAAAAAAAAAAGAAATTTTTCTTATAGACTCTTGCAAAGGGCCGATATCGACCCATCCAGTATACCGGCGATTTTCCAAATTTTTCTGGTTTTATTTTTACCTTCTTTTTTTTTCCTACACTCTCTCTCTACGTCGTCCTAATTCAGTTATACAGTCCGTGTCCGACGGCCATCGTTTGATATCATACAGTCAAAAGGTGTGACGTAGACATGACTTTGGGCCGCTGTGGGACTTGATTAGTAAAGTGTGTGTGTGTGTGTGTGTGTGTGTGAGAGAGAGAGAGAGAGAGAGAGAGAGAGAGAGAGAGAGAGAGAGAGTGAGGGAGGGTGGTCGGGGAGCGTCAAAACTCGACCGGAGTGAGAAGAGCCCTTTGACATATCTCTCTCTCTCTCTCTCTCCCTCTCTCCCCCCAACACCAATCACACCCTCTATCACTCCTGTCTCTTCACTCTATTGAATTAACGCCGTTCATCTCGGTCGGCCGACCACCCGCGACAGCCTCTGTTGTGTATTTTTTTTTTTTTTTATTTTTGAAAAAACCTACAAACGCTTCTAGATTGGGGGTGAGATTCATTTAGATTCGCAGTGACGATCATTTCGGAAATCAACTAAAATTGAATAATATCCGTTTCGATTCTGTGATTATAATTTCGACGAATAACAAAATATCGTGAACAATAGTCATAAAAAGACCTTTTTTTATACTTTTATATCGTGATGAAAATTCAGAAATTTTCTGAAAGTTTTTCGTCATCCCTTCTTTTCATGGGGGGTCGTTTCTCTCGTGTCCGGGACCTATTATTGCGTCTCCAGACGTCTGGACCCGTCCGGTTTTCGGTCTGTTCCTGCGGGGGTATTACGGTCGTGCGGGTATTATTGAAGCGTATATAACGTCTTATTGAATTTCTCCCCCCCGACCGAGAGATGATTCAGACCAATCTCCGTGTAACGGGATTGTGTTGATTACTTATCGAGTAGTAGTTGTAGTAGTAGTATATATATAGATATATATACTGTCTCTCCCCGGCCTCTTGAGGGGAGGGGAACGGGAAGGAATCGGGAAATCTCGGCGGGGCCCGGGTATAACTTGGCAATCACTTTGATGAAATCTCGGTTCGTGACGTGTTTGCATCATGAGAGCCGGTGCCAGTGCTAGCCGGGGGAGGGGAGGAGGGTGACAATGGGGTGGGGTTTGGTTGGGGGGGAGAATGGGGCCCAAACCCCCTTCGTGCGAGACTCCAGAGAAACCCCATTATAAACAAGACGCGCCGGAGTTTGCGCCCAATGGTCTGGTACACACAACACACTCCAGACATTAGGCCTGATCATCCCTATTAACGGCCCTGCACGGTCGATAACAGCAATTGAAAATGTACCGACAATACTGTATCTGTAATAGTTTCATACCTAACCGGTAGAACATATTACCACAACTGTATAATATTGGGTCGGCAACTAAATAATTGCGGATTCTTCCCACCCTTATGTCGTCGAATAGTCGGCATGCTGTAATAAACATTTCATAAACACTCTATATATAGGTTTGAAGATGTAAACGTGCGTAAAAATACCATCCAGCGACGAGACCCGCAATGACTTAGTTGCCGGCCCGATACAATCAGCGACACGGAAATTATATACTTATATAAGGAACGTTTCTAACGGTTTTCAACACAGGATTATTCCACTTCAATTTTATTTACTCAAGTGTCGTTTTTTCGGTTAGTGACAGCGCTTGGTGGGCCTACTTGATCGGACCCGAAACAAGTTTAATGTTGACTGAAAAGTGTTCAACAACTGTCGAGTGTTTGTTCAGCGTTATCCGCTCCTGCCCGGTTTATTTAAGTTATAAAAAAAACATAACATCTGGGGGGCTTAGTTTCCAATTCATGACTTCTATCGATCGCTCGTAATGTGAGCCCTAATCTACTCTCTTTCTATTTATTGTCGTCTAATCGGATTGACATAAAAAAAAAAAAAAATTTTAATTGCTCGGCCTCTAGAAGTAAAATATTTTCGCCAAATATCCAAATTCTTTGAAAACTTTTTTTGAATATAGAATATCTGCTGATCGCCCTCTGGCTGAAACAAATTGGCTTCGTATTAAGCATTCATACATCATCTATTCCTCGCCACTTCTCCTTTCATCTCTTTTCAACCAAATCTCTTTTAACAAATTCCACCCCGAGCTAATACCCCCGCCCTTTACAGGCTAATTACTCGATTAGCTTTTCGTCTCTGATCTCATCCCTTTTAAAGTTTTTCCTTGTCGACCCGTAAATTTCGTCCCAAATTGGTAACACCTTAACATTTTATTGAGTTCATATTCGTTATAATATTGTAGGAAAATTTACCCTTTACTGTAGTAATTCGGTCGCAACCTACCTAATCAAATACCGTACTATCAATTAGAAGCCGAAGTCAGTCTATCCTTTTTTAATCGTTATTATTCATAAATCGCTCTATGGATTTTCGACCAAATCTGCACAGTTTTCTTTATTCAAAAGACTCTTAAAAGACTGTCAGTTTATTTTCTTATTCGCCGTTCGGAAAAGCGTGAAATGTCCCCCAATCGGCGACAGCGGGAAAAGTTGTACCGCGGTCGGTCGGTACTCGAACACCGGGGGTTCAGACAAAACCTGAGGTCTTAGAGGGACGTGGAGGACCCGGGGACTGAAAGTTTTTTAATAATCTTCCCCACTTTGGGAGGGGCGGGGGGGGGGTCAAAATTCTTTTCCACCGAAAAGGGAAAAGAAGTGAAAAGCTTGAACAAATGATTGACTCTTTTTTTTAAGAAAGAAAAAAATCCGAAGGAAAACTAACCGGCGTCAAAGGGGATGGCTGGATAATCGAAATTAAGAAAAATAGTCTCCACCCCCTTTCCCTTCCTATAGACACAAAATAAATGCACATTGCCGAAAATAACTTCATCCGTCCGCATGGGGAAATTTAATTCCCAGTCAATTAATTAATTGCCTTTAATTAATTCTTTAGGCGTAGTTTTGTCAGCCTCCAAAATCACTATAAACTTCACGGAATTATAGATATTCCTCTATATCTGGATAGTGTAGTTGTCTCCATGTGCACGTTATAGCTGTTTAAGTTAGCTAGAATACCCTTACAACAGCATGATTATAAATCGTGTCTATTCCATATTAATGCTTATTTATTTATTTATTTTACAGGTACGTTCATTTCAGAAACTGTCCGATATTAATTCGAGAAGTAAAAGGCAACAATTCTGAGCGTGAGTAATTTTCTTTTCTATATTTGTACGATGGATACAGCGCTTAATAATTAAATTAAAAAAATGTTTGAATTGCTTGTTGAACCTTCAAGGATTTAAAAGGCAACCAGTCTTACATTGAGACTGCATGAAAATCAGTCGTACAAGACAATAAAGTGTGTACGTTTCTAATAATTAAAATAAAATATTGGATAGAAAATATAAATGTGTCGCTGTTGCGGTGATAGTCACGTGGACGATTTCGGTAGGACCGCTTAATCGAAAAAGGCGTCGGCCCTCGTTTTTTAAATAACGAACCGGTCCCTGACAGGGGGGCGTCCATTATCGAATAATGGGCCCTTCGTCGAATCGGACCCTTCAAAACCTCCGGCAACAACGACTCCGATCTCGCGATTTATTCCTGATCGATCTTTTTCATCCTGGACGTCTCTTCGAGCGCCTCCTCTGCATAATGGTCCTGGAGGAAGATTGGTGGGTGGGTGGGTGGGGAGGGTGCCCGAGCGTAACGACTATAAGCGTAATTACGGGGCTATTCATCCCCACGTTCGAGGATTGATTTTTATCTGTCGAAAATAAATTGGCCCATTAAAAGCGATTATTAAGGGTTGCGGCACCCTCGGATAAGCGAGCCGCCGGAATTCCGTCCCCTGTTGGACGCTCTACGATTCGATTACGGCTATCGAAGTCAAAATTCTGATCGAGTGCCAGATTAGGCACACGTCCGTTATGGTTTCGGGCGTCGTACCGGCGGCCATTTGACCCCCCCTCACTTCGTTCTCAGTCCTCAGATTAAGTTTATTTGAAATCAGTTTTAAGTATACACAGAATTGAAAGTACATACCGGCTTCGGATTAAATTAAAATCACCGCCAAAATGTCAGCTAATGAAGGTGGCGACCAGCCACCGGAAGATCGAAAAAATTACGGTATAAAGAATTCTTGCCGTCTGTCAAGTATCCAAAATCTGTGTGTAGCGTGGGGGGGGGGCGGTCTGTGATTTTTATCAAACTGTTAATTAATTTCAGTTAGCCCGCTTGAAAGTAATCGTTAAAAGCGGTGGAATATTTAGCACCCGGTTAATGATTCATCGGAGTGAATGGAACCGGAACCGATTAGTACCGGCCTAGTAGAACTGGTATAATGAGATTGGGCGCCGACCGCACCTTAATTCCAAACTAATCGGTACCGGACTATCAAACAATTGGAGGAGAACACCCCGGGCCAATTATTGACTGGCGTTCATTAACGTCCACGGCCTCCCCAGCCCTACTACCACCACCCTCTATCTCCCGCTATATATATATATATATGCATGCAGAATGTTCTGGGCTGTAATGCAAACTGCCGGTAGGAGGGAGGGCCGGTGGGTCGTGGAATACGGGGCTAAATACACGGCGGATAATTTAAGGTAGTCGGAGGCTTGGGGGGTGAGGACCTTCCCTAATGGGCCAGTTTGGAGAAGACGTGACTCTATTGCAAAGGGCCGTTGCCCCTGCGGGGGCGGTTCTGGGATGACGGGGGGGGGGGCGGTTCGTCCGAGGTCCTAATGAATGTCCAATTAGGGGGTGGGGGCGTGAGGGGGAGGAGAGAACCCCCGGAACAATACACACACACACACACACACAGAGGGCGGGGTCGTCCGCCGTTGAAATTTCTACGGTCGATGAGGGGGCAAATCTGATGTTTTAATCTGGACATACCGGGCTCGAATGGACACTGATTCAGTCCTGACGAAAGTCAGGACGCGGGGCTTAATTAACGCGGGGCTTTAGCTTAGTTTCGTGTAGAGTGTGTAGTGTCCAAATTAAAGTCGTAATCGTTGTGCTACTCTTTTCCTCAACGTCTGATCATACTTTTCTTATTATTATTCGTTAAATTAGTTATTCCTTGCCGCGACCGCAGTCTCCGAAGCTGAATAATTATGAGGCAGTAATTTTCTGGACGATTACGGTCCTCCACAATTAAGTCCGCGGTTCTGGACTTGAGGGGCCGAGATAATTCTGGAAATTAAATTTCAATTCCCGTCGAAATTTTTCCTGAAAATAGAAATTCTCCGATTGTTATAGACCTAGAAGCAGTAGGAACTGTTACTGTATTTCGATTTATGCCGTTAATACAAGACAGATATTTCCAGCCTGCCGGCCCAATTACGACTTGACTTCAATAAGGAAAAATAGTCTGTAGTTTTGCTGCGATTTTCCGAACAATCGTTTCTGTATTTTCCGGTGGCGCTGTGTAACTTTTTTTTATTCATTTTTCTACGTCGCAGAAACTAATTTCCGACCCGCAACTGCTCCCAAACGGAGCGACATTAAATGGGCATTAATCTTGGACCGGAGGATCGATGCTTGTGATGGTCGTGTAGTCGGGATGAGGAGGAGGAGGAGGAGGAGGAGGAGGCGGAGGAGGAGGGAAATCGCGGCTTGAAAGCTCTGGAGAAACGGGACTGACAAATTGCAGGAAGAAACGCCGACGACGCCCAGAAACTGCTTCCCTTCGCCAGCAATTTCAAAGGTCTCGCACAAATGCCGCCACCAAAAGGGGGGAACAGAAAATCGCCCGGCGATACAGAAAAAAGAAAGTGATTTTTGTAAACATTAAATTTCAGATTATAGCGAAAATTTACGACAACGAACCGTAAATCAAGTTCACCGCAATTATTGTTGACTTCGTAATACCCGTTTTGTGGCCCGCTAAGGGTTGGGTAAAAGACCAGATCAGCGAATAGAAGAATGCGAAAACTACTAATGCTTACTTTTTTGCCTGATGTTATAAAATTAATGGAAACATGAGACTTCTAAAATCGGAGTGGACATTTTGGTAGTGGAAAAATACTCGAGTTCTAGTGCTCGTTCCCTCACTATTCATCTGTATTTCCTAGTCCAACGGGAACACGGTGGTGGGCGGGGGCGGGGGGGTGGTGGCTACAATTAATGCCCGGGAATCTCTAAATAATTGAATGTTGTTTTACAAGCATTCCGGGGGCGGCCGTGGGGTGTTGCCCCGCCTCTAGGGCCAAGGCAAATTACAAGCCGGGTCCCAAGTAAACAGTCCATTACCGCCGAGTGGTCGACACCCGGGGGTGGGGGTGGGGGCCAATACTGCAGGCAAACTCGCCCCACAAGGATTGTCTTCGGCCGGCAACCCCGGCCGCCCCCCAAATATCATCCCCCTACCCATACATCTCAACGGGTAACAAACCTCCCTACCGTCCAACAGCCCCACTCTCGTAGCACCGAATATATCGCCGGCAATGATTGCTTAACGGGGTGGAAATATATTAATTTAAAGCGCCTATGAAACTGCATTTTTTAAATTATCACGCCGACATATAAGGCCTTTATATATAAGTCATTTCAATCAATTCCATAGTGTTGTTTGTACGACCCAATTCGGATGGTTTTGGCGACACCCTTCCGACCGACCCGATCTTCTTCCGGAGAGCGCATTAATTAATTAAGCTTTTAATAGCCGTTCAACTGGGAGAATTCAGAGGGACGAATGGAGCGGAAGTCAAATTGAATAAGGGCGTTTATGTATTAAACGGTAATTGTTGAAAAGCCCCACGCCCCCGCTACTCCATCATCGGGGCCGACCGTCGGTCGGAAGCCCCGTCCGGCCGGGGGATTGACTGTTGTGAAGTTCGACCGGGAGCTGAAGAACTTTTTAAGCCACCCCCCCCCCCACCCCACCATCACCACCCTTCAACGTTCAAGCAAGTTTAAGTGATTTTCAACGCTCCACGCCCTATAATTAGATCCTGCTTTTTGTTGTCGTTTTTAGGGTTTGGACTCTCTCTCTCTCCCTCCCAATCTCTCTCTCACTCTCTCTCTCTCCTGTTGGGAAAAATCCTCCCGTTTTATCGGCCGGCTATTTCGATGAATATTTAATTTTCAATTTTGCATTTCTAGGATGGTAGAACTTTTCGATTATAACTGTAATAATTAAGGTCCCGCTAGTCTGTTCAGGGGGGGGGGCGGTTCAAAGAGCTTTAAGCTTGTGTTTTTCAATGTCCTTTTTAGGCAGAACAATGTCAATTGAGGAAGGTTTAAGGAATCTTAACTTATATGTAATTCCTTCTTTCGCCTCAGGCCACCTTCATCAGTTTCTGATTTCCGCTTTTTCTATCAGCGTTTTCTCTCTGCGAAATTTCTCCCGTCGTCAGCAGACAACGCGAATTCCTCCACGTGGCCGCATTGATTCGTACCTGAAAATACCTCAGAAATGTATCACGTTTAAATTATGTCCCGAACGTTGAGGCGCGAGGCCTCTTTCTTGAATAGAATAAGCGTGGGCCGTAAGCCGCCGTTTGGGCTTAGGGCGGCGACAATGCCGAATTGCCGAGGATGCCGAGAACCCTCTGAGCCGTACGTCGCGGGGGCGGGGGCGGAGTCGAAAGGCTGTATTTTCGCGCGAAGGACACTTGACACGGGACAATGCTCTCTCGGCCGGCTAGTGACCCCTGCATGACCGTCCGGCCTCTTTTGCATGACGGCTTTTGCGAACTCGAAACCCCGCTTATTTCCATACGGGAATATATTTTTGAACCGTCATAAATAGTCGGGGCGCCCCGTCCAAGCCTCTATCTGAGGTCTTCTCTGTCGGAGAGGTCAAATGTTTCCGTCCCCTTTTGAATCTCCATTGTACGTACGGCTCGTTAGGACGACAGTAACTGCGTCTTTCGTGGCACGACTGCGTATAGTGGACAGGTTTCGGCTTCTCGCCATCTCCATTGCCATCCCGATAACATTATCAGTGATATAGTGATGGATTGAAACTATAATAAAATTGCTTAGTGACGTGCTCTCGCGAAATTGACGTAGGTTTTCAGAATCCAACGGTTTTCAGCCAACCGAGAGCGTTTCCAGGCGTATAATTAAAATCGAAGAGAATGTATTCGCCGCAAAAAAAATATATATATACATATATAAAAGAAGAGGAGAGAAATATTCCCGCGGAGAAATAATAATTTTCTTAATACATCCGCCGCGTCCAGAGAGAGGCAGTCGGGAGGGGGTGGGGAGAAGCTCCGGGTCGGGGGAAGAACGCCCCGAGGGAAAGAATAATACTGGAGGCCGGGAGAGACGCCGGGTTTCATAAACAGCAACCGGTCACATGCACTCCAACGCCCGGATCGTATACAACGGGGGACGTACATTTCCCAGAGACCGCCAAAGGGAAATTTAAAACAAATATGTCCCCAACCCCGACGGAGAGGGAGAGTAGTGAAAACAATTCCGACAGTTCGTAGAGCCGACAGTTTTACCGCGGCGATTAATTCCGAGGAGGATAGGACGCGCTTCCGGGGCCGATTAGAGGACTCAACCTTCCGGGGTATATTTGAATAGGCGACTGGGAGCCTACTACTGGAGACGCGGGTGCATTTCAATATTAAAATTCCTCCGTTATTAAAAAAAAAAGAGACAAAAATTTGCAATGTCCACCAAGTGACATAAGAGGTCTATTCAAAAAGTATCGCGAATTTTAGATTTCCGCGAAATAAGTATATTCAATCTACGGTTTTTTGTAGCCTCATGTAAATTGGCCAGTGAATCTTTCAGTTTTTTTTGGTTCGGAGAAAATCGGGGTCGAATTTCGTGTGAAAAACAGAATTGAGTGCGAACAGCACGAAAATACGACGCTGCGCTACAGTTGAAGAGATAGAAACGGCATCGAAGATGGAGCTTAACGAGATGACAAAAAATGAATTTTTGAAGTGCTTCGAGGATTGGAAAAAACGTTGGCACAAGTCTATAATATCTGGTTGGGATTAGTTTGAATTGATTTATATTTCCAGACAACGGAATTCACCAAACATATTAAACAGATATTGGGTGCCACAAAAAAAAAAAACGATAAAGAGAATTTTGTGTATCGTGTATTAATGACACCGCTTAATAAATTGGTTGCAAATCTAAATTAAATATGTCCGACATCTGTAGAGGTTGTAAATGCGATAAGTTACAATGAATGGAAGGGTTTTGCGGGTGGGTGGTTGGGGGCTGTGTGCAGGAACCGGGTTTGATTTAGGGTCGGCGTACGGGGGTGGGGGTGGGGGCTAAGGGCGTTAATCAAGGTGTTTAAACACTTGATAATCACCTTTCATTTGTGACACGCTCATTTGTGTGTCTCCTCCTCTCGCCCAATCCCCGAATCCCCGCGGCCGATTGATTTATGTTTGCCGCCGCCAAATATGTCGCCCCCGCACCAAGCCTCCCCCAAACACGCAATTGCGACCCCGACGATTCCCCCCACGAATCCGGAGCTTCCCCGTCCGGTTTCGGTTTATTCCCTTCGGATTCGTTTCAATTTCCACCCTTCTGTTCGTTCACTGACCATTGGAGGGGCCTCGACTTCACTTGAAGCCGGTTTGTAAAGTTTCCGGTTTATACGGGACCGACGGTTCTAAATCAGGCACCGATTTCTTCGATATGCTTCTGATAGATATATCGTTTTCAGAAATTTTCCAGTGCAAACATATGTGAAAATTCAAGAAAAACGTTTTTTTTTATTGTAGACCGGTTTCGGCCGCTCGCCATCGCGGAGTAGCTGTTTTCCTGTAAGCAATTTCCGTTCTCTCAACTTGGATTGAAATGTTTTGGACGGTTATGAATTGTAAATATATTTTGCTGACTAATCCGAAAGCTCTATAAACGCTTCCAGGTTTTTTGTCTAGACAGTTCACAAATATTATACCATTTGGGTCGATTTCGTTTATGTTGATTTTCAGAAACTAGTGATCAAAGTTTCCCACGTCGGTGTCGTACGCTGAGTGTTAAATGAAATTACATTTTTCCTCGGTATTTTTCATAATTTGGGGACTCTATTCCTATTGATATCTTAGAAAGTTGTAGAGCGGTAGAGGTACAGTTTTGTTCATCTGGAAAGTTGGGGGGGTCGATGAATATTTGAAATAGAAATCCGTACTTTCGGAAAACCTTCGGTGGACTACTGAAAGTTGGCTTTTCCTGGCCGCTGTTTGCGTTGCCGGGCGCGCTTTTCCTTTCGGACGCCGAAAGCGATCCAATCGCCCGACTACTTATTTGACTTTACGAACACTGCGGACTCTAGATTAAATTTCGCTTGTCTCGAATAGACCGGCGGCGGCGAAAAACGTGATATTTTCGTGATATTTTTTCGTCGATCGCCGTCACAAAAATATCCGTCCCGATGTCTCATTATGAAACATATCGGTTATCGGGCGAAAGGTTCAAATAACCCACAAGACGGTACAATTCGGCTATGTAATTCATTTTTCGTTTTTAAAATGTGATCTTTGCTCGACAATAACTTAGTTACGGGCCAAACTTATTACACCGATTCAATTAGCTCTATATGTTATAAAGCATCCTGTCAGCACTGTCACTGTAATTGATAATTACTGTAAACTGTAATTGATTTTTTTGAACTTATTGTGGGGGGAAAAAAAGTTTAGCAGAGACATAAAGATATTCGTGAAGTAACGACCACCGGACGGGGCGAGTCGAGGGTCAATTTGCCGAATTAAACCAGAACTTTTTCCTTTCCTTTTTTTTAATTGTGACCTGAAAGTGATTGTTATTCAAAAATTCCATTGTCAATTGTTCATTTTTTTTTGTTTCAATAATTAAAACTTTCAATTTTAACGTTTTAAATATTAATTGGAGTCTGGTCTTTCAGGTGGTTCCGTTTCCGACTTGGGCAATCCGACCCGAGCGGATACATTTATTATGTATGCGACCCAATTTTATTATAGTATTGGGCCTCCTTGTAGGCGAAGAAAATGCTTCTTTTTTTCTTTTTTTTTTAATTTCGCCCCATTGTCAATATTGAATGTTGACGTTGACGTCGAGGATAATGTCGGGGGGGTTAATTGGAAAAACGTTCCTTTCCGAGGCCGTGGACGGGCACAAAATTCCGACATCCTTTTAGGGGGCCATCTTTAGTTATCTAATTTGGGATCCGTTTTATATACCACTTGGACTTTTCAAATGTACCAAGCTTTGGTACACAAACGAATATCGATACTATCAGAAACTGTGTAGAATCTATGATCATTTAGAATTGTAAGCTATGTATACAACATAATATAATTATATTGACATATACTATACGTGACGATTATTGAAAATATTCACGGGAATTCACGGGCGGGGTGGTGGTGGGGGGGGGGCTTCAAATTCCGCCAAACCTGGCCGCTGCGGGTATTCAACTTTGAAAATCGTAAATTTGAATTATTTGACTTTTACGACGGGGCGGAGCGGCGCCCTAAAGAGATATCGTCCTTCTAATTACGTCAACGAGTTTTGGTGAAAGAAAAATATCACTCGGAGGAGTTATTGCCTCCTCCTGAAAGGTCCTCCTCCTCCTCCTCCCCTCGTCGTCGTGGAGGGCGGTGACGTCCTTTCAGCGCAGAGCCGAACGCCGGGGAACAATCGGGGTGGTGGTGGGGGTGGGGTGGGGTTGTAGTTTTGGATTTAAGGCCTCGTAAATATCGGGTCTGGAATTTGCTTCATGAAAGCGAACAATGAGAGAGTATTGGTATAGGGAAAAGGGCGAGTATCTCTCCCTATGCGCCCCCGTACAATAGTTTGAGAAAATCGATTAATAAAATTAATACTTTTTTTTTTTTAAACGATGATCAGTCAGTAATTATCCGAATACGGTTCTCGTAACCGGTTTCAATCCCCCCCGTAGTTAGTTACTTCTGTAATCCACTTTCCCCCTAATACGTTCTCTCGAAATTTTCCCCGACAGGCCGAAGGATAATTTTCCAATTTAAATACTAATTAGAATTAGACTTGTGCGGGTTTGGGGGGAGGGGGGGGAGGGTTTGAATTTCAATATAAATTTTCCCGCCCTCGTTTAAACGTGTTGCCCGACCGAAAACCCCGTTTCGCGTGATTATTTATTCTCCCGGCCATAGTTTCTCGCTCACTTCAAGTTGTGTGTTCCTCCCCGTGGATAGAGTGGGGGCGGGGGCGGCCCTTTCCCGAGGGCCTCTAATAATAGATCAGAGGTTGAAAGCCGCCGCCTCCCGGCTTATCTCGTGTGCAGCCCCTTGGGCTGGTTGTTTGGTGGCCTTTCATGAAAGTATTATAAATTTGGTGTGTGCTGGAAGCGTCTCTCCTAACCCCCTCCCTTAAAGATTATCTCAGCCCCCACTCTGCTCTCATCCCTTCTCTTCATATTCCATTAACTCGTATTGCGGCCACTCTCGGTCACCGGGGGGGGGGGGGGGGGCGCTGCGCAAATTTTCGCCGTTTATGCATATTTCAGGCCCTCAGTGCATTTGCCCCCCTTCCCAGAAGGGGGGGGGGTGGCGTTTCGGACACCCCGCTGTGAGTTAACTTCGTTTACAGCTTATTCTTCGGAAATGGGGTTGGAAAAAAAAACAGTGGCGGCATAATCATGCGGCATATTTATTTATATTATACAGATGTACATGAAATGTAACTAATATTACTACGTATTTCCTTTTCCGGCATTCCGGAGTATAATACCGTATGCCAAACCCAAGAAATGTAGTACGCGAGGATTTCAAATCCGCAACAAAGTATTATCGACATTAATTTTCACGCTTCGAAATAATAGCGTTAAATCAAAGTGTCTTAAAAAACAGACTGAATTCAGATTACTTGAACCTTATTGAATTGCACAATTTTCTTTTACCCAGCGCCATGGCTCTAGGCCAAGTCTAGCCACTGTATTGATAAAGCGGCTCTACTGACGGTGGGGTAAAACCGGTCTCGGCGGTAATACTATGAATTGTTTAAAACGGTACCTTTTATTCAACAACTACGAACGTTTTCATATCTCTCCGACCCGAATTACGAAAATCGGCCTTTAGATGACAGCCGTACGGAAATAATAATACGAAGAATGAATACGCTCTGACATTCAATTCAGGCATTCTGAAAATTGATACTGAACGTTGATCTGCTCTAAGAGGATGAATATTGATAAATATCTCCCGAAATTAGATTTAAAAAAATGAATACGAAATCAACATCAAAATTAGGTCATGAACTGTGGGGCTCGAAAAAATCCGAAAATATTCAGGAAAATAAACAATGCACCCTTCTATATCTTCATTCT
Organism: Lethocerus indicus; assembly: GCA_019843655.1. NCBI lineage: Eukaryota > Metazoa > Arthropoda > Insecta > Hemiptera > Belostomatidae > Lethocerus > Lethocerus indicus. The sequence goes on along the minus strand of JACDQD010000007.1, from coordinate 3,108,640 downwards.
CAGGTATTAATAGAAATATATAAAAAAAAATTTCACTTCTAAACCTTCCTTACAGACCACTGAAAGGTACGTGGCCACTTGATGTAAGCGGACCAGAAAAAATAGATTTCAGAAAACCGTCATTTTCGACTCGTTCAAATCGAACATTGTATTTTGTAGTCTCCGATTTTGGAGATTAATTGGAGCTGTGCCGAAATTATTTAGAAACTGTTTCCGTAGCCAGCACCAAGTCGGGTTCTACAATGCTGTATTTCGAGTTGGGGTGGCTCCGGAGCGACATTTCCGTTTAGTTAGTCTTCGGAATGATTTGAGCAATTTAGGCGAGATAGAGAGAGAGATAGAGATAGAGAGAGAGAGAGAGAGTGTTAGTCGGGGCTTATTTCGAGGAAGTGGCACACGCTTCCTTCTCCAAGGTGAACTATTGCCTTAGTCCGCGGGACCGGTACCAGCATAATTATCGTTAATTTGTCGACCAATTATAAAGTTGTTAAACTGAACAGTTTGAACAGTTGAAATCCTTCTCAGGGCGCTCACACAGCCAACCGGCAATTAGTTCCCGGCCCTACAATTTCACGAAACTATCCCGACTGTCGTGCACTATTTGGACGAAACTGAGCGCAGAAACCCGAGCAGAGAAGCTTCTAAATAATCGCCCACTAATTAATAAGAAATATTACAAAAGGGCCATCCGGACTGAACAACTGTATCGATTGAAAGAGATGATCTGACATTATTCAATTCTAACGTCACTTTCCCCTCCTGTAAAATTATCATATCGAAGATAAAAATGTCGGACACTGTTTAAAAATACAGTAAATCGCAGGATAATATGGGATATAAAGAACGCGTCCGTCCTATCCTATCAGTTTGTACGAATTTCTGTAAATTATTTCTAATTTGTATATTATCTATAAGAAATCCTACTGTCACTGAGAATTTTTATTTTTTTTACGACTTTCCGCCCGTCTATTAGAGCTGCAAGTCACCGAATTATTTCCGTACAAAATTCCATTCTGATGGACGTCGCGTTTTGTAAAATGCGCCCATCAAATCTACGTTTAAATGAAAATACAGTATGACGGTTTCAATACCGAGAAAGAAAAAAAAAAAGAAGAAATAAAACCGGTTTGCGTTTAAAGTTTAACTCGGTCGGTCTCGCTCTAATCTCGAAATTAATTTTCTTTTTTAAAGAATTTCGAAACGGCCGAAAAAAAATTTTCATATGTTCCGTAACGGAGGGAAAATATGAAAATCCGCCGAGGATACGTAGCGCGTATATTTTTGCGGCTTATACAGCGGAATGAATGTATAAACGAAGAGAGCGGTACTGGAATATAATAACGCGTGCTGTGGGCCCTCGGTAAGCGTGAAAGTCGGCCCCGCACCCCCCCTTTATGCCCTCGCCTCTTATGTACCCGTGTATGTGTTGTCGCCGCCGCGGACCCTTTGAAGTGAAGATGTTCGACAAATTAAACTCTTTGCCGGAGTTTTCACGCCGCATTTCCCCTGGAATCCTCCTTTATCCCGGTCGCCGGCCTAAGTCCTCCTTTATTCGCTTCTCCGGGGGCTGGGGGAATAAATAAAATAAATAAAAACGAAGTTGTGATATCCGCCATTGCGGATTTTCAGTGTTGGGGCGGATATATTTTCGCACGTATTTCCTTTTGAAAAATTCCACTTCTTTCGGTCACAGTCAAACACTGCGTTGAATACAATTTCTGCAGCTTACGGTACTAAGTAAGAAGGGCGTAAGCTCGTTTTCAAATTGACAATTATCGTAGTTTTTATTTGTACATATTGTAGAGTTTAAAATATGGAATTATATAAATTTAATTGATGAACGTTCAGTGTGTTATACGTTGATACATTAATATATATGTAATATACAACATATGGTATTAATAGATGATGGCTCTTAATTTTATGAATAGTAAACCAACTGGAGTGACAGTTTTAGTGTTTTTGGGGCCCTGGATTCAACCCATTAAGTACCGTAGGGCCCAAATGGGAAGTTGTTTTTTTATTATTTTCAGTAATTTTACATTATAAATATCGTGTTGAAATACTTGTAATTATGATTGTTATTCAAAATAAACGATGATCGGTCTCATGCGTCGGTTCGACTCTGTAGCGCCCCAATCCCCCCAATTGGGACAAAATATTTGACAAACCGGTTTTAAAAAAACATATTTGGAGGTACTATTTGATAATAGTGCATCGTAATAAGTGAATTTTATGGAAAATTTTCAGAAAAAAAAAATTCGGTACCTAATTTGTTCCCATGCCAAAACTGTTCGGGAATCATAGTCATAGTGGTAGAGTTCCATGCGTAATGGGCGTAAGTATGAGGTATGACGGGAAAATGATCGGAACATTATGCTACATATTTGGAAAATAATTTGAACTGTTAATAGTCGAATAACTACTACGTTGCTGGTGAACCGGCACAGATCAACGCGTGGAGATGAAATACGACAATTCTGATGAGACAGGATTTTATTGTATTTTACGTTTGGTCAGCGGTTGGCAGTTTTTGCTGAGGCGGTTTTGTTATGAGGATAAATTTCGCTTCGAGTCGCGAAACTTCCAGCGATTTATTCACGATTCCCACCCCTCCGATATAATAATACGTTAATTTTAAGCCGATGTCCTAGCTAGAAGCTTTCGGCTGTTCGGGCATTATTCAATATTCGGCTGGTAATTTGAGCGGCCGCGGTCTCATTAGGGTGGGGGAGGGGGGGCGTTGTTCCGACGGCGTTCCGGAACATGTTCCGCCTGTTACGTCGTCGGGGAACTAACTTCTCGCCCTGCAACTGCACAACGTCGATTTGTACCAATTGGTACAACGACCGCCGATTATTATCGTTATCGGGAAATAGCAGATTTCCCGCCATCAACCCGAATTTCGCCCAATTAGCGCCGAATTAGCGAACGATCCGTCGTACAACGGCTCCGCTACGGATACGTTTCAGCTGTACATTCGAGAATATGGGAACTATTCCGTACAATGGGCATATTTCCCTAGCGATCCTCTATCTGCGGCCGAACGGATTGTAGTCAGTTTGTAGTCAAACCGAAAAAATTCAGAAACTGAATTAAGACCGAGACTTCAATACGTGTTGGGAATTGTATAGGCTCAAAACATACAGAAATTAAACATTTTCCATCTATTATTAAATGAAAACACGAATTCTAAAAATACCGAATAGAAAGAATGGTAGAACACAAGCCAGTAGAATGTAGAAACTACAACTCAGCAAGGAAAACACTAAGACCAGCCACGAAAAATAAAAACGAACAAATTAAATGTGTTTTCGTCTCTACGATAAACCTAGATCGTAGCCGAAATTAACGTTACTTCGCCATAAATAAAATGAACCGCCTTCCGTTTTCCCCTAAGCTTTTCTTCCCTACCGCCGAACTTTGTATTCCTGGGCGGTGGTGTTTAGTTTGCAATGTAAATATCCTGGCCCTCTTCCTCCGGGTATCCTGCCCGAATAGAAAAACGGAGCGACTGCCATTTGCCCGCGGGAGGAAAATCGAGCCAGGTTTTTCCGGTCGGGAAAATTCTTCCAGGGGTTGTAGGAGTAGTAGTATAAGCCCGGCTTCGTGTTACTTACCCCGACGGAGATCTGATATCGGATCTGCTTGTTGCTCAAGTGGGCTTTTATCGGCGGAGAATCAATTATCGATACCGATAAGATATTGTATTTTCACTTCAGAGGTGAAGATTTGGAGTTGACAAACTCTAATTCTAATATTCTAAAAAATATCTGTTATAACGAAGGGCGAACTTGCGGGTGATCCGGGTTAAGTCTCGAATTGACTCCAGTAGATTCTACAGAATCCGTCTGTAAAAGTTCCAGTTATCAGTTGGCAGTATTCAATTTTGTACGTCTCCTAATCAGAATTCAATGTCGGACGCGAATTTCTTTTCATTTTCTGGTGAAAATCCTGAAAAAAAAAGTAAAAATCTCCTCTCTACTGGAGACGGGAGAAAGTCGGGAAAACGTGGAAAACGGTGGGAGGGGGGGGGAAAGAGAAGAAGAGGGAAGTTATCGTCCACTACAGGAAGCGCCCCCAAACTCCCCAACCCCACCACCACCACCACCCCTACCGGCTCTCGTAACTGGGAATTTTAAAATAGCCATTTCCCCGGCGAACAAACGGCCGACGAAATTCCCAGAAAGCGGAACCGCCGCCTGTCCCTGAAAAGTTCTGTTTTGCACACAATGAACTGGGCGGAGTTTATTAAAATAAATCGGCCGACTATATATATATAAAGCCGGCGGTAAAATCCCCGACGATTCAACATATGTAAATAATTATCGTAAGACCTGTTACGATCGTCGTCCTTCTTTTTGCAATGGCGAGCAGCGAACAGACAATAAGAATAAATAGAGGTGAAAATATAACAGAGGAGGTTTTTGCCCTGCAGAAATGCACTTGGATGTAGCGTTGGCTAATGAAATAATTAACGCCTACACCTTAAATATAATTATATTTCTATGAGCTACTAGTGTTCACGTATTCCCCGGTATTATTGCTTTCGTGATTTTATTTTTGTATCCTATTCTAAAAAGGGGAGTATAGCGTATTTCGCTAAGTCGGTCCTGCAGATTTTAGCGTAACGCTAGAAAAAATACTCAGATCTCAATTCAACATTGAATGACTTTCACGGTAATTGCCCCATTTTCGGACAATTAGTTCGATATCAACAATTGCGCCGGCTTAACAACGGCACTTACCCCCGGTTTGGTGCCAGTTATCGGGTTGACCGCCACGAACACGCACTCCATTATTAATCTCATTACTATCAAGCAGACACTGCCACCCGCGAGGACGGTTTAATTGACCGCATTAACCACCGTTAAATTAACCCCCCCAATCTGCCCCCAATCTGTGGACTGAAATCGCCTTCTCAAGTCCAATTGAAATTTAATATACCCAGGCGATAGAAAATCCACCCCTAAGACCGACTGGACACGGCAATATATTGCCTATAATTCTCTCCGTCTCGGCTTCTCGCCTCCGCACTACAAGTCTGTATTGTAATGCGTAGAAAGTGTTCAGCGTTGGAGCAGACTACAACAGCAATTTTGCGCATTATAACATTTATATATCTTTGTTTTACTGAATGAAAATCAATTTTATCGATCTTTCCGCGCAATTTCTGGGCCAAAATGGAGCACAGCATTTTCTACGTTTATAACTTATTTGATACACATCCGAAATTCAGTCGGATTCAATGTAAAAGCACAAAGTTTTTTCCGGATTTTAATGGACGCGTTTATTTATCGGCGCGACGTGCTGAGCGGTAATAATCCGTCACTATTTTTCATTGAGCGTCAGAAACAGTGAAAATTCTCCCTTTCCCTTTCTCTCTCTCTCTCTCTCTCTCCCATCGAATAACATTTTCCCAACGCTAGCAGTTCCATCATTTGCCCAGTTTCGGCAAACCTCCCACCATTTCGTTGGCAAGAGTTAGTTATCAACCGAAACCATCAATCTCTCGGCATCGCTCTCTCCTGTCATCGCTCGGCGTCGAATGTAACTTTTCGTGCTCCCGCCGACTGTTACAGTGTTTGTGTGTGTGTGTAGAGAGAGAGAGAGAGAGAGAGAGAGAGAGAGAGAGAGAGAGAGAGAGAGAGAGAGAGAGAGAGAGAGGGGGGGACAGCTCCGCAATACTAAGAAAGTGGAAATCAACTCGTGGGACAATTTTTTTTTTATTTTGTACAATCAACTTTTACAGTTATAGGTGCAATTGATACGTGTACATTTTCGATAATGAAACCACCCGACGATGGCGCTTTTGACACGATTCAACTACTGTCCTTGGTGATCTCTCTATGGGCCGGTGGCGTTTAAGCCGTCCTGGTGGGTAAAAGAGGAAAGGGACTGAGCGAGTATGATTAGGACCGAGATTTCGCGATTTCGTCGACTGTCGGGGTATGTTGAGGTCATGGTGGATTATGCGGTTAGAAACATACCCAGGAAGGGGGGGGGGGGGCATTGAGGATGGTGCGAAGGACTTTTGATTGAAATCTCTGGAGCGATGTTGGATGTCTTGGTGGAACCCCATAGCTCTATACCGTAAGTCCGTATCGGTTTGAATATCGCTTTGTATATTGTCAGTTTGTTCAATTTCGATGTCCGTTTTAGTAATGGCCTTAAGAGTCCAAATTTTCTGTTTAAGTCGATTACCCGAAAAAAGTATAACATTTTACGGTCACCAAACGCGGAAGAAGCAACTTTTCGAGCATGGAAATACGTTCGGCCGACGAATTGGTCCGGAGGATAATATTTGACTTTCTCTTATCGGACGTTCTAGACGGGAATAGGGCCCTAGATCGACGGATATATTATGCTTTTATATCGCCCTTTTATGTCTGAATCTCGCCGAAACTCTTTTTCTGTTTTATTTTAATTCTACTCTAATCGTCTCTAAAACTGGGTTTGTTTGGGGGACAGTAACAGTGCAGAATTCAAATTTGCGACTAAATTATTAAATTTAAATTGAACGGCAGCCATGTAACTGTAGAATACACCCACCTATGCGTAATTAATTAGAAACTAACGTTGTTTTATCATTGTGAGACCGGCGTATTTTTCCGTCGGCAAACAGAGGAAACTCCCCTATTTTTTGTTGTTTTTTTGTTCCGCCCGCCAATATCGCGTTATCGCAGCTCGGACAATGACTTATGACGACTATTATTCCGGTTTTAATTAATATTTCAACGGAGACGGAAGCACAAAAATTCATTAGAGCCGGAACTGAATCCGAATAGAACTTTTTATTGATAACTGCACAACGAGCGTAGCACGTATTGGATGCGCACTGTCACGTCCCGCTGTAATGAGCTAATTAAATTATAATTGGGTCGGTTAGTTTTGCCTACAACAGTCTGTTTGTTTTTCAGATACTGAAAACTGTTCTTTGTACAGTGGTGGTTCTGCAACAGCTAGGAAAATACATAAATTTCTCATACTTTTTCCGAGTATCAAATGTTATCCGGAGGATTTATGAATTTATTCTAATAAAATTTCGGTACACGCCTCGTATTGAAATTCGACCCAATCGATAGTTTTAATTAAATTCTATACAAACCCCTACATCAAATACTGAACAACGATAATAAAAACGTAACAACTACACTGTAATTGACAGAACAGATCAAGCTATCACAGAAAATATAATACTAAACTCCTGGAAACACTGATCGATTCACAAAACATTGAGGACATAAATTGAGCCTTATAAATAAAAAAAAAATGAAATGAGCGAAGGTTTCTGCGACCAGAACTTGAATTATCGCTAACTACTGGAGAAACTGATCTACTGGAGTTCCGAAACGCCGGAAGCCCTGCTATCCTTGCCGCAGTGTTAGTCGGTCCTGCCGGAAGTTAGTGACGATTAAAAAGAATTCTTTCACACCTCTACAGATAGATTTCGTCATCGAAACTCGTGTCATTGAATATTCGGAGGAAATTTTGGACCCACCGTTCGCAGCCCTTGACAATTGGGCGCGTGCGAGCTTGACGGCCGAAGGACAAAGGGCGTTGCAGGCGCCGGCCGCTGTAAGAAATAACAAGGGCGGCTGCATCATTTTTTTTTTTTAAGTTTTAACCGTACCGAAGGTCTCTTTCTAATGAGGGGGGGGTCGAAATTCAGGCCGGCGCCGGGGTGAAAAGAGTTGGAAATTTTCATGCCGCCCCGTGGGGTGGTCGACAATTATTATAATGGCCGTGGTGCACCCAACCACGGGTTGGTTCTGTTCGCTGCAGAGCCGATTTCCCAAATTGCTCCAGACTCCAGACGACTGTAAAACAATTGTGCGTTTACGATAAGGCAGTCTATAGACTATTTCGGAGTTATTCCAAAGAGAGATTCAAAAAAATCTCCAGAACACTCCGCAGTATTCAGTTGAACCGAAAGAACTGAACGCTCGATGAAGTGAGGAGTTTAAAAATATATCTCCATATTTTTTGCTTAAAATCCATCATCAGTAAATTTCTCTACCAATTTTAATTGGAAACAATTGTATTTATTCGTATCGCTTGTGCAAAAAATTGTGATCTGTCAAATACTTTATTGCCGAGAAACCGAAGAATGCGATTCTGCGGCTTCGACGTCATTATTGTTACGTCATACGACCGTTCACTGCGGTGAATGGCCATATTTACGCTTAGGAGATAGAAGTAAGCTCATACGATCGGAGATAGTTTAGCGCATATTATTGCTCGAATCGAAACAGATTATTCGCAATAAATGTGTTTTAAGATCTGAACCCTCGGGTATGACCGAAGATTTTACCGAAGATTTTTTATTGACAGCGGTCTAGTCTTCGACTGAATAAGCTTGACGTGGATATAACAGCAGTATAGAATAGGTATATTAACTTTATAGTTCTGCGCGTTTTATCCATCTACTGGGACTTTTATTAGACTGAGCCCGACGCGCAGTTTCAGCGACAGTTAAGAACAACGACCAAATTCTCCCTCCCTCCCTCTCTCTCGGCTTGAAAAGTATTTTAAGACAACGGAACTTGGTTATATTATCAAAGTTGGCGCTTTCAGAGGCATAGAGGGTTGGGGGTGGGGGTGGGTTTGAGGGGGGAGCCGTCAGCGAAGAGTTTTTTTTTCTGTCGTCCCCGAGAACTTGATTAACGACTGTGAGGAAGAGAGCTGTACGAGCGGAAGCTTTGTAGACGGGACAAGTAGACGTCACGTGAAAGCCCCGAACCCCTTCCATATCACCATCCAGGCTTTTATTTTTATTTTTTTTTTTTTGTTCTAACAGCGGCTCCGTCCAAAGCCGAACTCTAACGGCTTCATTCGACCCACTCCCGGGGACTTTATTATCAAAAGTACTTTATCATTCGCGGATGGTTTGCCGGCTGCATTATCGCGCGATTACATTGTAATAAATTGAATTGAACGAACGTCAAAAGCCTGTGACGCGGCCCGGAGTGGTTTCTTAACTTAATATTTAGGAAGTCGCTGTAAAAGTGCCTCAATGGTGCTGTTCTGACTGTCGCCCTAAAATAACTACTGAGTTTTATACTTAAATACATCCTCTAAATAATATTGCGCGATAATCTGGCGCATCCTGGCAGCACTGTCGGGGACAGGTATAGGCCGTTTTGAAGAAGAGCGATTTAGTTCAAAATTTAATTTAACATACCTGTTTTGTGAGGGGTTGGAACGAATACCGTAGGTTCGTGGTGTTTCTGTCTCCTCTCGCCGCGTTTTCGGCCGCTCGCCATCTTCAGTAGCGGTGTTAGTCCTATTTGGTTGACGCCATATTTGCCCCTATAATCCTATTAAAGGATCACATAAGGAACTTAATTCCCCAATAACAATAACAAAATGCGTGTATATACAACTGCAGCCCAAAAAACAGCTACTGAAGACGGCGAGCGGCCGAAACCGGTCTAGCAAAAGACCGAACCAGCGAGAGGAGACAGAAACACCACGAACCTACGGTATTAAAAAATTTAAAGTTAAAGTACCAGTCGTCAGGCAGCGTTGAAAGCAAAAAATAATGTTAATTATAATTATGTTACTACAATTAGTTACCTCATAATTATATGTTACTAACGCGTTGATATCCAACCCAACAGATATATAGGCTATTCCATGTGTTATAACAAACTGTTGAAGAGTATAAATAATACGGTTAAACAGATTAGGTACTGTGTTGAAGTGAGAAATGATAGTGAGGAAGCTCGAGGACCGGATTCGGGGGAGCTGTTTTCTAGGGGCTGAAAAGGAAAGTTGATGTTAAATCTAGGGTACTGGGGATCAGCGGGGCCCCGTGCATAAAACATAAGACTGGAAGAAGAGTTTCCCCGAGGGCGGGGTGGGGGTGGCCCTTTGCTTTTGACGGCGGGGTAAGGGTGGGAAGGCTTTATGAAATCCTCGCGGGACCTGTTGAACCCCACCAGTCGATCGGACCCCGTTCTCCATCGGTCCATTCAATACCCCCTCCTAGTATCCCATTGAAAACACCAGAGGAAATGTACACTTTTATAGAGAAACTTCTTTTATGCCCCTCCCGCCACTCACAAACCGATAAATATCGCCCTTTCCCCCGCCCCCGTTATCCATTCATACCAAAAGCGGGTCGATTACCCGGTAGTAGTTGGGCAGACATATTTCAGTTTGTCCCTTTGTACAATGGTTTATTTGCCGCACAGTGTATCGGTGTTCAACGGCATCACTCGTGTGTAATTTAATTCCAGTTCCCGTTTGGCGCATTCGGCTGTCGGTTTAGCGTCGTGTCAGCACTGTCGCATTCGGCTGAAACCGTTCGAATCAGAGATTTTAAACCTTCTCTTACCCACTTACAAAGTATTCTTTTTTTTTTTAACTTTTTCATTTTGCACAATCAACTTTACAGTTATAGGTGCAATTGATACGTGTACATTTTTCACGTGTTCGTCTCGATAAAAAAACCACCCTTTTGATGGTGGCGCTTTTTGACACGATTTAACTACTGTCCGAGGAGATCTTGGTGGAACCCCCACAGCTCTCTATACCGTACGTCCGTGTCGGTTTGATTATTGCTTCGTATATTGTCAGTTTGTTACTTGGCGTTAAGAGTCCAAATTGTCTGTTTAAGTCGATTCTTTTGAGTTCTGCTCGAATCTGCTGTTTGGGTGGGAATTGGTCTTACAAAGTGAAATATTTAAAACAGATATACTGTAGATTGGAATTAGTTGAAGGTATTTGCTAGGGGTGGGCCTAACTTGGATCAGTTTCGGCCTTGGAACAATCTACGGCATGTAATTACTGTTTTAAATTAAATTTTCATCGAAATTAAATTTCGTTAGAGTATCTGAAAATATTTCGGTTTGTGTCGGGCGAATCTTCTTGTGTTCAGTGCAGACGGGCTCATTATGCAAAAGGGACGAGATATCTCGTGCATCTTCAGACGGAAAGGAGCCTTCTCAACGAGAGGTGGTGGAGAGCGTCCTGAAGGATCGCTGACACGGGCTAAAATCATCCCCACTTGTGTCTCCCCCCCCCCCCCAACCCCCCGTTTAACGGCCAGTTTGGCGGCGTTAAAATATTTTACGCCCCTTCCGTTTAACTCGATAATCGGCCCGAATTATCGCCCATCTTTCGAGTTAATCCGACCCCGTCAAATCGTAAATTATGCGCCAGTAACAGTTTTCAAGTCCTAATAAAATGGACAGTCCACTCGTCATAATAAGATGGACTATAAAAGTTTCGCACCACCTCGAGGATAATGAATATTTAATGTTGTCCTAGTCCTAGTGGATATATTAACAATTAAATGAAACACATTCTTTTTGTCGACATACTAATTGACCGATGAATGGACTGCTTTTACAGTCTGGTTAATGATTCAGTCGAGAATTATCCGGACTGTAAATTGTATTGTAAGCATCGTAGAAAATCGTACATAATTTCTCCTTAATCATCATAGCCGGATATTGATAGTTATATACGAATCGATTAATCGCCGGTTTAAAAATCCCGTCCATGGAATTGTCGCCTGGCAACGGGCCGGCTCGTGTATTATTGACAGGTCCAGCGGGGGCAGATTCCCAATAATTGTCGGCTTTAATGACGGCCGAAGGCGGGGGCGGTCGGCGCCCGACGGCCCGACGCACGTGTGTCCCAGTTATTTGGCTCATAAATACGCATATTCGGATCACGTATCTTTATCACGCCGGGCATAAATTGTCCCCGTGGGGGATGGTGGGGCCAGCGTGAAGAGTGGACAAAGAGGAACGAACGACGGCGGCCGCGATAGAGGGAGAGAGAACCCCGGGTATACGGTAATCGAATTCCGTATCGAACTGCACAAAGTGTTTTACCTCCTACTGGTACGTGCGTGCAGTTGCGTCCTCCGACAAGTTTCGAACGACGTCCGGAGGCTCGAGGGCTGAAAGGGCGTCCCAACTCGGTGCCGAAGTGCTACTGAGGTCACAATACCACTATTTATAGCGTCATTATTACAGCGGCGAGTCGAACAGGAAAGGGAACAAACGACAAATTGAGTGCTTTCAAACTCAATCAACGATCCAGAATCTGTGAATAAATTCTTCGATTCCAAGTCCCATAAACTCGGGATACAATATTTAAGTCCCTAGGTTCGTGGTGTTTCTGTCTCCTCTCGCCGGTTTGGTCTTTTGCTAGACCGGTTTCGGCTGCTCGCCGTCTTCAGTAGCTGCTTTTGGGGCATCCTCACTGCACTGTTACTTTCACTTGGACTGTAGTGTTTGTCAGTTGTATATATACGTGTTCTGAATTATGTTTGTCTTCGGATTTTGTTAATCCGTTTTCCTTGGTTGTTGAGTCAGATTGTCGAAAGGGGTGGTGTGGTGGTTGGGCGGGTGTGATCCTTTAATAGTTATTATAGGGGCAAATATGGCGTCACTGCTGGGAATTAAGTTTTTCTTATGTTTGAAGATTTCCAGGTTTTCTATAATATCATCTTTAAAAATCTTCGAACATAAGAAACAGTGCTGAAGATGGCGAGCGGCCGAAACCGGTCTAGCAAAGACCAAACATCACGAACCTACGGTATTCCAACCCCTCGCAGACCACAAAACAGGTATATTCAACTAGTCTTCAGGGTATGTTTTGGCCGCGAGGGAAAAGCGCAAATGGCAACTCTCTCTTGAATTTCCGTTAGGTTTCAAACATCCCTTCATAGATAAATCCTGCATTCACTGCATTCAATTGATGTTTCATGACGCGGACGGCTGGGCGTCGTTGCACAGTCGTGCATACTGTGGAATTAGCACAGTTTCCCGTAACACATTATTATTTCGAATTTATTTATTCTCAGCGGGCTATTTTCGTTCGGAAACGTTTTAAAGCCTTCCCGCCCTGAGTGAGGAATATGTTAGCCCTGTAGCCTGCGGTAAATGTGACGTGTGTGGGGGGCTCGAGCTGGGAGTAGGCGTTGGGAACATCAAAAACCCACTTGGGTCGTCGCCTCGGGTCTGCCGCGAATTGAATAATCAAGTACTTTTTGTCGTTCCGCCCTGGGCTTGAGGGGCGGAGCCGCCACAGACGCACACGCCTATTCCTCCCGCACATCCTCACGCACATACTCCAATCAACCTCCTGGAAAGAGAGAGAGAAAATATATTACCGAAGAACACGTTGAGGCGTTCCGTACAGGAAATCGTGTCTAGACCGTCCCCGTGTCTGGCTCTATCGTCACTCTGGCAATTTTCCACCCCCAAATTTCGTTTTCTAGCCGTCCTCTTTGCTGTGCAACGGGGCTCATCGGCCTTTTTATTTGGCACAATCAACTTTTTACAGTTATAGGTGCAATTGATACGTGTATATTTTTCACGTGTCTGTCTCTATAAAGAAACCACCCGATGATGGCGCTTTTGACACGATTTAATAATGGGGGATAATGTGGATGGGTAAGTGAGGAAAGGGACTGAACGAGTCCAGGGATTGGGATGAGGAGAAAGGCGGGAGTGGAACTTCAGGAACCGAGATTTTGCGATTTCGTGGACTGTCGGTATGTTGAGGTCATGTTGGATTGTGTGGTTAGAAACATACCGGGGAGCATTAAGGACTTTTGATTGGAATCTCTGGATGCGAGCGATGTCGGATGTCTCCTGGTGGAACCCCATAGCTCTATACCGTATATCCATGTCGGTTTGACTATTGCTTTATATATTGTTAGTTTGTTACTTAAGGTCAATTTTGATGTCCGTTTTAATTCGAGCCCAAGATAGCGAATCTGCTGTTGTCGGGGAGAATCAGGTTACTTGGGCAGTTTTTATTTAATTACGGCCGAATTTTAATTGAAAATTGTATTACGGCATCGAAAATAGTCCAGGAAAAAGAAAAAAATTGTCCCATAAATCTGGAATTTCCTGATGAGCCGCTTCGGCACCGCCCCCACCCCCATCGTAAAAACTAATTTCAGTAACAGAAATGACTCATTACCGAAATACAAATTGCTTGTCAACGACAATTTAACTTTTAACAAAAGCCCACCAGCACCAGAACCATCAGCAGCAGCAGCTTCTTCTTCTTCTTCTTCTTCCTCGCCGTCGTGGAGAACAAATACAATTATTTAGGGCTCCGGAAGGATGACGGGGTTGGGGGGTGAGGGGGGGGTGGGACAAGGAAAGCCCAAACAGTACTTCTTCTTCTACTGGGGATTACGGCCCAGTGAAAGTCCCTGTCACGCGGGTTTCCTTTAACTTTCCCGCACCAACTCGCGTCATCAAACTTTGCCGGGCCGTTGGTTCGTCTTCCGTTCATTCCCATTCGGTTTTTAACGCCCCAATTGCCATTAGCCCGATGGTTGAGTAAAGAAGGAGCCGAATAAGGAATTGTGTGAAAATGACAGATTTGTCAAGTATAATATAAACTCGATCTTCATAATGAAACTGTACAAAGCTTTAGCTATAAATATACAGTTACAGACGTGAAAACTTATTTACATCATGCTCCGGACATCCTCTGTAAACAGCAGCCACTTTTCTAACACCTGGCCTAACGGGCGAACTTCTTCTCAACAACATTCTTCTTCGGGTCGTTTAATACCTACCTTCCGTTTCGGGGACATTTACCTCCCAACTTACCTGATGTCGTCCCCCTTTAAATGGAGTCCAGGTGGGTTGTTTGGGCCTCGACTTGATTTGGACAGCCGTTTATTCGTTTAACCGCAGAAGAAAATCCGTATCCATATTTCTTCAGTAGTAATTTCTTTAATGGTTCGCGTTACTTCGTATACCTAATGTTGGTTAAATTTTGGAATGGTAAATATTGGATTGGCAACTAAATAATTGCGGATTCTTCTCATATTTGAGGGTGTCTGTGCACCCCTTTCAATTTTCGTTTTTGAATGAACGAAAAAAAAACAATAAAAATAGATACTTGTCTATAGGTCGGGCGCCTTCTTGGTCTACAACGCGCGTCAACCTACGCATAATAATTCCACGCCGACACTCGAGTATTAGAGCATTGTTAAACAACTCAGGTACTCTCTAATGTTTCCGAGATGGTTCTTGTACGGAATGAACAAGAAAATATATACATTTCCGACCGAATAAAGACCGGAAAATGGCGGTACAGATGGCGTTTAAAACCTTGAAAAATGTTTAAAATCGTATTATTAAAGGGCGCGCTTCTGACCTCTACCTGAAGCTGTGGATTTAAACCGGGATGAAAACCATTGTACCAGATTAGCCCAGGTAGCCGCCCCCTTACGGCCAGCTGCCCTTCTTACTACTTTTGTCCTGTTTTCAAAGAGGCTTTAAATCCGGGGAATACGGAGCATTCTCTCTGTCTGTCGGCATGTTCTAGACGGTGTACGTTTGCAACCGGTCGGAGTTCCAAACTAAATTCCGCCCGTCGTCATACTGTGACGAATCGAGTAGCGGGCGGAATGCAAATTTTCACCCTTTTGACATATACGGGTTTCCACTATCCGCCAATCCCGCGGCGTTAATATGCGCACCACCCCTTCAGGGGCGGGTTAATATTTACGCGCCAGCCACTACTGATGCCGCATTAATCGCCTGTAAATCATCAAGGCCTACGACCGAATCCCGGCCTCGTATTATTATCGGACGGCCTCTCGGCGGACATATCTCTTCGGCGGAGATTAATATGTCCGCCCACTCAACTCGAAGAGGCCTCATTACTTACGTGCAATTACTGCTTCCGTTACCGCTTTAATTGATGGGCCGGCCGCCTTACACTTTGCATAACAAGGGTATGTAACTATAATTGGAAACGAAATTCGGCATCGCCGTCGAAACAGTGCAGTAATTTAAACAGTCAGTGACAGAGTTTAAAACACTGGCAATGGAAGTTGTGGCTACCCTTTATTTGAGCGATTACATCGGATTAAAAGTTACTAAAATAATAGTATAGTTTCCAGCTTTCTTTTCTAGCGTGTCGATATTGACTCTGAAAAGGGGACAACAATGGGACCGTCGCGGGAGGTGGAATTAGCGGCGGCGGATTGGGGGTGGGGGGGGGAATTAGCGGCCGATATCTGAAGAAAGGGAACCCGGTAGGGGATGGGGATCCATTCCGGTGATTTATTGGACTCCCTTCGGAAATTCCCCGTGGCCGAGGTGGGGCACAAAGCGCGTGGGCGGGAGAAGGGGGTTTGGGAGGGGGGGAGGGGGCGAAAAATGGGAGAAGGAGTGGCACTGGGACAAAGAGGGATACGGCGGTAAAGAGGAATTGGGAGTAAAGCTGAAGAACTATACGCCCTATTTAGCGGATGTAGCGTTCTCTGGCCCTATAGGACGTGCCACGAATGGGAGGACAATGGTGTGAAGATGTGAAATCGAATTATGAGACCGACAACATAAATTCTTCCACTATATCTATAACTTGGAAAAAAATTTTTTGGCCATTAAAGTACACCCAATTCAGCCCGATAAGCCCGAATACCGCAGCCTGTTTTGCAGAGAGAACTTGTCAAGTTGAGAACCACCGATCGGGGCAGTGTCATCGATACAAAGTTATTTCTGCAGACGGCGACGTCGGCGTGTTGATTTTCACGAGCTTTTGACAAGAACAAAAGTTCATCAATTCTCCTGTCATCGAATAAAGTTGGTGACAAGCAGAAGGGGAAGAGGAACTTCGCAGTCAGCCGCGACTTTCCTCATTACGGGCTTTTACTTCGCTGCGAGGCGTGTCGATAAAGTGCCGTTATTATGCGGCGCACACCCTGTCCCGGAATCCCATTATGATTTAATAAACTTCAATAAACTTTCCCCATGAAAGCTATCGTAGTGCAGGAGTACATAGTCGAAAGCAGCTTGCATGGAACACTAATTTCATCACAGGGCCGTCTAACGCGATTCACTATTGTACCGTCAATAATTTTAAAAATAAACTCGTAAAGACATATGAAAGATATGAGAGATGTATCCTTTGTAGTTTAGTGAAACTCAAACGACTTAAATATTTTGATATAGGGGTTGGAATACCGTAGGTCCGTGGTGTTTCTGTCTCCTCTCGCCGGTCTGGTCTTTTGCCAGACCGTTTTCGGCCGCTCGCCATCTTCAATAGCGCTGTGTTAGTCACCGTCGGCACTTTGGACGTTTTTTGGGGAACACAGTACAGGTGAAAGTGAAACATCCAAAGTGCGGGCGGTGGCCAACACAGCGCTATTGAAGATGGCGAGCGGCCGAAAACGGTCTGGCGAAAGGCCAGACCGGCGAGAGGGGACGGAAACACGACGAACCTGGGTACTTAAATATTGTATCCCGAGTTTATGGTACTTGGAATCGAAGAATTTATTCACAGATTCCGGATCGTTGATTGAGTTTGAAAGCACTCAATTTGTTGTTTGTTCCCTTTCCTGTTTGACTTGCCCCACGGCTCTGTTTGTGCCTGTGCCTGTTTGTTTCCAGAAGAAGACTCGCTTTACCGAAATTAAATCAATCCCCGACGGGTCGCTAAAGTTCATTACCTTAGACTGAACCTAAGAAGGTGTAGACTAATGCTATACGCTCCGATTAAACTATAAATTTTTATGTAAAATTTTGTATATTTCGTCTTATTGTTATTCTCGTCCCAACTAGAATTTTAGAACATCTTGTAAATCATACAAGATACCGCGTGTCCGGCTGTTGTACGAACAAACTATATTCCAATGGAACATAGTAATTGATATTTGAAGTTTCTAGGCGTTACTTCGTTACAATCCTAACGTTCTGACGATGGCCGTAAAAGAATTATAGTTATCCCGTGTCGAACATATTACAGATCTCTCATTATATTTGTAATGTTGTACCCGATTACACAAATTGTAATTTGGCGAGACGCCATCGCGTCCCGTCGTGGACTCCTTACCGGCTGGAAGTCGGCAAATTGGAGGGTGCCATTTTAGCAAATCGATTTTCTCAAATGGGACCGCATTACTGATCCATGAGTGGCGCTATAATGCCCCCCTTCTGCATATTCATGCCGTGTACAATTGTGGTCCGGTTTCATCATCGCAGGCGTCGCCTTGCTCCTTGCTATTGGAGTGTCAATAATCGCGGCCAAATGAAATTCATCGCTTAGCTACAATTTGCAAATCGGTACCGAAGGGGTTTGGAGAAACGACGTTTAGGCCAAGTTCCAAGACAAGTAGGTATCGGCATTCAGGAAATCAATAAATCGGTACATACCTCTTAGTAAAATCTACAGCCTACTTCCTCACCATGACGGGATTCGTTAACATAAATTGGATACAAATTTAATTCTATTTCGTTGTATTTCGTCAGGGCAGCAGAGCGGGATTAGCGCCTGTACACGTTGCCGAAATCTCCTTTATTGGGCATTCATCGACTTACTTACTCTGAGAGTGAATAGGATGGAAGAACTTTACGAAAACTTTGAAAAAAAACTGAATAAACACTGTGTTTTATTACAGGACGGAGTTCACTAAATCTTAAGATCGAGCACCTTGTTCTCGGCAGCAATATGGGGGGGGGACCAAATTTTTTTCTGAAAATTTTGCATAAAATTTACTTATTACGATGCATTATTATCGAATACTATCTCCAAATATGTTTTTTAAAACCAGTTTGTCTTTTATATCGAGTCCCATTCTGGGATTAGGGCACTACAGAATTGAACCGACACGTGATCATCTTTAATTTTGAATAATAATCACAATTACAAGTGTTTTAACACGGTGTAGTATTTATAATGTGAAATTACTGAAAGTAATAAAAAAAACTTCCTGTAAACACATATGTCATATCAGAAAAAATTTAACAAATTAACTGATCCCCATTTGTGGCCTACGGTACTTAATGGGTTAATTTTGAAAACTATTGGCGATCGTAAACTCCAGATTTTTTTCTAAATTCAGTGACAAAATGCCAACTTTTAATTGTCTCTTCAGGTTTTCCGATGACTGTGGCCAGTGAACTTTTAAAAAATGTCGTCGCAACGGAATCTGAGTAAACTGACAGAGCACAGTGTCCGGTTACGGAAATGAATCCCACTGTGCTGTCATTAAATTTCTTACTCTTGAAACACGTCTTCCCCGGTGAGTCCCTGATGATATATAAAGTCATAAAATGCTTTCATAATTGTCGAAGGACTCTGGAAGTCTCGAGTGTCATCACTCGGATGGGGGCGGGGTATCGTCAATCGGAAGGGAGAAAAAAAACCCTACGTGGGGGCGAAGAAGAGACCCTGTCGAAAAGGGTCGATTCCCTTCCACCGTTCCAGACCACAAAGTGTTAGGGGCAGGTGGGCTAGCCGGCCCCCCGTCCGTCGGCAAGGGCTGGCTGGCGGTCTCCTAGGAGGTGGCGGGGGATGAGGGGGGGCGCCCTACTGGGCAAAAGGGGAATATTCCGGGCACGTGTCCCCGGGCTCTCGCCCGCCGTCACGTGACCGGTGGTATCCCTATACGGTGTTCCCTCTGGAGCACCTGGCCTTACTCAACCAGCAATAGCCCACCTATTTGTAGTTCCTCGTAGTTTTTTTTTTGTTGGAGAGCAACGGGATAATTATCCCGACTGTACAGCGGACGAACCAATATGAAAGGAGGAAAAATGAGAAAATGAATTATCGCCCAGAGATATTGGGTTGACAACTAAGTAATCGCGGAATTCACCGACAAGTGGCGTTGTACATATTTTTAAGTACGTCAACATCTTTGCACAGATAAGCCGTAGATGGTTTTGAATGCACGTATAAGATACACTCAGCTTCTCTGCAATGTCCCTTGTTGAACTACGGCGAACCGAATCAATAATGGCCTTTATTCGGTCTTCAACTGGTCGATGTAATTTTGATACCGAATATTTCAGAAAGGACCGAATAATAACGCATCGAAGAATCTTATCTGTGCAAAGATGTTGACGTACTTAAAAATATGTACAACGCCACTTGTCGGTGAATTCCGCAATTACTTAGTTGTCAACCCAATAGATCACTCCCCCAACAGTATATACAATAAAGTACAACGTAATATTGAGATTAACTCTGCGTTTGTTATAAAATATTGTACATATTGTAATTTACCGAAGCTAATAAAACTTAGATATTGAATCCTCTGGCCGAATGAAGTTTAAAAAGTAACTAGTGAATGGAGCTAGAAGTGTAAGAAAAAAGCTGAGGGAGGTTCGATCCCCTAGCACTGACAGTGCTGACAGGATGCTAATAAACATCGGATTCACAAAGCGCACGATGGCCGACTTAATTCGGACGAAACGACAGCGTGGGAGGGAAAATCTCCGCGAAAATGAAAGTTAATTACACTCAGAATACACGTTGGGGGAAAACAAAGAAAATGCTCAAGGAAAGTATTGTATTTACTGTGCACATTAAACAATCAACGTGGCCTCGGGGTATTTTATTAGCTCAAAGGGAAAAAAAAGGTTTCGAATGGAAAGGACGAAATGAGAAATCTAATTTTTGCCCCAAAGAAAAAACGACGGATTTCATATTGAAAATTCAGTGAGTCTATTCTTTCTATACAGACTATGTTTTTTAGAATAAAAAGTGGACATATATATGGATATGTTTTTTATATGAGAAAATTTTGATTGTTCAAGTGGACTCGCCCCTTTTTGGACGTGCGGAAGTATTTTCGCCCAGCCCTTAGGCCGTGCCAGTATTTCTTCTTATATAAATTGAAGCAGTATGTTATGTGTATATCCTCCTTTGTCTGGCCGTGAAGGGAGATGTTTTTGTGCCGGCCCAAGGGCTACCTGAAGTCCTCCAGATAGAGGTCTTTAAGTTTGCCACCTGGCACCTGGCACCCACACCCTCAACAACATCTGCTCTCTCTCTCTCTCTCTCTCTCTCTCTCTCTCTCTCTCTCTCTCTCTCTCTCTCTCTCTCTCTCTCTCTCTCTCTCTCTCTCTCTCTCTCTCTCTCTCTCTCTTCAGCTGCAATCCGTTAAGGTCCCATCTCTATTCGATAAATATATATATATATATTTTCGCGGTGTTACGGCCAAAGATGTTACTGTCGTAAACGGGCAAACGTCACTGTACCGACGTAACGTAGTTGAATAATTATATTTCGCAGTATTTAATACCGCATAATTTCTCGATTCTTCTGCGAGTGACTAACAAACATATTGACGGACACAGCCACTGAAAGCGGCGAACGACCGAAACCGATCTAAACTACGGTATTACAAAATGATCACTTTAAATCTTGACTGAGGCGGGTATATTTTATCTCAAAGTTATCACCCCCCAAGTAATTGAAATAATTCTGGACAACCTTCGTTATTTTAAAACTCCCCCTCCCCCACCACCACCCCCGTATAATAATATTGTATTATTACTGGCGACGATTCATTAATGCAACATTAACGCGGCGTTATTCTTCATTTTAACCGACTGCCCGAAAAGGGGGGGGGGTTTAGACAATGGGAAATCTTGAAGGGTGGTAAGAGAAATAAAAATGTTGTGGGACTGGGTGTGGGGGCGAGGGGCGAATTTAAGGCTTTAAAAAAAGAAAGCCCCTATATAAGCCGAATAAATGTCTGAGGCTTTCCGCCTTTGCAGGGCACCCCCCTCCACCACCTTCACCCCGGCGGGCCCTATTTCCTCCCTTAATACAATACTTCCTCCCTTAACCCGCACCCCCCCCCCGGTTCACCCTTCATCCCTTCAATTCTCTCTCTCTCTTAGGGCCGGTATAAAAACGATACGGGTCGCGATAATACCGAGGCATTCTTCAAGGCGGTGGATTCGCCTTCTTTTCCTGAAGAAGAGGAATTCCGAACCTATATATATATATATATATATATATATATATATATATATATATATATATATTGATAACGATTCGTTTTGCATCTAAAGAAAAGTGAATTTCTCTGAGAGGGAGAGATTGAAATGCCTCGGGAATGGGTTTATTCGGGATATTCCCCCTCCTTCTGTTCGTCGGTCCTGGAAGAATTAATATCATCCCTGTGTTTGCTTCGAACAACACGATGTTTCCGATTGTTGTTGTTAGCGTACCGAATCGCCTTGTACCGATTCCCGGTACAATTCTCGCCGGCGGTGTGCGGAGACAAATAATTTCGAAACGTTAGCGGAAATTAAAACTGAGCTTATTTGCCTCTTTTCACTGTTGCGTTTCCGTTGAAAGCAGAAAAAATTGATGAAACGTGAAGCGGCGACTAAATAATTGCGGATTCTTCTCATCTTCGGGCGCGCGCATTTTTTGGTACTCACGACGAATAGTTGGCATGTTGTAATAAACATTTCAGAATACTCTCTATAGGTTTGAAGATGTAAACGTGCCGCGATGACTTAGTTGCCGACCCAATAATATATTTTATCCGTCTTCGTCGTCAGCCTACATTTGTTGTACATTACTCGTGTAGTTTTTCCTCTCTCCCGTTTTTTTCCGATTTTGCTTTAAACTCGGTGCCTTACTGGAAAGATTATCGGGTTCACGTTAGGCCGTGAGAACGTTCCGACAATGGGATCGGCCGGCCAAGGTGTTGAATTGGATTTTGGGAACAGGACTGTTGGGCTCTGTTCCTGTTTTTATCAGCGACGTTATTACTCACTGATACTGTTGTCAGGGGGAACAATATAGCCC
Source organism: Lethocerus indicus (assembly GCA_019843655.1). NCBI lineage: Eukaryota > Metazoa > Arthropoda > Insecta > Hemiptera > Belostomatidae > Lethocerus > Lethocerus indicus. Next base: position 3,086,086 of record JACDQD010000007.1, on the reverse strand, counting down.
CTCCCTCCCTCCCCTCCTTCCCCTGCCCCATAAGCGCTAACCGCATTGTCAGATTTGAAAAAAATACTCTGGACCGACCAAGACGAACGGATTAGACTTTGTGGGGACTTGAAATTGAATGTATCGAAACTGATGTGGCCTAGGACAGAATTGTTGGGTGGAAACTATCGCAGATTTTTACCATAAATTCTGGCCAACGATACAAAACTTTAATACGACTGGAAGGCTAGTGATAATTTGGAAAACATTTTATGTGGTTGGCGATGTTTGACGCCATTGATACCGGAGAATTTAATAATGGTACAAATCTTTAATATTTTAAATAGGAAGCTATATTTTTTTCCGTACCGCAGGTACAGGGGGAACAGTATGAATGATGTCAGCTATTTGCTCTTTTGCCTACGACGAGTCAGCACCGTTCTCACAGGAAACGACATCCTCGTATCGCACCAGGCTCTGGGTTTGCCGAGAGAAGATACGTAGTCTGTTTGTTCGGCAGGAATTTTCGACAAATCAATGGAATCCTAACAGAATTGACGGTGCAGATAACTCCCGCCTTGTCCCATCGGTCAACATCGTAATATTTACTGCCCTACCGTATATCGCCGAAATGTATTTACACATCGGAGACAGGCCCGTAAAGTAAAGGTTAGTGTAGTAGGTCCCATCTACCTACCTTTCGAGTTACATGAAACAGTTTTAACTGTAGAGTGTTTGACTTTCAACCTAAAGGGCAGTTTATAGGGTAATTCTAGTGGTGAAATGCCCCACTAATGCACGGACCGAATGTAACACGAATTTCAACATTAAACTGTTGATCGACAACGGAATTCTACTGAGAGTGACAATATACATGCAGAAGGAGAAATATGTGAGTTCTCAATGCGCTTTCTGTCGGTCCCACGAGTGTCCAATTTCGCGTTCGGGTTCGTTGTACCGATTTTCTGTTTATCTCTGCTCTATTCGTCAGACGAAATTGTATAATCCGGATCCCAGTATTTCCGCGTAAATTGAAATTCTTCGCCCTACCGTCTCCTAACGTCCGACCGAATCGTCGAATTGATGCCGAGCGCGCTTTGAACTTATTAAAAACTTAACTCGGCTAGACAGTACTTGACGTCTCCTCCGCTCTCCGATACAGCGATGTTTCACTAATGCGATCGTTGGCTTTCCTCCCTCCTTTTTCCCCGCTCTCCTTTATCCCCTCCGTCCCACGTAATATTACATTATACTTGCAGAACGGCCCGTCCCTGTTAGGTCCATTTGTTTGAACTTGCCCTATTTCACTCAATTAAATGCAATTAAATGGGAGAAGTTGGCGCTAATATTAACTTGATAGCCGAACACAACTGTACGCGATTATTTATACTGGATTCTATATGTTTATTATGCGCCCGGTCGAAATGCACTAGAATCCCTCTATTGCGCCAATTAATTATTTTCGTCAATTATATAATGGAATAAAATTTAATTCTTTATATCATATTTTGATAGGAACACGAGCTGTGGTGGGAGAGTGAAGGGAATCAACGGGGTGTATAAAAAAAAATATATGAAATATAATAACGTTTGCAGTTAATCCACAACAGGGGGCAATTAGGAGAGATGGGCAAAAACTGAATGCCCCCCCCCCTTGAAGCCCTTTTTTGGTGGTGGTGGGGGTGGGGTCGGGGGGTTGGAAAGGGGCGGCTATTACAGGATGAGGATGGACCGAGCATCAAGTTTTTCCAGCCCCTTTCTTAATGACCCCATGAATAAGCCCTGCCCCCCCCCCCACTCATTTCCCGAACATTGTTGGACACATGTTCCACTTTCCCAAAACAGTTTTCTCTACGGGCAGCTGTTGCACTTGTAGTCTCTCACCTTTATTGAAACGTAGGAATTTTCTCCGTTCTAGTGTACAAATGTTAAATATTATAATTCGGCGCATCAAGTAATCAGTTCTGATTACTGTTACAACTCCGTTACAACGACCGAAATATCGGGTTGACAACTAAGTAATTGCGTAATTCACCACAACAAGTGGCAATATGTACAATATTTTATAACAAACGTTAATCGTTGTACTTTATTGTCACATAATTGCTTTACAAAGGAAAGGTTCTTCGATATGTTATTATTTGGTCCTTTCTGAAACATTCGGTATCAATGCGCTCTGTACGTCCAGAGTGGAGGTCGATGATGACCAAATAAAGGCCATTATTGATTCGGATCGCCATAGTTCAACAACAGAAATAAATTGCAGAGAAGCTGAATATATCTTATACGCGCACTCAAAACCATCTACGGCTTATCTGTGCAAAGATGTTGACGTACTTAAAAATATGTACAACGCCACTTGTTGCGGTGAATTCCGCAATTACTTAGTTGTCAACCCAATAATTCAATGCCTCTCGAACGCCTTCTTCGGATTTAAAACGATTTATTTTCATTATCAGTAACTTAACTTCCTGTAACTATCTAAATTCAGTTATCACGGTTGGCCAGCTGATATTTCGGGATTTTTCCAGTGTTTGGAGCCTGAGCGAGATTCACCGGAAATGAAGAAGGGTTTTTGCCACAAATCCGTACATCGGATCTGGACATATGGATTTATCGAAAATTGGTCGAAGCCCACTTAAGGTGGGAACGGAGGATTAACATGCGGGTTTTTCGACAACAGAGTTTCCCTTTCAAACGTTCTCACGTCCGAAGATACGTTATCTCTTTCTGACAATGGGCCCGGCTTTGGCCCGCATCCAACGATACGCCACTGCGATATTCAAGAGCCAATCTATCGTCCCGTATTATAGACATAACTGGAATATGTTCCGTATTCGGATAGATAAAGGAAGGACAGATATATTTATCCGGAAGGAAAGGATTAATTACCGCATCCCAACTTCAAGGTTAGAAATAATAGTTATCCTAAACGCAATTCTCCTCTGTCTTTTCATCCGACTGTATCCGCTCGGGCGGTGTAAAAAAAAAAGAAAGGTTTTGGCAAAATATTTTTCGGGGTTTTTTTTTCTCTCTCGAAAAAAATAATTTTCCTACGGCCCGCAAATAAGCCCTATTTGGTTAGGTAGCTCGGTAATTAAGGGGCGGACCCCACCCCCCCCAAACCCCCCCCACGTTCTGTGAAGGGTGCAACCCCTTTCAGCCCCCCTCGTGAATAAAATGACCTTTTCTATCATTTCACCCGGCACAAACATTTCTTTTTTCATTCTTAATATTCAATTGGGTGAAATTGCGATTTGCAAAATCCTCTCCAATGATTAGACACTACAACGATCTAATTCAAGTTTCCATTTTGATATTTCTAAAGGATTCAAGGTTTAATAGTGTACTCGCTCATATCATTCACTTAAGGAAAGGTAAACTGGTAATCTTAAACTACACATAAAATTTAACAATATGCAGAATAAGAGTGAAGGTAAGTTGTTCTTTTGGAGCAGAGAAACAACTAATTCTCCGCGTTTATTTGTACATACTGCTGGATATACTAATAGTGGACATTCTCCTGACGGCCTTTATGCATCGTTCTTGACTTGAACACACTGGTAATTGTTCAATTAACGGTGTGTAAATTACCGGAAGAGCGGGTCAGTATTGAATTTCCGATCGGCTGTTGTGGTGCGGCTTCAGTGTCGGTCGATTGATCGACACTCGGAGGGGGGTAATGGGCATTACCATAAATGGAAATCTACTGTACCGTGTCCTTTATCATTTAAACGTGTACAACCGATACACAGAATCCCTTTCTTCGGCCGAATATCACAATTCTGGATATGGACCGGTTCACTTTCAGCCGAAAATTCATTTAGGAATCGCTCGTCGGGCGAATTTTAAATATTATCATACAACCTGTTCGACTGTTATCACACTCCTGTTCAAACTGGTACAACTAATGAGGATGTTTAAAAAAACAATTACGCGATATTGACTTCTGTCCGTTTACAATTACGATTTGTAATTGTGATTTGTCGGACGTGACAGTCGGACTAGTTACAAATAATCATTTGAAAAAAATCATTACCCTTAAATTCGTGTTGACTCAAGAGAATTAAAGTTGAGAATTAATTTTCCACACTAATTTAGTATCTATGATGTCTTATCTCTCCATCCAATTAATGGAGTAGGAGGGTCAAATCGAAGTTTTAATTTATCACGCCTCGAACGGATATTTCAGTCCACGAATTACAGTCATACTGTCGGGAATAGCCCTAAACCCGTGGTCCGGGACGAAGTTATCGATTAAACAATTGTTTTGGGCCGCCACAGGGGTTGAAAACCGCCCCTATGCCGGTGCATCCCACAGGATTCGGCCCCGCGCACAGAGGGTATATCTCCCCGGAGCCATACACTTCTGAATTCAACCCCTTTTCAGTTTCGAAAACGTCCGGTCCCCCAAATCGAACGTCTGCCGAATATCCCGAAAGGACGAGTGATTTATTTAATATGCCCCTTTGTTTTGTACGAGCTGTAGGACGTTTAGAAACCTTTGTCAATTCAAATGACCGATCGTATAATATATTATTATTTTCTTTTTGTTCTAAACCGACGTATTGCACCTTCAAGTATATAAAGGAACCGGAGTTGATCTGCACTACAGTCGGGTCCTGATGATGAAACCAATAAGAGTTCCGAAACGTCGTAAGCAGACAACACCCCAGAAGGAAAGGGCAAAAACCCTTCCATTAGGGCTAGTTTTTAGTAATGATACCTTAGACTTTATGTTTCTTCGTAGTAGGCGGATTGAGAGCAAACATTGCAGATATGACAATGAAAATCTTTTACCGGTTTCGTCCATATTTCAGCGCGTTGTTTTCAATTCGAAATGGGGAATTCAATTCATTTAATTTCTATAAGCGGGTGCAAATAATTGCATGTGTGAAGCCGCTCGAAATATTTTAATAGGCAATGGTCGGTATTCGGCTGTGTGTGGGCTTAAGAGGAGTGAGAGAGACCCCTAACCGTCGGGACTTAATAAGAGCCCCGTGGGGTCCTGGAGAGCGGCCATTAATTAAATGCATTCCCTTCAAATTGCAGACCGGGCGCCGGCAAAGCCCCACCCGCACATATCCCACTGGGCTTGGAAACCTTTCGTCGTCACCTCAAATCAGGGGGACTTGCGGCTTTCCGCGATTCGATTTGGTTATCAGTAACCGAATTGCGGTAGGATCGCGTAAAATAAGCCAGAAATTCGCCACCGTTCTCCGTTAGGCCCCGAGCTAGATCCAACAACCCGCTCTGAAAAGCTTCCACGCCGAACCAATTCATACACAACTTGAATATGCATATTTGCCCCGAACGCTTTACCTATAAATCAGCTCGCCCGTAAATTGCCTTCCCGCCCCTAAAACAAGCTTAATATTTTTTCTAGGCCCAGCGGCGATGCGTATTTTTGAAAATTAAGTTGGCGACCAACAATTTTTTACCGATATGAGTAAATCAATTTTTACAGTGGATTATCACTCCATATAGACCAGAGTAATTGGATTTCACATAATCCACATTATCTCCACTGTCTCCTTGCTTAAATAGTGAGGCACTCAATGGGTTACACTATTAGTGTTGCGTCGATTTCGCTTCTGGGGATTAATTATCACCAGAGTGCCGACAGTTAACTTTAACGTTATAAACCCGTCTATATTATTACAGGAATATGGATATAATGAATTGACCGCGAATTGGGGGGGTGGGGGGCCTCCCCCCCCCCCGTTCGATTCTACGAGGCCGGGGAGGAGGAGGATGAGGAGGAGGAGGAGTAGGGGCTCGTTAATTTTGAGTTTCAACTTTGAAACGTTTCCCAATCGTAAAATGATAATTAGGGGGTTGCGATGGGACGGGGGTAGGAGAGGGGGGGGAGGACCGCCCGCTAATTAGGAAACGGGGGTGGGAGAGCTTCCATTAATTTGGCGCACACCGCCGGCCAAAGTGGAATCCTAACGACCCGACCGACCATTTCTAAGGATTTTGTCCTAGAGTCGGCTAATTCGATTCGGTTATAATATTATATTTTCTAGCCTGACTCTGAAACAGGGCAGTTTGAGAAATCAATCGGTTGGGGTAATAGAATGAGGTATCGACCAGAACCCCAAATTTATGATGCTGCGAGGAATAATTTATAGACGGCCGATTTATTTATCGTAATTCATTTTATTTTATGGAGATATAAATGGCGCGTTTACCGATTATGAATTCTAGTAGATTGTCTCCCAAAACAATGCAGTAGATGAGATAGAATATTCTGCTAATAATTAGTACTCTCTTTCATCGTCCAGATGTAATTGGGAGGCGAGAAAATATAAGTCTGGCTCCGGTATAAGTAAAATTGAATTTAACGAGGCGTTTTATTAATTTGAAAACTTTGGCCGTAAACCGCGGCCCCTCCAACATTCATTGATTTAAATCACCCCGACCAGATAACGATACTAATTTGAGTCTATAACTCTGTATACGTGTGTGTGTGTGTGTGTGAGTTGTACAGGATAAAATTATAGACCTTAGTTAATTTTAACTGCAGAAGTTTTACCATAAAATTCGCGGTCCGAAATCCCCGTCCGGTTAAATAAGCCGGTCGGTTTTAGAGCTCGGCTGGGGGGGGAGGGTAGCTTTTACACTCCCCTCTCAGTTAACAGTTTCATCCTGTAAACGAAGTTGCCAAACGTGTACTTTGCCTGCCACTGCGGGCAGCGAATTAAGAGGAACGCTGTGAAAATAATTACAAGCCTTAAGTTGGGGGGGGGGGGTTTGGTGGGGGAGGGCGGGGTGTTTAGTATAATTACAGGACAATTGTCGGGAAGGTTCACAGCTTTTGTACAATCGTTTTATTCCCACAAATTATTGTCGCCCGAACGTCTTAGGCCCAGATTCGCCGGGACATTATTCAATTAACAGGCCCTCGTTCCCTCGTCAGTTGCACGTAAAATATCGCAGAACAACGTAACATATTTCACCACATGTTGGGAAACATTAAAAAAGCCCCCGGTCGAGGTGATGTGTTTTTGGCCCGAATTGCAGGTCCGGCTTTATACTTCTTTTTGACTTATTTTCCGTCCGAACGCCGCAAACGGACCCCGATTGGATTGAAAATAGAAAAGCTTCCATTTTTAGTTCCATTACAGTTTCAGTCAGAGTCCAAGACCGATACTCTTCTCCCGGTCGTCAGTCTCGTCCTGGTTTGCCTCGGACCAAATCTGTAATTAAAACGAACAATGGTAAACTCCTCCCTCTCGCCCCTTTCCCACCCCTCAAACCGCAATTCGGCTTCACTTCGGTCGCCCCCCCCCTCCCCCGGCAAAAAACCCCCCCCCCCAATTCTTTTTGTTCCGGTATCTCCATTATGTTTTTATTTCTTTTGTATTTCTGTAAACCGTCCCCGAACGCGGTATTGTCGACTTCGGAAATGGCGGACCGACACCGATGGAAATTTTTTTTTTTTTCTTTCATTTATTTTCGGATACTCTCGACCGAAGGAGGAAAACCGGGACGGGATTTTGGCCGACTTTGTCCGATCCGGTTGGGGATTGGCGCCGCGTGAAAATCCGCGGATCGCGGTTGATATTTTTTGCCGATAAAGTCGAGACCGAATACGTTGTTAGAGAAAACTGCCTCCTGCTGTATAAACGATAAAATGTAAAAAATATCAACTTTCAGAATACTGTCCAGTATCGCACTGATAGTGTATTATGCGCGAATTACTACAGACGAGTATTTCATATTACAGTAACGGCCGTCACATTACCGGATTTCGGGGGAGAGACGGGCCGGAAAACGGTCGGGGCATGATCGAAGTGTTTCCCTCGAGGTCTCAAGAAGTTTCCCGCCCCCAAAAGGGACAAAACAAAAATGAAAAACTTGTTTTGGAAGGGCCCGAGAACCGGTCGCGTGGGCGCGGCGACAAATTCCACCCCTTCCTCGGAAATATTTCCGATATCCAGCCATATTTCCAGTCGGTGAAAACCTTCCAGTGTGGAGGGAGAGAGCCGCCTTTCCTCCGCCTTTTCCAGCCTCTTCCTGCTTGGGCCTACCGGGTTTCGTTCGCGCCTCTCCTCCCCCCACCTACTGCTCCTCCAGCCCCGGGCATAAATAAGACGGACAGTAATGGTCGACTAGGAGAAGAAATGTGAAAAAGTGCGGTCTTCGTCGTCCCGGTTGAAAACAAGAAGGGACAAGTTATGGCCGCTGCGGTGGCGGCTGGCTCCGGTTTTTCCTGAAGCAGGCCGGGGGAGAAGAAACTTTTATATTTTCGGCGTACTTCTCGCCGCCGGAGAGAGGGTTAAAAAAAAAAAGGCCACTTTACTCGATTGCCGAAAACTCGAGTATATTTTTTATTAATTTTCACATTCATATAATGGGGTCGGCAACCAAGTTATTGCGGGGGATATGACGTTATTTGTATATTTATCCATGTTTACATCTTCAAACCTATAGAGAAATGTTTATTACACGCCAACTATTCGTCGTGCGTACCCAAAAATGCACGATGAGAAGAATCCGCAATTATTTAGTTGCCAATCCAATATATGATCTTAGACGTTCAGTTGTGTATAAGGCAATGAATTTTTACTTTGGTCCTATTATAACGGGGATGAACGCCATCTCCAAATCACATTTTTAATTCATTAATATCGAAATATTTTTTTTAATTTTCTCTTCCATAAAGCGCTTTATTCGAATATTTTGTCAGCCGAATCTGTCAGTTTGCCGGGATGCAGTTAATGAGGAACAATCCGCCAAAATTATTTCACTAGAAACTGGTCTCGGTACGCTCTCGTCAATGTAGCGGATTCTCGGGAGAAATAAGTTCAGAGCGCTATATTGCGCGTAATCCGGATGGTATAAGACGATCCCACCCAAATCAGCATAAAAGCTGGAATAGCTGGAAGGCAAAATTTGCATTCATTTGAAAATACTAGCGTACCCTCAAATCAGATTATTTTTCTATCGGTAGGCTTAAACAAAAAAACAGAATCTGGATTTACAGTTTAGTCACTGTCTGGATTCCAACGAGTAACGATAGAAATACCCAATTGCGGCGAAGCGATCGTAACGGAAATTGAAACATCGTAGCGATAAAAATTCGTGCTAGTGGTGAAATTTTTCGATCATCGTACAATCCGCGACTTGACAAAAAAAAAATAACAACCGCATTTTGTTTGCTCGAGAAAATGAAATAAATTTCATTTTCTCGCGCGTCATAAAGCCAGCGTTCGAGTTTCAATTTTCTGGTCACACACGTCCAAAACCCAATGGGCGGCGGGGGCCCGATAGTGTTTCACCGGAGCTGGAGCTGGAGCTGGAACTGGAGCCTGAACGTATATCTGTGTGTGAGAGAGAGAGTGATGATGGGTTGCCGGTTGAGTTAGAGGGAGAGAGAGGGAGGGAGGGAGAGAGATCGTGTATTTTCGTACGTGTGTGTGTGTTAGTGGCACTAGTTTATGTGAAGAATATTGTCAATAAATTGGAGGGCGCCCCCCCGACAAGATCTTTCTCCCATTTCCTCTGTATTTCCTGTACGACCTCCCAGTTACGACTCCCGTTTACTCTGTTTTCCAGCCTACATACGGATCCATATATATATATACAAATACGCCACCATTTCTATATTCAAAATGGTCGGTTTATATAAATATTATATAAACAATTATTCGGGCAATAATCCCGCAAATATATATCATTTAATGTATAAATTTCCAGCACACTTTCAACAAGAGATAAACTCGGTCCTAGTGGTATTTAGGAAGACCAACTTTGTATGGTTAGGGTGTTTTCTTTTCATTTGACTATATGAACGTCGTATAAATAGAATTTTCAAATTTTTCAAACTTCCAGGAAGCTTAAATATACGTGTATATGTACACATATGTACAATACAACAGACGTTACCGTAAATTCAGTTATGAAATGAGATATGGCGTCCACTTAACGGAGACACAATGTGTTTTAACATATTGACGTTCTTATAGGACGAATTGAAAGTGGATTAATAATTAAAGTTTCTTTTTTGGCAAAATAAAATATAATTTCAAAGTCAAAATATCGATTACTTTTGGGTACCCGAAATATAGTAGAAGTATTGATTAATAATATGATCGCTCATATTTTCCAATTTAAAACACACGTATGTAATTTTTAACCATCCGACTGCATGGGAATATTTGAAAGAACAATTTATTCTCAGAATATATCCGTCTGAGAATAAAACCGGTGAAATTTATGTAATGCTCCGTTTGGTTCGTAAAACGGGGCCCTTTTCAGATTTGAGTACTCTTCAGTTTAACAGCCCGAGTTATAGTGCCGGTGTATGTCCGGATGGGGCCCTATTCTAAATCTATTATTCCCGATTTTATTTTAGAATTCTAAAACGCGGTGTTACGATGTTGTTGTACCGCCAGACGGTACTAAACGGCGGAGACGTATATGGCGTCTGTTGGCCGGTTTTACTTCGGTTACTCTATTTCTGGACAACAATAAATTATAATATCCAGTTTATCTCGCTCCAGAGTCAAAATTCTACCGGACTGGAACGGATCCGATTATAGATTTATAGCTAAAGGGAGTAAGTATATATTAACAACAATTGTGTTAAAAAATTAATGAGAGAGTCCACTAAATACAGGAGGGAATATATATCATATTTGTTTTAATAGATTATTAGGACCAAAGAAAATCATAGAAATTACATAGCTACTGATAGGAAACTGAGGCGGGCGGGACTAATTTTCCAGAGAACGGTAGAGGTCATTTGAAGGTCGGCCTGTCACGTAGCCACCGTTTAACTGAAATTTCGCATTTTACCTCGAATATTCTACCGATTTCCGATATCTACTTTACCCGTCCTCCCATATCGGACTCAAATACATATTTTCACCCACTATTCCTCTATGCTGGACATATAAATTTAATGTAAATTATTAAATCGGGACTTTTATGACCATAACTACTAAGACGGACATCAAAATTGGCCTTAGCCAAAAAGTAATTGGTCAAACAAATTGGCGTATTTTCGGTAACGATCGCACAATTCGATACTGAACCCACGTAGACGCCCATCTTCATTCTTTTCTAATTAATTTGGAAACTGCCGATTTTAATGTTCCATCCCAAATACACAACCTTGTGCGCTTATTCCTCGCTAATAATATTCAATGGATCAATGAACCGACTGTGACCGTTATTAGTTCTGTTCGGTTTTCCTCAAGGTAGTGCGTGACCTTGTCCAGAAATGACGCAGTAATTGGTAATTAGGTAGTACAGTGGGTGACGTAGACGGCGTGACCAATCGTTTAGTACAACAATAAAGGCCCCATCCTCGTTGCCGCCGGCCAGGGGCGTTCCCAATTTGGATAACAATGGGCAGAAAAAGGTCGAACGCGTTGAACCACCTCCCGTATATAATAATATAATGGGGGTTGGCTTTATCGCCTTTTTTACTTTTTAATTTTTTACTCGTTATTACTGCTCACGCTGGAGTTTATTAGTGAATTCCTGTGTGTCCTCGTGAAAATGGTAAGGAACAATACAAGTTACGAGTGGTGAAAATTTCGTTTATTATATTTATTTAATCATTTCACTCTCGGCTCATAGCTCATGAAAGCTGTTATCCTGTTTACGGTCACGTAACCTTATATTAGTAGGTACTTTATTCCAGAGATTTCGATCGAAAGTCCTAGAAGGTTTCTAATCGCACCAGTCGACGAAGTCCCGGCAAAATCCCGGTTTCCCGAAATTCCGCTCCCGCCTTTCTCCTCATCCCAATCTATCCGGAGAGATCACCTCGGACAGTAGTTAAATCGTGTCGAAAAGCGCCGTCATCAAAAGGGTGGTTTCTTTATCGAGACGAACACGTGAAAAATATACACGTATCAATTGTACTTATAACTGTAGAGTTGATTGTGCAAAATAAAATGAAACCGTCGGTACTGACGAAATTTATTTTAATATACCTGTTTTGTGGTCTGCGAGGGTTGGAATACTGTAGGTCCGTGATGTTTCTGTCTTCTCAAGCCGAAACCGGTCTAGCAAAAGACCAAACCGGCGAGAGGAACAGACAGAAACATCACGGACCTACAGACGAAATTTATGTTTGAACCTTTTGAAACCTTTCGGGGGTGGGTGGGGGCTGTTGTTACTTCAAGGGACCTGTGGGACGAAACTTCTGAACCCGTCACCCGGTTCTATTAGATCCGTCATATTATTTTAGTCGTCTTTAGAATGCGATATTCAAGGTGGGGAATTAATTATTCTATATTGGGCTGTTTCAAGGATGACTACTAGGTGAGTGTGACTGTTGTGGTGTGCGGGGTCAACGCCACCCCAAAGCGCCCCCGACACAATCGTGAGATCGGTTTCAAATTAACCGGGGGCTGAAACGCAGTCTAGTGCCCAAGCACTCGAGTGGGGGTTCGGGGGTGGGTGGGGTACAAGTGGCCCGTGGGGTACGTGCGGCTTCCGACCACTTTGTCGTTGTGTGCGCCTGTGTGCACGTGCTGCCGCAAGCTTTGTGCAACTTACCCCCAGTGATGCTTAAAGCCCACTAACATGGCCCCATAACGCTGTCGACAATCCGACACCCACTCAACGCTATATCGACCCGGATTCTCTCAACTTTTATCCCTTCTCCGAAGCGGCGTATTTTCGTCTGTACTCCAGCTTCTCGCGAAACGGGCTGGAAAATATGTGAATAGAAAACGTCTATACAAGCTGATTTCAAGATATAAACAGTGTTGTAAAGCTGTCGGTTTTAAGCGTGTTGCTCTGTGAGCTATCGGATTGACAACTAAGTAATTGCGTGTGGCGTTGTACACATTTTTAAGTACGTCAACATCTTTGCACAGATAGACGGTTTTGAATGCGCGTATAAGATACATTCAGCTTCTCTGCAATGTCCCTTGTCTCGAACTATGGCGATCTGAATCAATAGTGGCCGAATCAATACAAAGATAAGGTTCTTCGATATGTTATTATTTGGTCCTTTCTGAAACATTCGGTATCAATGCGCTCTGGACGTCCAGTGGAGGTCGATGATGACCAAATAAAGGCCATTATTGATTCGGATCGCCATAGTTCAACAACAAGGGAAATTGCAGAGAAGCTGAATATATCTTATACGTCCATTCAAAACCATCTACGGCTTATCTGTGCAAAGATGTTGACGTACTTAAAAATATGTACAACGCCACTTGTCGGTGAATTCCGCAATTACTTAGTTGCCAACCCAATAATTCAATGCCTCTCGAACGCTTTCTTCGGATTTAAAACGATTTATTTTCATTATCAGTAACTTAACTTCCTGTAACTATCTAAATTCAGTTATCACGGTTGGCCAGCTGCTAATCCGGGATTTTTCCAGTGTTTGGAGCCTGAGCGAGATTCACCGGAAATGAAGAAGGGTTTTTGCCACAAATCCGTACATCGGGTCTGGGATATATGGATTTATAGAAAATTGGTCGAAGCCCACTTAAGGTGGGAACGGAGGAAAACATGCGGGGGTGCATTCAAAACCATCTACGGCCTATCTGTGCAAAGATGTACTGACGTACTTAAAAATATGTACAACGCCACTTGTTGTGGTGAATTCCGCAATTACTTAGTTGTCAACCCGATAGTTTAAAATACCGGTTTTGTGGTCTGACAGAAACACACGAAATCTACGTTTAACATTTAGTGAACTTGAGATCTTCATTACGAACTTTTATATACACAGCCTATTACTGCGATACTGGGAAAAAAATTTGCCGGTTTCCCTTAGCCGGGGTATTTTCTTGCGTCGTCCACCACCCGGTTACGGCCGGCCTCCCCCGAGAGGAGTGCCGGCATTTACTGTGGGGGTGGAATGTTTTTTTTATACGTGCTATATGTGGCCCTCGGGGGGTTAGTGACCCCTGAGTGGTGTCACCCTTAACATTTCCCCCCTTCCCCTGTTATTGTTCGGTGGCCTCGTATTGTTTCGCTTGTTAAACCGCCGGGGGGTGGGCTACCGCTTAAGCCCCCCCCCTCCGGTCACGAAGATCAGGAGAGGCCCACCACCCCCATCCCCTTGACAAATATATAATCGCCACGTCCTGTCCCAATTACACCTCCGGTTTTGTTTTGTTTTTTTTGTCCATCCCCTCGCCTCTTGTTTATCGTCGGCCTCCCTTCGCCGGGAATATTCAGGCTCGGATTCCGCCCGCATTGACGGGATTTCGCCCCCCACCCCCACGTGTTTGTCTTCATTCCTGACGGGCGTTCATATCCCCCGTATTATTATCGTTCCGGGAATAAGTCTTGGCCGGGAGGGAAAGCAAACTTAGGGGGGGGGGGCGGCGAAAACAAAGATGAAGGACGTAATAAACGGAATAAACGGTAAGGGGGTTCAGAAATGTGCCTTGGAGATGTGAGGAATTTATGAGACGATCCTTTAGTGTGATCCGGAGGACAGTTATTTTAGCGCTAATCGAAACGAATTAAAATTTCTAATTGCGCTTGGGTAGAGGCGTACAGGAACACTCTACAGACCCAGTTTATCAAATAATTCCGCGATAAGTCACAACGCCATCAGGTTGTGGGTATGTTATGACCGGGTTCGTTCCCCTAAACGGGTTCAAATTCCGTCTATCTACCACCCACCTAGTGTTTCCCCAATATCAACTCCACTATCAGATAGTTGGCCTACTATCAACTTAATTAAGGTCACCAATTCGTAAACACGTAACTATCAAATGTTGTAACTGGAAAACATGGTTTATAACATGGCTGTGTAGATGACCGGTTGGATACTGTCAGAGTTATGCTTGGGCGTTAGTTACGCGGGGTAGTGAAAACGTTGGTTAGACCGATAGGGAAGTGGAAGGGCCTGGGCGGTGTTAGATGGGGGGGGGGAAAGTCGAGCGGTTTTCTACCCCGCACAAAAATGTATCTTTTAAATTAATCTCCGGCTCTGATTTACGCAGAGTTGGGGCGGCGGCCTCAGACCCGATCAGATAGAACCGGTAACACTGGGTTGGAGAAACAGTAGGACATTTCTGCTTACTTTTGCCGAAAACCAAAAAAAAACAGAGAAAACTCTGCGCGAACCGTCTGTTTAGATAGGTTTAGGCTTGCAACAACAGTAAGTAGTATTTGTGCGAAACTATTGCAGTGAGTGCATTTTATTACTAGTCTCTTACTCGGGGTTGGACGGCCCGGATGAGTTTATGTATTCCTCTTCCAAGTTTTATTTATTTTCGTATAACGCGAATTTTAAAGAATAGTCCACTCAATCAGTGGACTGAACATCGATTTTAGCCCATTGGTTCTATTCGATTCTTATAATACTGATTTCCCCTTCTAATAAAAGTAGTTTATTATCCAGTAATCTTGGTTTAAATTCGAATTTATTCTATACATATATAAATGTAAATAATGAATGAATTTATCAGGGCCGACGGAAATTTGAAATGTTAGTCGGCCCGTCTTCAGTGAAAGCGAAAATCTGAAAAACAATTTATACGAACCGTTTTTAAGCCGCCGTCCACTGGGGAAAAATAAATAAGTAATTGGTCGACGGCGGTTGCCTCTTCAGCGACAAATTGAAATCCATTTTGCCGAATTGAATAATCCCCGGTTTCGGCCAGAATTAAAATTCGGCCCCCGAAGCCCCCGGGCCACCATTCAAAGTAGGAAACTCAATAATTAAGGGGACTCTTCAAAAATGTCCTCCGCTTTTCATATCGTGTTTTCAGTCACGAAAACAACCCCACCCCCCCCCCTCCCGGCCCTTCAAGCCCTTACCATCGAATCGTGAGAATTAGGTCCCTTCGGTCCCGTTCCGTTGGCCCACAATGAGCATCACTTTGTCTCAGCTTAATACACAAAATATATAACACTTCAATTAATACTTATCAACTTCTGTAATGCGATAAAATAATTATCACTATGTTGATCTTGTCTCACCAATCAGACGGGGGGAATGAACATGTTACGATTTTAATATTTTAATATAGCATGAGATACTGCACTTATACACTGCATGCAAAGAGGGTATACACTGTTTTTTATCGTCGCTTTTAACTGAATCGCAAAACGATTTCTCGAATCTTTTGTCGGAAGTTTCACCCCCCCGATAACAATCATCAACCGGCCGGTGGTTTAATCATCGGGGTTTTATCCGCGAACAAAAAAAAAAAAAATGCAAACTCCGCGATATTACTTTTTCTATTTGTCGGAAGCGGTGAAAGGCGCCCTTCACTCCCCCGGGTTTGGATTAATTCGGAATTCCATAAACTCTAGGCCTCCTCCAGCCCGTTTTCCCTTTGGCCTTTTTTGACTCCGTCTTAAAATGTTTCTTTTTCCCGCCGTCGTCAAAGAAAAATTAACCCAATTAACGAATTCTCTCCAACTTGTACAACTTCCTTTTCACGACCGCTGAGGAATTTTCCTCACCGGCGGTACAGAGACGCTTTTCCCTAAATAATTTATACTTTTGTCGATTGACTGAGCTTCTGTTGAAAGTTATACGATGTATATATTTATTTTCACATCTATTAGGGTACAACTACTTGGTACAATTCAATTTCCAAAATTGAAAACTAATTTTCTATTGTTTCATTTGTTACAGGTATGTTTCTACAAATTTTCCACTTAAACCCCCCTTCACTTGCGTGAGTAGTAATTTTCATCCCTTCTTTATACTTTCGTAACTTCAGTAATATGGTATACTGTGAGTAACGCTAATTCGTCCATTTGACTGTTAGAATTGATGTTTTATATTATTAATCACTGTAATGCCCATAGAAGAGCGTGAACATAAGTATGGACTCGAGGATAAAACCGCATTTCATGAGTTCGTTTTCAACTCCGACTTGCCGACCGTGGTTTTATTTTTTTTTTTTTTAATTTCGCATTTTGTTCTATTTAAAAACGGGTCTCGTAAAAAAACTGGGGGGGCGCCAAACACGAGAGGACAATTTACGAGATAATTTTTCAACAGGGAAAAACGAAAAGAGGGAAAACTCGTCGCGATGGTAAAAATAAAATATTACCAACAGACCAAACAGAGCGGGAAAGATAGATTAGGAGGACGGGGACGGTTCGAACCGACCTCATCCACATCCACATCCAACATCCAACATCCACAATGGGTCCAATTCAAATTAATTCACTCGCCCCATTTTTTTTCTGCCTTTCGTCAAAATAATAAAAACGTACAACGGCCTCCACTCTTTGTACAATCTCTGTACAAACACGAGACAAGATATTTCTGATCTACATTTTAATTGTTGCCAAAACAGTTTAATATACCTGTTCTGTGGCCCGCTAGGGGTTGGAATAACGTAGGCTCGTGGCGGTTCCGTCTCCTCCCGCCGGTTTCGGCCGCTCGCCATCTTCAGTAGCGCTGTGTTGTCAGTCACTGTCGGCACTCTGCCACTTGTACAAGTGACACGGTGACAGTGCGGTGAGGATGCCCGAAAAACTTCCGAAGTGCCTGACACCGCTACTGAAGATGGCGAGCGGCCGAAACCGGTCTGGCAAAACACCACAAACCTACGATCTTATTTTCTTGTTAGGGAAACGAATTTCAGCCCGGTTACACCTAAGACCTGTATATCAGTCGAAGTTGAATCAGGGCTACGCAGATTTGAGAACAGTCACAAGTCAGTTTATAATTTATACTTATCGGTGAATTGAATAGTATAGAGCCGCTACTGAAGATGGCGAGCGGCCGAAACCGGTCTGGCAAAAGACCGAACCGGCGAGAGGAGACAGAAATGCGGTTGCGGATCGAAACTGAGACAGATATTTTTCATTTCGGAAAATTTTCCATTAGAGACCGAGTATAAGTAAATGCAGGCAGGTAGCTGTTTGAAATATCAAATAAAATCGGTTTAAATTTGCAATCGAGCTGAATCCAAATACGTGGCATTTAAGCGTGCCGTCGCACTAAGTACAGTCTTCTTTCGGTTTCCGTAGGAATTGCATCTTCCTGCAGTGTCTCGTTTCGATGCTGACAAAACCAGGATCGACAAACGCTCGAGATTCCGATGATATATTCCATTAGCGTGGGCGGAGGGCGGCCCTTTCCGCCCCCAGCTTCTGCCTGCACCCTCCCTCCACCCTCAGTAGTCAGATATGCATGACCTCACTTAAATAGGTTAACTCCGGTTAATTAGAAGCAGTGCTTCGGACGCCCCGCGCCCCCGCTAAATGAGCAGCATAAATAATTAGAACGCCGGCGGAGGGTTGCCACCACCATAATACCGCTGGCACAATTCCTTATTGAACAACTTGTTCATTTTGCACACGAACAAATGTTTATTTGTCGAGAAACGTTGGGATCACACTCTTTTTTAAATTACAAAACTTAAATTCAACTAATTTCATTTAGGCTATTCGCTATAAGAAGTGGTAGAAGACACCTGTCTTTGGGCATGAGGAATCCGCCTGTACAAATACAAATAATACCAACGTACAGTGCAGTTAGGTAGCTCTGACGGTAGGAGCTATAAATTCAGAATTCTTTACACGAAACTGTGCTGACAGGACGCTTATTCGCCTTCGTACTATGCGTCACAGATGAATCAGATTCTATATCGCCTAAAAATTCGGAATTCCAATCCTATCCTAAACTCTTTACAGGCTGTAGTGTCGCCATTGGTATTGAAAAAGGTGCAAAAAACCTGCTCAAGTACTTACATCCCCATAATATCCTCATAGCTCATAAAACTTAACCTTATATTAGTAGGTACTTTATTCCAGAGATTTCAATCAAAAAAGTCCTTCGCACCATCCTTAATTCTCCCCCGGTATGTTTCTAACCGCACAATCCCCACCATGACCTCAACATACCCCGACTAGTCGACATCCTAATCTATCCTAAGAGATCACCTCGGGGACAGTAGTTAAATCGTGTCAAAAAGCGCCATCATCTAGACAAACACGTGAAAAATATACACGTATCAATTGTACTTACAACTGTATAGTTGATTGTGCAAAATAAAAAAATTATGTTGGATTCTCCTGTGTGGTCGTTAGACTACAACTTAGAAAGTTCCTGTCACCATAGACTGGCACGATTGGGGTGTATAAAAATAAAGTCAACCCTAATCGTACTAGCTCGGCTTCTCGTTCTCTACCCAATATCCTCCCCCGCCCCCACGGCGTTCCCTACGGCGTATCCAAGGTATAATAGTCACATCTCGATATAATATGTATGGAAGTGGGGTTTGTCGCCGCGACCAACTTGCCACTCCTCGAGCATTGTCTAACTCGATTAGGTTCCCTCGACAACCACATATGTTCCACACACACGCACACGCATATATATATTCGCGCTCTCATCCGACGATTCTCGCCTCATTAGGATTCATGTAATAATGTGCTCGCTGTGAAACTCTCCACATCTCCCCACCCCCACCCTCTCTCTCTCTCTCTCTCTCTCTCTCTCTCCAGTGCGTAGTAACAAAGTTCGCCCCCCTTTCTCCAATGTGGGGTCTCGCATAGCGGGGCTGTTTTACGGAAATGTCTTGTCCGCATCGACTGGGAAAATTTTATTTCTGAACCTTTTCATTCTCAAAATTTCCCAGTTTCGCAGATTGGAAAGCGCCCCGGAAAGCGGTCAACCGACGATTAATATAACCGTATAAAAAATGAATTACGGCTGTACGAAAATATACAACCATCGATGAATTACAACTCCGCGTCGGAACATGAACATCGCCCCCGGGCCGATACCTTATCATCGTTACGAAAAGGTGTTTTTCTTCTCATTTTTTTTTGTATTTATACTACGAATAAGTAATAAAAAATGGTAAATTGCCGGCCTTAATATATCCCCCACCCCCCGTCGCGTCCCTTTTTTTCAAGTGCCCGGGAAATTTTTGCGCCCAAGTTGGGCACGGCCAACCGCCCCATTCGAACAGCCCTGGGGCCCTTTCAGAAACTTCTCTCTCTCTCTCTCTCTCTTGTTCTCTCGAAAAGAGTTTCTGAATATCTCTCTTTCTCTCTCAGTTTCTCTTAATTTACAATCCCACCCGGATGAAATATTCCTTCTCCGTTCGTGGAAAATCGTGGCTACAATTTATAATTGCCACCTAAGGGGGCCCGAGCCCAGCCGGAAGGGCGAGGGACACTCAACGCCTCGTTGGGTCTTTCAATTTCCGGCTTTTCCATTACCCGGTTCGAAAAATTCGTCTGTAATTATAAACTCGAGTCGGTTGAAAAGGGGTAGGAGCGGAAAAAATCGTTTGGAAATTACGTCGGGACGTATTAACAAAGCGAGGGTTGGAAGGGGTTGGCCGGAGGGGGGGGTGGATTCCGTTTTGTTCGAACTGAAAACACAGAAATTGCCGGTCTCCACCTGTTTTCATCGTCGTAAGGTAGACCGGTTTTGGCTTCTGTACACCGTCAGTAGACCGATAATCGTTATATTGACTCATCCTTCAGTCGTCGTTTTCGAATTATTTTTCCATTCTTCGGGGGCGTAATAAGAAAATCCGCATTGTGAAACTTCTAACAGTATAAATCAATTACACTGCAGTCTGAAATTACGTAGGTTTGTAATTGGGTCCGCGAATAACCAACTGGAATGCATTAGAACCGGAACGGTTCATATTGGAAACAGGCGTAGGCCGGTATTCCTTTCACTTCGGCATTTTTTCCGTTCAATTTTTTTTTTTTTTTTTTACATTTTTACGAGCTATTCTTCTATTTGACGCCGAGAGGCGTTAGGCGTCACGACGGGCGGTCACGATCACGGCGGCAGCGGCAACGCCAACGGCAGTGGGACTTGCCCGTTCTACGAGGTTGAATCGAATCAGTTGGCAATCTGTCAGGGCGCCTTGTTTGGTCATTTCGTGTGGGACGTTTTCGTGGCATCGAGACGCATTTAATATTATTAACCGGGAGGCACTTCCCGTCACGACGGGATAGGGCAAGACTTTCCGAAGGTCGGCAGAAATATTCGAACGTTTCGAACGATAATAATGCAGGTGATATTTCGAACTGATTCGAAACGGAATTGCTCGAAATGATAGCGGCCCCCCTTCACAATATATCGAAGTATTTTTATATAGAAATTCTTCTTTTTACACGCTTTTATTCAATTTCACATCGTGTCATCGTGTGAATTTGACCCACTTCCCAATGTTTAAATGAGCTGAAATTTTGCATACATATTTAACTCCGTTCGACAATGCAATATCCGATGCAGTTTCATACCGGGTCATTCATAAACCGGGCGAAATTTCTGTCGAGATTTAAAAATTAGGAAATAATTTCTCCACACACACACCACGATTTCCTTACAATTAAACGTATCTAAAGAAATGAAAGCGTGGGCGCCAAACATGCAGGGAAAAAGGCAAATTCTACTTCAAACAGACATAGTTATCAAGTATAGTGGAAAAGGGAAAAAAACAGAAAGGTTTCTGCGTATACAATGAAATGTCCTTCGTATTCTTTTCCTTTCCCTGCATGTTTGTGGAGAAATTATTTTCTCCTTTCTAGGGCATTTAAATAAAAGCGTGTTTTTTATATTTTCAGTATATAGACAGGAAGATAGGTGTATGTTTTCAGGGTCTAATCTAGTACAAGTAGAATTTATAGATCAAAGAAATACCAAGGAACGTACAGGATAGTAAAATTTCTGCCTCCGTTTTCCTTTTTCCTGTACAACGAATAGGTTTATTTAAGGGACATCGGCGCCAACTTGCCTACAGGATATTGGGATTAAAGGGGTATTGGCGAAAATCGCCGCGTATACATTTTCAGTTAACCGTCCCGCCCGCGGTCAAAGAAACCTCGTTATAGTTATACCCGAGGCCGCACTTTATACGTCGGGCCTTTTAAGGCGGCCGTAATCTGAATTTTCCTGAAAAGCTTAAAGGCGGTATCTGAAAAAAGTGTGTGGGGAGTGACCTCTCTCCTTCCCTTTCTCTCGTCCGGCCGAATTTTCCCTCTCCCCCTCTCTCTCTCTCTCTCTCCCTACGCCGCCCTTTTCCTAGCCTTTGGCCGAATGCGGTCCTGGCGGCGTAGGATATTATTTCCGAAAAAACCCCGAAAAGGGCCGAAGGGACGAAATGAAAACCTTCATCAGAACCCCTTCCTCCCTATCCCCGCCCAGTAGGTCCGCCTCCGTTCTACCTGCCAGAAGAGGACTACATTTGAATCCCGGACCTGTTTTGGAGGGGGGGGACTCTCTCGTTGAATCGTTCGGCGGAAAATTAATTTCTTCCTTTGTGCTCGGGGCTATCTATCTGTGCGGGCCCCTTTTCCGGGGGCCGTCATCCTCCCGGCCTCGTGTGAATGGCGGCCCCAGTTTTCCAGGAGCAGAAACTGCCGTCGAAGATAGTTTTGGGCGGCCGCCGGGGCTCTATTTCAAAAGGCTTAATGGTGGGGGGGGGGTGGGAGGACCGCTTAGGTCCCCGTCCAACCGTCATCTTTTTAACAATAATCCCCTTTTGCGTTCTTTAGTTATATCACCAATTCCACAGCGTTACCCACAGACGCCTGAAAAGGAAGTGGTCGCGCGACCTAAATTTAAAAAAAAAGTAACAAAAAGGTGGAAACTCGGTGATTTTCTCCTCCATTGTTGTCCATTGCGGGTAGTGCTTGTATCAATAAAATAGGGAAGAAAAAAGTTTACTAATCCGAATATAAATGCAGATTCCTGTAGCCGATATTTATTCTATTCTAATTTGAGATCTGATTCACAATTCGCTTATTTGGTTCCAAGTTGAACATTATTATTCGTATTACCCCAAGACTGAATAGCTTCAGGAATGGGGTCCTCAGGTAGCTTTCACATAATACCCCTCTGAACGTAACAGATATGTAATTTAATTACAGTCAAAGTACCCGGCAGAGATTTAAAATAAATTAATGCCCGCGCTTAAGTCACACAAAAACAAATCAGTGCCGACGATAAAAGTTGATGTATTACAGTTTAGGGGCTGTATGGCTGGCAGTGCTGGTGGTGGAGGGTGGTTCCCAGCTCCCTCTTGTTGTAATTAAACGTGAGCCTGAGCCCCTCCCTCCCTCGACCCAAACAACCCTAAATCAAGCCACCTAATTAAAACTAATACTCGGACTCGCACCCCACTCCCTTTTCTCCCTTAACGCGGACCAACTTCAGCCTGCCAGATTTTCGTCGGACCCCCTTCTTCTTCTTCTCACAATTTAAAATCTTATAGTTATACGAGTTGAATTGCGATAAGCGGGTCGGGCGCTCAATAATGAAAACTGAATTAAAAATATTCGGGTTTACAATCGTTTTGGAGCTCGTATAACAGAAAACGACAACAATAATTAAGAGTAAAAAATAATATTTTACGTAACTACTTTTTTACTGCCTGTATTCTGCACTCTTTCGGACGTCCGTACGCGCTGACGATTTACACTAAATCGGGACAAATTCATTTCAAGACCGAAAATCCTGGTCCTACTAGAAAATATTGGGTTGGCAACTGAATAATTGCCGATTGTTGCGTTTAAAATACAAATAACGCCGTCTCCATCCAGCGACGAGACCCCCAATAACTTAGTTGCCGATCCCAATATTTTAAAAGTGCAAAGTTTTATTGAACTAATTCTGTCTCTTGGAGAAAGCGTACGTTTTAATGACGAAAGATGTACGTTGAATATTCAAGAGTTGAAGGGGAATTTCCGTTATCTTATTATTCACGGGCCCGTCGAATAAAATTGGTGGGGGTTGACGGGGGCGGGGGGGGGCCCGTTGCCAAAATCTTATGAAAAATCCCGGTCCGTCCTATTAATTGGTCGGGAACCGTGCCAACGCCGGAAGGAGGATATTAGCTGGGAAAATTTGTGAAACTCAAAAGTTCAGGACTGCGACTTGTGGCGGATATGCACTTTGTTTTCAATTAACTGGGATTAAAATTGTAGATTGTATTCATTAAACACAATGTAGCTAATAAATATTATATGAATTGTCGCTACTCTAATTTGCAATCAATTGAACGGTGCGAACAATTGCTTTAAACTATAGCTTCAAAATTGTTTATCCGATTGTTTTTCGACTATAAATTGCTTCTATCATTTTTCATTCGAGTTTTCCATTCGAGAAACCCAATTGTAGAAATGGACAGGGGGGGGGGGGGTGGGGCCTGTGTGTGAAAACTAATGACTGTTATAATGGCCTCAGAGGGAGAGCACACACAGAGAGAAAAACACGCTCCGGGGGTTGAAAAATTGGTCGAGCGGTCCTAATCAAGTTAGCGAAATATGAATGCGGCTTCGTACAGAACGCCGAACTGAATCGCCTGTATAACTAAAGCGTCGATTAAAGAACGAATTGGCTTTTAACCCCTTTTTAGTCCTCGTTGGTACGACTAATAGTACCGGTCATTTCGCATTATGAACTTGCTCACCGCCTTGAGACTGTATCGCCCAACGTGAGCGAATTTACAAATTTTCATCCCCCATCTCCAATGCTGATACAGTTCAATTTCAGTGCGATAACATTCGGTGTATTGCGGCATAGTATAACCTGAAGACGGAAGGCGTTTAATGTATTCAGGGATAGTATAGCTTGAATAGGAAAGGCGTTCAAATTTGTTTAATTTGATAAATTAAATCAAATACGTGGACATGAATGATTAACTGAGTACGGGCTTACAAGTTAATCCCGTTGGGCGACAATTCTGGAATCCCTTTTGTATTATATATCCTGACGTCCTCTCCGAGATATGCTAATAAGTGACTGCCGGGACTTAACTCCCCGCGGTCTGGGTAAGGTTGTTTCCACATCCCTGGGTCGGCCACCGCCGCCCCCCCCAAAACCCACCCTCGGCCCTTTTGTTATTTGGACATGTCGGTGAAAGCTTTCCACCGAGGTTGGAATTGTTTCGACGCCCGGGCGGGCCGGTCTCGCTCACCCCCGGTTTTAGAACTGAGCGCCAACTTTGTTGTTCTACTGGTACACACACACACACACACACACACACACACACACAGAGGCTGGCGCGGCCCAAACATAAACATACACACGGCCTCACCAACACAGTCATTCATCCGACGCGGGCGCAAACACCGGCCGCCCCCCCCCCTTATTATTCATGAGGTATGAGTTTAATTGCCCGTGGCCTGTTTGACCCCGGCCAATAGTATTCCATAACTGGCGGTACCCATTCAAAACTACTATTTATCTGCGAGATTTATACCCGAGCTATATTCGCCGCCCTCCTTCGGATAATTATTAGGCGGCGTGCGGTGTCGTCGAAGCCTCTTGCGTTAATTTTGACTCGGTATAAAAAATCATCATTAGTACAATAGGTTTTTTTTTGTTCATACCACTTCACACTCGGTGCATTGCTGTATCCCCGGGCTCGTTTTCCGAGAGCAAAACACCGTTTCCGTATCCTTTACGTGTCGCTTTAGAAATGGTCTCAATACCGGCGGGGACACCGGTGGTTCCTTGCACAGACGGGGTATTCAGAATTTTTCGTTTTTTTCTTTTTTTAACGTTTTTATTTTCGTACATGAACAGTTTACGGCTTCGCACTAATAAGATCTCTAGCCAGTGGCGTTTATGCCGACGCGGGGGATATTGGATGGGTGAAGGAGGAAAGGGACTGAAAGAGTGGATTTGGATGTGGAGAGAGGCGGGAATGGAATTTAAGAAAGCGTGATTTTCTGACTGTTGGTAGTGTTGGAGGTCAGTTAGTGGATTCGTTCGGTCAGAAACATACCTGGGGGCATTAAGGATGGTACGAAGGACTTTTGACTGGAATCTCTGGATGGGGGCGATGTCGGATTTCTTGGCGGAACCCCATAGTTCTATTCCGTAAGTCCGTGTCGGTTTTAAAATGGATTTGTATATTGTCAGTTCGTTGTCTATTGGAAAGTTTTGTTGTCCCGTTTCAAAAGAGGTCTCAGCAGTCGTTATTGTAAAATTCATGTTCCGAAAAGGTACTGTCGCGGCTCTTCTCCTTCCGGAAACACTTTACACGTTATCGGACAGCGTTTAGTGCCGAACGGGCGAACGTTCGATTAGATTTCGAGAAAGCGAACACTTCTCCGGATTTAAAACCGGGGGGGGGGGGACCTTCTCCAAGTTAGGAGCAGTCAGACGGCGGAGCTTCGCGGCGGTCTTATTCGGTAATAAGTCGTCGGCGAGTGAAATTCCCCAGTCGCAAGACACCGCTCAGGGCGACGCTCGGGGAAATTTACGTGAATAATTTTCTTAACCGTGTTATATCCCTGGGAGACGGGCGCGGCGGTGATATTTCGGTTTTCCTGGGACGACCGACCGCCCCCTCTGCATATTCAGCAGTTCGCCAAGAGTCACGGGACTCAACCCCCCCCGCCCCCGCCCCGCCCCATAGCCATAATTGTCAAACTAGAAGTTTGACAGCGCCGAAAAGAAACTTTTCTCACCACCCAGTGCCCGTTTACGTTTTTAGAATAACTAGTCTGAAAACCCTTAAGATTACAGAAAATATAAATTTATTCCTCGTTCAGAACAGTACACATTTAGTTAACTTTTAATTATTTTGGCTGTAACAAATAATATAATCAGTGGTTCGAATCCACCCGAGTGAATGACGGCTGTTACCATGAATGTTAACCGTAAGTAGGGACAGTTATACTAAGTCGCCCCTGGGGGATCACAAGTCCAAATGTAGCCATAGTTTTCTGATAATTTGGAAAATTGTGTTTCTCCGTTTCTTGGTTCGCAGCCCATATTCGATTCTCCCTTTTCCGTACCGCAAAGGGTACCGAAAATATCGGCGGTAGGGCCGGCGTAGAGCAATTACCGGGTAAGCGCCTTATTATAATGGAGGCCGGGCGTTATTGTCGGGAGCCGAATAACGGCCGGAAAGACAATTGGCGTGGGGCAACGAATTGTAAAATGGAGCGATTAAACCCCCACCCCAAGTTTCAAGCCCGGGACCGTCAAACTTCAACTTTGACAATTATATGTCAATCCGAGTAACCCCTTCGCCACCCTTCTCGGGCCGACTTCGTCCAGGTTCTCCTGAATATGCAACAGAGCTCAACTCCGACATTTATTGCTGGCCTGTGGGGTTGCGGGGGGGGGGTTGAAGATATTAAAAAAGTGAAGAGTTGAAAAATTTCACACCCACCTCCGAATCTTCCAGGTAGCCCCCCTGGAATTATGGAAGAAAACAATTTTTTATTGCACAATAATGTTTTAAGTATCATCCCGACATGGA
Source organism: Lethocerus indicus (assembly GCA_019843655.1). NCBI lineage: Eukaryota > Metazoa > Arthropoda > Insecta > Hemiptera > Belostomatidae > Lethocerus > Lethocerus indicus. Next base: position 3,058,943 of record JACDQD010000007.1, on the reverse strand, counting down.
TTAACCGTTCGGTTTCATTGATTAATGTACGGGGGGCTCCCTCCCCCCTCACGAGTGCTTCCCTTACTTAGCCCCAATCAGGAAGGGTGAGTTGGGCCCCCAGACTCTCCTTAAATATTTATAGGCCGGGCAGGATGAGTGTGGGACAGGATTTACAGATGAGGAGTGTAATGGCCCCGCCCTAAGACCGGACAGGGCCCCCAGTAGGGACCCGGAATTGGCCCTGAGAAACCGCCCTTTTTGAATTGGTGGCGGCGGCGGTTGGGGTTGGGGTTGGGGTTGGGGTTGGGGGGGGGGTCAATCAGCCTCACCCTATTTTGTTCGCACGTTTTACAATGGTAATCGCCCCATTCCGGCTAACGAAGGGCGCAGTATTTGAATTTAAAGACGAATTTTCGGCCGCAAATTCGACCGCACAATTTCAGCCAAATTTATGAACCTATCCGGGAGGTAACTGGACAACCAGGTCCTGAAACCTTGTCGCTTGATAAGTGCTCTTCAGTGCTTAATTCAATACAATTCCGGAAAAACCTTAAAGCCCAGTGAGATATCTACCCTTTTGTTGTAGAATTGCAGAAGGAATGAAACGATTACTGAAAATCGGCAATTCAAGTGCGTAATTGTAATAGAGAATATTACTAGCATAGTGGAGGAACCTATTTGAAGAAATGGTGATTTATAATTATTTTCAATAAACAGCGTCTTTTAACTCCGACTTTTTACTTTAAATACCGGGATTTTTACCTGAAAAAATTTCTTCTGCATTCATGTATTACATGTATTATTTTCATTTTAAGCCCCCGGCAACATCCTGTAGTCAAGTGCCGGTAATTCCTCCTCAATCCCTTCCTTCGACGAAGCCTATTTGGTTAAGCTATTTATGACCAGGGCCCCTGCATTACAATTTCCGTTCATTCTCCGCGGTCACGCAGAACCCGCACCCAGACTTCCTGTTCCGTCCTGCAGGCGCCTCCTGTCTCTGTCTATGACTTCATCATGACCACTGACCATATACACAAACCGAGAGTCGATGCACGCTCGTCTCTGTTTCCAAACGAGAAGAGGGCAGAAGCGTCCTTAAATAGTATTCAGGGGACGGGGGGGGGGAGGAGAACAAATTGATTCAAAATGAATAGCTAATGAACCAGTCACCAGGTAGACTTGAGAGCAAAATGTTCGCACGTGACGACCAGAAGAGATAATCAACTAAAAACTATAGGCTTCTCAGTATATGTTACACAAAATAATTTGATATACCTGTTTTGTGGTCTGCGAGGGGTTGGAATACTGTAGGTTCGTGATGTTTCTGTCTCCTCTCGCCGGTTTGGTCTTTTGCTAGACCGGTTTCGGCCGCTCGCCATCTTCAGTAGCGCTGTGTTAGTCACTGTTAGCACTTTGGACGTTTTTTGGGCATCCTCACTGCCCACTGTCACTTTCACATGTACTGTAATGTTTGTCAGTATGTCGTTATATATATGTGTTCTGTTATTGTTATTAGGGGATTATGTTTGTCTTCGGATTTTGCTAATCACACCCGCCCTACCAACACACCAGCCCCCCCTTCCGACAATCTGACTCATACCTAGAAAACGGATTAACAAAGTGACAGTGGGCAGTGAGGATGCCCAAAAACATCCAAAGTGCTAACAGTGACTGACACAGCGCTACTGAAGATGGCGAGCGGCCGAAACCGGTCTAGCAAAAGACCAAACCAGCGAGAGAAACATCACGAACCTACAGTACACAAAATAATGTTATCGTTCATCCGTCGAATGTAACACCCGAATAAATAAATTCGGCAAATATTTCCCACGTTCGGATCACGTCGTATCAGTGTCCGGCAAAATTGACGGGATTCAACATCTAAATTAGAAAGGGGACAAACCCCTCCGTGAAAATGTGATTAGATTTAGAAATGACCCGGCCTTAGTTGGGGGGTGAAAATCATCAGAACGAGGGTGGACAAGTTGCTGGGGGCCGTTGCAAATCAGCACAATTTTCACCCTCCCGGTTGTGCCCAATCCCAGCGCTAATATAATGACGAGGGAAAGTCTCGGAGACCGAATCAGCCTTGCCAAGGTGTACGGTGGTATATTCCCGGTCGTAGGTACGATATCGTGGATTGTCCGGACAAATTCTGGGCGTCCAGCGATTTGAGCAATATCGTTGGCCCGTTGAGAATATTCGTAGCGACAATTGATAAGGGAGTAGCAGGGGGGTGAGGTAAAAACTGGAAACGGGTTCATTTCACTACCGATGGCGGCACTAAAACGTGTCCCAGCGTTGTAAAAAGTACGCGGTTACAACGGCATAAAAGTTGGCGTTACGACGCAAATTATTGGGGCACATACATAGAAAAGAGTAAACTTTCTATAGATAAGTATTTTACGGTGAATTTAATTTTTTCGCCTGCGCCCAGTTAATAAACTGAATACCCTGAATATATTAGTATATACACCACTTAGGTGCAATTTCGTTGGTTATATTTATTAGGAGTTACTGTACGGCGTTAGTCAAGTATTTCTAACACTCACAGATCTCAAATACAATGAAATGTTATTGTAACGCTGAAAATAATTACGTTCTCATCCCAGTGTAATTTAAGGAGGGCGAAACAACAAAAGCGAGTAAGCATTAGTAGAAACTTGTGCTTAAGATGGAAAGTACGCATTAAACACGTCTCCGGCTGTAACGCGTTTACAACTTTGAAGACTTTCTTATTGAACTTTTGTACGAGTTTACGTTTGCAAACAGCGGTGCAGGTGATGTTCCCAGGTCTACACAAGAGAGAACCCAAAGAGGAACCCGGTTCCTCACTAGAAACCCTATACGATTCGGGCACCACCTGTCTGCGTTTCCGACCCTCCGAACTTTCAGAATTTAATGTTCCGAAAACCAGTTTTTTTTTTTTCAAGTTCGACTATTATTTTTCTCTTGCGTTTTTGTCGGACGTGTAATGATGCGGCAAAAAAACGCGTTACCGTTCATAAACTCCGAAATGGAAACGGGGGCGGATATAATATAAACTGTCGGCAATTTATTGCAATGTTATTTTCCAATTATTCCCGTTCGACGGTAAATTCAAAAGTAGGATATATTTTATTCGATTTGTACCGGCGTCCAGAGTTTTGTCGCGACTTCAAAGCTTTTATTCAGCGAAAAATGTTTCCGCCCCCGCCGCGCGGCGACTTAAAAAGAGTTCTGAGAAATTCAATTAAATTCCCATTTAATAATGTACCTCGCACTTAACTGTGAAATACAGCCACCCCCCCATTTCACCTGCCGCCCCTTTTGTGGAACAATTTTTATTTGTTTCCGAAGGAGAACTACTCCAATTAATTGTAACGGGTCGTTAGGCCATCGATTTTAATTTCCGTCTAGTAATTCCCGCTACTGGAGGTCCGAAACAGATTTCCTCTCATCGAAAATAACGGTGCGGAAAAATCGCCTCGGTAGAGGTTCCTTCCCGAACAACTACAAGTATGAAATATATTTTATTTATATTTAAACTGATCGCGTCGTATCCCCATAGCCGATTCAAAAGAATCGACTTAAACGGGAAATTTTGGACTCTTAAGTCCGTTACTAAAACCGACTTCGAAATTGACCTTAAGTAACAAACTGAAAATATACAAAGCAATGCTCAAACCGATATGGACATATGTTATAGAGCTATGGGGTTCCACCGAAACATCCAACATCCTTAATCCTCCACGGGTATGTTTCTAACCGCACAATCCACCATGACCTCAACATACCCCGACAGTCGACGAAGTCACAAAATCCCGGTTCCCGAAGTTCCACTCCCGCCTTTCTCCTCATCCTAATCCCTTCGTTCAGTCCCTTTCTCTCTTTAAACGCCACCTGCCCAGACTTCATCTCGGACAGTAGTTAAATCGTGTCAAAAAGCGCCATCATAGGGTGGTGTCTTTATCGAGACAAAGGGGTGAAAAATATACACGTATCAATTGTACTTACAACATTGCCAGAAAGTGGCAAGTTTTTGGTCTACCTAGTCGTCAGTAGATGTAGGAATCTAGTGAGCTGATTACACATATCGGCTATATTAGATTAGGTGATAAATTATGTAAATTAGCCGGCATCGGATATCCGTTTATATTTCTTGGCTGCGCACGTCCGAACCGTGTCAAATGTCCACTGCTAATTGGCGTTGAACAGGGAGATTCCATTACGACAACAATCGGTTCACAGAGGCGAAATCTGAAGCTGCTACTGAAGAGCCGTCCACGAAAATATCACCGACAATAACGCGTAGGCCGGGCAGAACAACAACGGCCCCGTTTAATTGTTCCCTTCCATTAGAGATGGAAATATTAATCGATCGGTCCGTAGGGGGGGGGGGGGTGGCTGGGGGTTGAAATTCAAGGGGCGAGATTTATAGGGTGCCGGTGGCCCAGTTTATCGGCACTTAGCGTAAAAGGGTCACCCCACCGCCGCCATCCGAAACGTGGATGGAAAGCACCGCGGAATTCACAAATGAGAAATTCCCCCCTCTTTGGGGACAACCCGCCCCACCCCCCGGGCCCTGCTTTCCTTTGCCAGAAAAAAACGGGAAATTATGACGATGCCCAAGGGTGCCCCGGCATAAAGAACTCTGGACCAAGGGGTGGGGGGGGTACTGGAGGGGGACTCCAGTTGTTATTGTACTGGAGGGGGATGTCTGTCTCCGGCATCGGCACAAAACAAACCCCCCGTCCCAGCGTAATCGCGGGCATAATTGAAATTCGAACGAAAATATCCCTGCGCCGAGTCCGAATTGATTTCGAGTCGCGGTTAAAATAACTGGAGGAGATTCAAACGAGAACTGAAGAACAACACTGTAATTCACACCGTGTACGACTGTAAATTTTATCAGGAAAATGGAATCCTTTAAAATGGATCAGAATTAAAAAGAAATGCAATATTCAATTAGTTCGGGGATATATCCTGAAATTAATTGATAAAAGAACGGAGTAACCCGCCCGCGCATAACGCACAGAAACAGTAGCTATTTCCTGGTATTTAACCGTTTCAATATTTCATTTTCCGTATTCCATTTGTCAACGCAAAAATGGAATATTTCAGTGGGTAAAGAAACACTCACAACTGGAAGTTTTTTTTTTTTACACAGGACTATCTGTACAACCCCAACGAGCATTATTTGAATAGAGTCCCATTACAGTTGGCAAACCGCAATATCCAATATCGCGTACTTTTTTTCCCTCACCCTCCCCAGACCTTATTTTAATAAGCAAATTAATATTTGCAGTTGGGCTTTACCGGGTCCCGGGTCGTGTAAAACTATTGGAAACAGGGAAGATGATGGGGGGTGGAGGAGGAGGGACGAAGAATAAAGAAACTTTCTCAATTTATAAATATAACTCGGTCCCCACCCCCCCCCACGCCGGTTCGTGGTTGGAGAGAGTTAGCCGATTTTTAACTGAGAGTAGAAGTTGAGAGTTGAGTTTTCAAGCGTTGATTGCCCACCTCTTTATTTGCCCTTCCTTTCACCCCTCTCTCTCTCTCTCTCTCTCTCTCTCTCTCTCTCTCTCTCTCTCTCTCTCTCTCTCTCTCTCTCTCTCTCTCTCTCTCTCTCTCTCTCTCTCTCTCTCTCTCTCTCCCTCCCTCCTCTCTCTCTCTCCCTCCCTCTCTCCCTCTCTCCCTTCCATTTCTGGACGGGCTGGACGCGAACGAAGACAACGGCGTGGGAGGAAATGGAAATAGAATAAAGTGGAAGACGAGAACCGTCCTACTTTATTATTTTTTCACTGTACACGCGCTCAAAGCTCACAATATTTCTATTGCCATTATCCCACTTCTCCAGTCTCTAGACGTTTGTCGCCGTTTTTGCCTCTGGCTAGAAATCTCCGTCTCCAAACATTACATCAACGTCATATTCCAAGCTTCTTTGTACACACATTGTAATTATTCAACATCCGATATTATCCTCCCCCCGATATGTATATTAGAGAGAGAGAGAGAGAGAGAGAGAGAGAGAGGTAAAATTTGTTTCGACAACAAAGTTACGTGTTTGTAAAAACAACGAATGGCGAACGAGAGCGTGAGAGAAAATTCGTTCATTGTGTAAAAATATGTTCATCCGTTGTTCGGTGTTGTCGGGCCGTGATAATTGATTCACGTTTTTCTGCCTCGGATTGTTTTAATATTTCACGCGCTGTAAAATTCGGTATTGTTTATTTACGAAACAGCTTAAAGAATTTTATCAGATTTATACAATAATTTACAAAACCAACGAGCGGAAACAGAATATCGAAACAACTATCGAAAATTATTGGGTCGGCAACTAAGTAATTGCGGAATTCACCAACTAGTGGCGTTGTACGTTAAGTACGTTAATCATTGCAAAGATAAGCCGTAGATGGTTTTCAATGCACTTTTAAGATACATTCAGCTTCTCCCATTGTTGAACTATGGCGATCCGAATCAATAATGGCCTTTATTCGGTCATCATCGACTTCCACTGGACGTCCAGAGCGCTCCTCGTCTTTTAACGAAAAATCTCCAGTAATTTTGATACCGAATATTTCATAAAGGACCAATTAATAACGTATCGAAGTATCTTATCTGTGCAAAGATGTTGACGCACTTAAAAATATGTACACGGCCACTTGTCGGTGAATTCCGCAATTACTTAGTTGTCGACCCAATACATTCCTCTTTAAAAATAAAGTTTGAAGTTTGCAATTAAAACTAAAGCTTTAGGGTGTAATTTAAATTCTCCACGATTTAATTAGCACAATTGGAATTTGCGGTTTCGGCTTTGCTCTCCCGGTTACCAATACTGTGATATTCTGCCCACAAATCACCACCAAAGTAATACCGGTCTAGATTCAGACCGAAGTAATTACGCTAGTAAATTGTACATTATATAAGTAAATTACACTGTCATTACGTGATATATGGCCCCTGGATGGTTCCGCGAGATGGAAGCGTTTAATTACAAAATTCGATTGTTTTAATTGTGATGACGGTATTGAGTTAGAGAAATCTAGGGGCCCCATTGTTTGTCCTCGTGCGGGGCGGGGGGGGCGGGGGCGGGGGGCGGCCCGTTGAGGACCGACGATTAATCAGGGCGCCTCTGACGTCCCTCTTGATGAAGCCTCAACTCAAGCGTTAATTACCGATAATTATGGGGCATTAGCCGGGGCCTTTAAGCGGGCGAATTAAGCCGCCGTGGGCCCTTTTCAGAGACGTGTATCATTGTGTTTTAATATCGGGCCCGCCACTAGCACTAGCACTAGCACCAGCACCGAGCACCCCGGCATTAGCGGCCAATTCGTCATGGGCCTTCGGTCTTTTGTTGTTTGTCCCACATGTCCTTAATTCCTGAAGTTGACTCTCCGTAATTCACTCTCTAATGACGCTCTAGAAAACCTATATTTGTTTCCGATCAGTTCAATTTATACTCAAACCTTCCCCACTTTAAAATATTGTTTAACGTCGGGGAAAATACGGTCCGAGCATCGGTTAAACAAGAATTAGTGTTATAAAATCGTGATTCCCACCCAACAGCAGATTCGCTATATTGGGCTCCACCTCGACATACGACTCACGTGGAATTCCACGAGAAGAACCGACTTAAACAGAAAATTTGGACTCATCGAACATCGAAATTGACCTTAAGTAACAAAGTAACAATATACAAAGCGATACTCAAACCGACATGGTCATGTGGTCAAGAGCTATGGGGTTCCAACGAGACATCCAACATCCAGAAATTCTAATCAAAAGTCCTTCGCACCATCCTTAATGCCCCCGGGTATGTTTCTAGCCACATAATCCAGAATGACCTCAACATACCGACAGTCGACGAAGTCGCTAAATCCCGGTTCCTGAAGTTGCACTCCCGCCTCATCCCAATCCACTCGTTCAGTCCCTTTCCTCTTTCACCCATCCACATTATCCACCCCGCCACGAGGGCTTAAACGCCACCGGCCCAGGGATCACCTCGGACAGTAGTTAAATCGTGTCAAAAGCGCCATCTTCAAGGGTGGTTTCTTCGTCAATTTTAAAAGTTATCTCGTGGAAATATTTTTTTTTTATTAATATTCAAATACATTTATTGAAGTTGAACTCTGAATTCAGACAGCTCGGGGAATAATCGCTGTTGCCAGTCGATGGAATATTTCAGTGGTAGTCATCGAATGTATTAGCGTTTCGGCGTAACGATTCGCGTTATCGGAAATCGCTTTTACGCGATGTTCGCCCGTAAAACCCGCCGTCTGCGTATCGGAAATAGGGGATGTTTACCCCCCCGTTTCTAGGACGGCCGAATTTTACCCCTTTCCATGTTTTCGCAGACTGGCTCTGTCCCAACTCTAAGTGGCGCAGAAAACCCGGGCCCAACCTCGCCCCCCCCCCCTTTTCGCCCCGCCAACCGTTAAAAGTAATGTCCTATTTCCCTTTTATGGCTACGTTTTGTAGGGCGGCCCGGCCGGTTGTTAGTGGAGGCGGCGGCGGCGGGGGCGGGGGCGGGGGCGGTTTTTTCGCCGACAATCCGGCCGTGATTTGCACACGACACCCACGGGCGGTGCAAGGGGGACCTAATATTAAACCGTAAATCAACCCCCGGCCAGGGGATCTTTAAACCATTCTAAAGTCCGAACTCTTTTTGGGGGTAAGAAAGAGACCGAGCAGTACAAACATTCGATCGATTTTACACGACAACAGATCACTCCCCTCTACATACTGCAAGAGTGCATTTCTCATACATAATCATAAATGGAATGATAAACAAGTTTTCATTGACATTATATTTTTAAAATGATACCAGAGAAGTAGTACAGAGCGAATGGCGTAGTCTTAAGTATTAAGTATTGACTAGTTTTGATTAATTTGGATATGAATTATTTTCATACTTCACAACATATCATGTTCTCGTTGAATACGATCTGACGAAGTTGCTGTAAAGGACCGTTAAAACTTGTATCACTTGTAAATTGGTCGTCCGACATGAAGAATTGCCGTAAAATGAATTGTACTTTTTGTGGCTCACTTCACCGACGTTCTGGTTAGCCGTATTTTATTTCTTGCCGTTAAACAAGTTTTATAATTCCCTTATCCCGCCCCCGCCCCCCCCAGCCCGCCACTCAACCATCTTAAACGGGGCAAAGTTAATTCGCGGAGAAAGTTGGAATGACTTAATTTGAAAACTGGGCTACGTCTTTTCCACTCGTTGGGCGCTAGTTCAAATGCTGTTCGTTCTCGGGCGGGGTTCGAATTTAAATTTCAATTTATTTTCACTATGCACCGCCTTGCAACCGACTTGAAGCCCTCTGCGTACCAACTGCACCTGCACTCTCCGGATTTTTCAAGCCGCACTTCAACGCGCATTTTCGTGGCTTTCAAAGGGACTTTCAAAAATTTTTCAAAAATCATAAATATTTCTACAACCCCTTCGACGACCAATTGGAATTGGATCTCTGGAATTCATGCTGTAATACGGTAGTTTCCTGTACCGATGAAGCACTTCCACGTAATAAAGGGCATAAATAAATAAGCCGTTTTCAAAGAGACGAGCAATATAGAGAGAGCGGGTTTGAAAGGGAGAAAGCTTAGGCGGAAGATTCGCATCTTGAGGAAAAATCCAAAGAATAATTCCAAATATTCCAATAGTCGAAATACGAGTTATTTATATTTTCATCCCTCGTCCCGTCAATATTACACTGTAGATAGTGCTGATTCTGTTGGCAATGACTGCAAACTATAAACGGATAATATATAGTCGTAGTTAATTTGAATTTTACAGAACCTAAAATTACAAATAACGATTCATCCAGTCTAGTATAGCGCATCTCCGAATATACGAGATATTTACAAAATTGATGTACGGGGGCCGCTGATACTTAACCGTCAATGCACTGTAGATTAGTATCAGAAGCGCCGTTTCCGTCATTCTGTCTGTACATAATATTTGTTACACTGCAATATATATAGACACCTCTTCTCGGAACGATTATTCCGCGATTTTTCCTCCGGAGGGAAAGAAGAATTATACAGGAATTACGGGGAACCCGCAGCTCTCCGAAGGGAGAAAAACACGACGACGGATAAAAAATTACAACCAGTTAAATTTAAACGGGAAGACGGGAAATACTAAGAAAAACGTCCCGAAAATAAAAAGACCAACGAAAGAAAATTGCTTTTTAATGCGGTGTAATAATTATTTCTTCAGACCGTTACGCCGACGCAGAGAGAGAGAGACAGAGTGACGTCCACCGCATTCTGATTCTACGGAGAAATAATAATGGGACCGCTACACTGAATTGATATTAATTCGAAGCTTTTCTTCCAAAAAAAAAAAAACCACCCCTACCGGAAGTTGGATCAACACTTAATTAAGTCGCTTCCTCTATTGCTCCGCCTTCCTTTTTTTTTTTTTTTATTCTTCTTTTCGCTACAATTATTCCCATCACCCCTCGCAATTATTCGATATCAAAGGCCGTGAAAAGTCTTACAAGCCGGCACCGAATTGTAATTTATTTGGTCGAAATTCAATTGCTATTTAACGAACCCCCGTTCGGTATTTTCGTGCAGGGTAAACGACAATCTGTCCGAGAATATAATACGACTGTCCGATATGAAAGAGTCTTAGAGGCTGAGATATTTACAGAAATATTTTCCTCGCGCTCTATCTCGTTGCTTGTTTAGTATAAAAAAAAAACACTTTCTTTTTGATATTCTGTAATTTCATATTTAGATATCTTTGCGTATAATGTTCAGTGAATGTTTAAACCGTCCAATATGGTAGACAGGGCTGTCAAAATACCAGACTAGAGCCGTTTGCTTACCTGAATAAGGAAATATTATTATACATAAATTCATTTTTCCTCCGTTTTTACTTGTAGTTATGTATTGCCCATCCCCCTGATATTTTATACTTCAGATTGGTTGGAAATAATTGCAGTTACGAGAGCGGTTTCGACGACATTATTCACCCCCGACCGAGATCTCAACTCAACTACCGGACAATATAAATTTTCCCTCGGTTATTTTTTTTTTCACCGTTCGGTAATCGGCCGTTTCCGGACGACATTTTTTCCCGTTTTCGTAACGGGGAAAAAAAATTTTAAATTTTCCCTCCCCCCCCCTCCCGCCATCCGCCGCGGTACTCTCGCTCTCGGTCTACGGTCCTCTCATCAAGATAGGACAATAAAGGCCTTTCCAAGGGAGGTAATTTTGCTATCTGCATAAATAATGGATAACTACCACCCCCACCCCGTCCCGCAGCGCCGATGGGGCTCGGCCGACAGTGGCCCTGCTTTATTACTTACCAGAGAACCGCGGAGCACTGGTAATTATTTTCTGCCACAATGCAAACGGCGCCAACGATATATATGTTTGTATATATATATATATATATATATATATATATATGTATATATCTATATACACTGTGCGGCGGAGATTCGGGGGCGGGGGTCAATGCCTCGGACGGACACACGCGAAAAAATGAAATGTATTCAGTTTGGGGAATGGCCCAAAATGGAGGTTTGGCAAAAATGATGAAATGAAAGCGTTCAGAGTAACGGCTCCGTAATGTCGCATTTTAATGGTTTTTTTTACCCCGCCCATTAATGATTTAGCCTGCAAACAGTACTCGGACCTTCAACCCTGCGCAACGCCTACAGTGTGAATTGCATGGAAACGAGAAAACTTTTGACGGAGAGAAGCCGTACAGTCAAAATAATACACACACACACACATTCTATTGAATTGGCACATTGAATTTGAGAATTTGCGAAGTGAAACGCGAGTTGGACAAAGTCGACGCCCCAAAACTGGCGAATTTCCGAAGGACAAAATGGATATCACGAACTGATGATATCCATCTAAAGTTCGAGTATTGAGCTGTGCTCAAGGCGAACACTATAGTTGATCATCTATAGTTAATCACTCTCGGAGGCCCGTTTCCGAACCGGCGGAATATATCTTCCAACCGAACTTCATCAACCGATCAATCTCTTCGGGATAATCTCAGTTGGGGCTTCGACTTCAAACCGGACCCTGGTAATGCGGTTATTTGTATAGAGAAACGGAATGTTCCACGTAGAACTTTCCGAAGTATCGAATAGATTCGTATATATAATCTCGTGGGATTATTCAGTATGAATACGGTGATGGGAGGGGGTGGTGTTGGGAGTCCTCCTTACTAACATTTTGGGGTTTAATTACGTCAACTTCGATGATTCAACCCAATTCAATTTGAATAATTCGGCTGATATTAACATTTCTTGTAAGATTCCGTTCTGTAGGACGTACAGTATTATGAGTCTATAGCTTTTTGTATTACCTCCATCTCAACACTTTCATTAACGTTCTGTTGGTAATATTGGGTTGACAACTAAGTAATTAGGCGGACTTCACCGACATGTGGCGTTGAGCATATTTTTAAGTACGTCAACATCTTTGCACAGATAAGCCGTAGACGGTTTTGAATGCGCGTATAAGATACATTCGGTTTCTCTGCAATTTCCCAGTGTTGAACTGTGGCGATCTGAATCAATAATGGGGGTGTTATTCGGTCATCGTCGATCTCCGGAGCGCTTTTCATCTTTTAATGAAAAATCCACCGACCGTAATTTCGCGAACCGGTACCGACACTGCCGTTCTTTTAATGCTTCGTCGCCGTACACAGCGTACAACTTTTTATGAGCCCGCGAGGCGTTAACACCGTTGCGAAAATAAAATAGCAAAATGTGACGGAAACGCTCACTTCGGTTCACCATTTTTTAGCTTTTTATACACACTGGTCAAGTGGTCAATGTAATTTCGATACCGAATGTTTCAGAAAGGACCGAATAGAATCTTACCTGTGCAAAGATGTTGACGTACTTAAAAATATGTACAACGCCACTTGTCTGTGAATTCCGCAATTACTTAGTTGCCGGCCCAATATGAAAATGTTTGAATACTGCCATTGTTACCTGTCAATTTTAATCTATCGTGAGTCAATAACAGAAAGTTACAGAAGACTACATAATTCAGTTAAGTGGGTACCACTAATGAATTGAAGTGTCCTCGGGTATTTCAGCCGCGAATTACTGCGTTTATTTATCCGCGCGTCGAGGTAGATTCCGCGACATTAACTTGTAAAATCCGATGCTGGAGCCGGGTTTTTTTTTTATTGGACGGTCGGGCTTTCGGCTGAGGACTCGGGTAGGACGATCGTAAACAGTTTTACGACGGTGGTGAAATTCCCTCTATCCCAACTTCGTCCACATCCAGCTCCCCGTTTCCAGGTTTAACGATTAAATCGTAAATGGGGTAAAGCGCCGTCTAGATTCCGCTGATTGAAAACGGCCCACTAAGAGGCCCTCGGTGGTTTTGCTTGGGGTTGGGGGGCGGTAAAGAAAAATAGAATCCCGGAACCGAAATGCGCTTCGGCCCTATATATTTTCCCAATTTTTGGGAAAATTCGTCCCCGCCCGAACTGATTAAAAACCTGTTCCGACTGTGAGCGCTTTGTACAAATTAGGAGATTACCCAACACCGCAACTGATAACGGCGTAAACAAGATTTTTGGCTTCGCGAAATTTAATTCACAGGAATGCGCTACTTTTGAATTAGTGAAATTATCGCTTTCCGCCAGAATAATTTTTCTGTCGCCGTCCAGTGATGGTACTTTTGACCTGTACCGGTCCACAGAAAGTCTCTGGCCAGTGGCGTTGACGATAACGGGATGGGTAAAAGAGGAAAGGGACTTAACAGGAGTGGATTTGGACGTGGAGAGAGGCGGGAATGGAATTTTTAAGGGAGGGTGATTTTGCGACTTCGTCGACTGTCGGGGTTCATGTTGAGGTTCATTATGGATTGTTCGGTTAGAAACATACCCGGGAGGGGGGAGCATTAAGTTCCGTATGTCGGTTTTAGTACGGCTTTATATATTGTCAATTTTTGTTGACTATTGTCAGTTTTGATGTCCTTTTCAAAAGAGGTCACAACAGTCCAAATTTGCGATTTAGATCTGTTCTTTTCAGTCGGGTATGGGGAATTAGGCAGTGGATGAGGGAAGGTTTTCGCGACCGCAACTTGAATTGTCACTGAATGGCCCTGCAGTAAGCCCCACCGTCAGGGACCCATCAACAGGACCTAGTGACGATCTACACGTAGTAGATTTTGTATTGTCCGTTGACTTTCTCTATTTATAACTTTATGCGACTGTATACTGCTGTAGTATCATCGGACGACGGTGACCGACCCTTAATATATTAGTACGTGTACTCCTGAAGACATACATTTTTTTCCCTCTTTACTGAAGACGGCTAAAGTTAAAAAAAAAAAAATTGAATATCCCGGTTAAATATATTGAAGTGGGGGGGTGGCCGTTACTCTCGAGTAAGGGCGACGGTCGGGTATCGGTAGTTTGCCATACAGGGCTGAAGTGGTAGTAGCCCTCCCACTACCTAACCGGTAAGGGAAGTTATCACTTAACCCCTGGCGGAGACGAGCGAGCGGCATAAACCTGGTTTACGATTGGGGGGCGGCCACCACCACACTTTAAACATCCACCCCCAACTTCGCCATACACCAAATCCCATTACTTACAACCCCTTCACTATTGTTACCGCTCCCAGTATTTGGCTTTTCGCCCCTTAATTCAGCTCCGGTATCACGCCTAAACTATTTACACTTACTTGGAAAATTAATTCCAGGATACAGTAGAGATATAAAATTTTAGACCGCTAATTTGGACTCTTAAGGCCATTACTGAAACGGACATCGAAATTGACCTTAAATAAACTGACAATATGACAAAGCGATACTCAAACCGATACGGTATAGAGCTATGGGGTTCCACCATGACCTCAACATACGGACAGTCGACGAAGTCACAAAATCCCGGTTCCCGAAGTCCCTATCCACTCGCTAAGTCCCTTTCCTCTCAAAAAAAAATTTCACTATGGAAGCCATAACCACAATATAGGATCTGTAATTCATAGAGAATTGTCATTGGAGGGATAATAAGATTGTTATAACATTCTGTTAGACGTCTACTAGGCTTTCCTCTATTGCTAATCATTGATTATGATCTATAGTCATCTGAGGACCACAAATATAAAGTAGAAAGGAGGATTTTCGTTAACCCTGTGTCGTTAACCCTCAGTACTTTGTGCAGGCCGTTTTTTAGCTTTATATTTTGGTGTGTAATTATTCCGTATTTAGTGTTTGTGTCGGACCCTGAGGTTTTTTTTGATTTTCTCCATTTAAAACTGTACATGGGGAAATATCGACACGAGTACTATAAACGGTGAAATTGGAAATAACGCAGCTTATAAAATGCTGTGGTTATCTTCATTATAGTGTGTTGCTTAAATTTAAATACAGAATCCAGTTGGAACAAAGACAGGCGGGCGGGGGGGGGGTGGTGGTTGGGGGTTGGTAGAGAAATGTAAACGAGTATGCTTGCCTGTGATTATGTATATACACGTGGGTACGGTCGTGCTTTTTATGAATAACGTTGAGAAACGCGTAATAGAAACCTCGGGGGTTTGGAGTGTGTGGCTTTAACCGCGTTCGCAACCCCCTCGGCTCGGTTGAATTGGACTTACAGTCGAGTGCTTCATTTTGAAACCCCCCCTCGATGAGTTTCTAAAATACACAGAAACGTTTCCGAGAAGTTGAACATATATCATCGTCCCGCCGGATAAATTACACGCGTGCCGGCGTATCGCATTAAAATATATGCCGCAGTTAAATACGCCGGACAGTTCGAGGATTATTTCTATTTTTTTTTTTTTTTTTTTAATAATGCCAAACATTGGAATAATCACTTGCGGTTTTCACCTCATCAAATTTCCGATATAAAAAATTAATTGCCCCATAAGATAACATTGTATTGAACCGCGACTATATTCGTGAAATTTATATGTAGCGAATAACCGCCAGTGCTTGAAACACTGACCCGTTTCGTATAGTCGCCATCGTCAGTAGCATTCCGATATTGGAATTTCTGGCTAATATCGATATTCGATGAAGCATTCGTTGCTGTTTCAAAACGCGGTCCACTGCGGTCGCCCAACCATTACAGGGCCGCAGTAATTCGCAATAGTTCGTTCACATCAATATATTATCATTGAATTAATACGGACAATTCATTAACATGTTTTGTTTAATTGATCTGAAATGTGTTAACATCGAAACCCCTGGCGTAATATTCACACTCAGCCGTAACGCGTATTATACCTGTAATTAGACTCAACGTGCTATTTTCCATTTCTGTGGACGTTTTCCAGTACAGGGTAATAAAATAATTCTACAGCGGTTCGAATTAACTGAAACACCGCAGTGTAGTGAATCGTGGGTGTATTCCGTTTTTCTCAATGCAAGGGATGTTCACCCCATTGAGCCAACATTAAATATTCAAATTACAATAAATCTACTTACTCTGTAGTATTAATTAGTTGTTTGGTCTTATAAAACCAAAAAAAACGACTAACTGGGACAATTCTGACTCAGTAGGCCGTTAGATCTACTGGCGCAATGCCGCAAAAATTCCCCTTCTCATTCCACTTTAGTCATTTTATTTTCTTGTCAACCGAAACTAAACCATTCTTCCTCCCCTTTCCACCCCCCATTCCCTTCCCAGTTGAATTTATGGACCGAACCTTTGAATAATGGTTCGGGCTTTCACTCGAGAACCCGAAACGAAACCGAATGGTGGGGGTGGCGCGGGGGGGGGGGTTGGGCGGGGGGAAATATGAAATTATTGCTAGCGTCGTCTAGACTAAACACTGGTATAAAATAGAAGTGGGCCGGAGGATAACGTCGGCCCGTTTTTAGCCCCCGATTTGGTATAACAAGCTTTTTGTACCCGTTAGCCCAGTTTAAAAATAAAATTTGATTTATCGCCTTATTTACATTGGCCGGGAATAGTCCACCGCCCCCCGGTTCATATTTCATTAACGGAAGGTCGGCTTCCAAGATTTGGTGGGGGGGGGGGGCGAGGAATTTCACTTGAAATAACAATGGGCTTTCCGGGAAAACGCAAGAAGAAGCGAGATAAAAGTGTTTTTCTAAAAGTAGGATCGTCGTTCTCAACAGCACTATGAATTATATACAATTAACCGAATATAGGGTGTCGAGAAATTAACGCGAAATTTGAATTTGCCACCGTTCTTGCAGTAAAGTTGGCAACCGTATTTAAAAAAAAACCATTTGGCAGCCGATAGTCTACGTGGTGTTTTCATTTGTTGAACAATATTTCAAAAATAATGAAAGTTTGGCGGCCACAGTTCGATTCAAATTTTGCTTATCAATTTCATGTTTTACGACAATTTTAATAATTATTCTTACTCACTACCTGACAATATAGTGTGTCGCCTCCAAGTCATGATTGCCCAGGGAATGCGTTTAATATTTCTTTTTCAATTTCCGAGATTTTTAATTAACAATTCACTGGTTTTATTAGCGGTCATTAGAATAAATTTCCGATAAAAGATTGGAGAAGGGAAATTGAAACTTTTGTCTATTATATTTGATTGATTTCTTGTATAACTCCTTGTATAAATCTGCTAGAGTTTTAACGTTCCGGGACATTCCAATCCTCCGAATTTTCGTGAATTCTGGTAGGCGGCGGCCAGGAATTCCTGGCTTCCTGACAGTGGTGCCAACCGCCGGCTCCTCGTCTCGCCAAACAGGACTCTCGGCCTGCCGTTCTCTTTCGTGCCGGACGCATTTGCATAACTAGTCGGTTGTGTGCGCCCCCAGGGCATGAGTTTTGACCCGACAACTTCAGAGGCGATTGGCCCCCATCGACGTTTAGAGATTTTCATCGAGAGCGTGATAAAAAAAAAATAGAAGAACTAGGCTTTAACACATGCGGCCACGTTGAGAGCGCTTGATGGGATTCGTGCTATTTTAGAGCATCGTGTACCCACGTGTTTGCCTCGATAAAGAAACCACCCGATGATGGCCATTTTTTGACACGATTCAACTACTGTCCGAGGTGTGATCTCTCTCTGGGCCGGTGGCGTTTAAGCCGTCCTGGCGGGGGGATAATGGATGGGTAGGAGAGGAAAGGAGTGGACTGGGATAAGGATAGAGGCGGGAGTGGAACTTCGAGAACCGGGATTTTGTGACTTCGTCGACTGTCGGGGTATGTTGACGTCATGGTGGGATTGTGCGGTTAGAAACATACCCCGGGGGGAGCCATGAGGATGGTGCCATGTCGGTTTGAGTATCGCTTTGTATATTGTCAGTTTGTTACTTAAGGTCAATTTCGACGTCCTTTTCAGTAATGGCCTTAAGAGTCCAAATTTTCTGTTCAAGTCGATTGAGTCGGTTCCCATCCTTGTACCGGTTTCGGATTCTCGCCACGATCCTTTCCGTCAGTAAGTAAATCAACGATTATATGCTATTATAAACAGTAACAGTAAACTATTTTTTTACGGGATGACCCACTATATTTGAAGCAGGCCGCCAGACGCTTATCGCGTATTAAAAATTTATTTTAAATCGCGTCACATAAAAAATTTGGTCCGATGTCTGGTGGTTTTCGGTTTTTCTCAGTACCGACTTTTGCGGCCCCCCACCTCTCAAATAAATACGCCAAAAACGAATTAGAGGGCCGGGGCCCGGCTTCCGGAAATTGGATGCCCAAATATTAAAATGGATCCCCCCCCCCCCCCCACACGTCGCGCGAAACATTTTAAACCCGGCTCCGGATCAAATATTCAAAACATTTCGTGTTCCCGTTTCCGCGACTTGAACAGCAATTTGCATTCGCTAACGCCCGGTTATTACGCCGGCGGTCCGGTGGGCCGGCCCCGGCCAACTCCTCTAATATATTGTTTATGCTAAACGCGGATTTATGCAATCCGGCCGGAACAACGACCCAATGTTGGTGGGGGCGGTAAGCGGGGGGTGGGGAAAGGCCGCGCCCCAACGACACCTTCAGTTCCGCCGTTGGAGGTCCGAACACTTCGTCGTTTTTGAATATCTTTACGACCGTATTTTACTGTCTGAATAAAGATCGGAAAGTTATCCCTCTCGTGATAATGCAATTTTCAAGGTTTTATGCAGATTGAAACCAGTTCTTGATAGCACTGAACGTACTTTAGAGTCACGAGAGTTTTTCCAACCGGACTCCAAACCCGCTCAGGCAGTTCGAAACACCTCACTGTAGCGACGGAGGCCCCGATATTAAACCGAATTTTAATTCGCACACTCTGAATTGAAATATCGCAGTATTCGGATATTATTGGGTTGGCGACTAAATAATTGCGGATTATGTCGTGCAGTTTTCGGTACGCACGACGAATAGTTGGCGCAGCGACGAAACCCGCAATGACTTAGTTGCCGACCCAATATATGTTTATGATACATAGGATGAATTAACTGTAGGCGCGAATTTGCAGTCGACGAGTATAAAAATGCAGTATGACGGCTGACTTTTGGATTTATGTCCCCATATTCCCCGTTCGAGGCAAAAACTTTCGCTGGGTGAACTAAAAATATGTTGTAAATTTAAACAGGAGATAAAATTTAAAGGCACGAATATTGCGGAACTAAAGACGGTAGCCGTTAGACGGAAACTATACGCAATAAGATAAAGGGCTCAATACTCGGGGTTAGAAGGTCGATTAAACGCTCTATTCAATAGTCGGCTGCCGCCCGGATGGGGCCCCGGCTGAGGTAAATAATCCGCGGATGGGGCGAGCCGATAAGGATAATGGGGCGGCGGCTAAGTCGACAGGGCAAATTGCAGCTCCAACCCCCCGACAACCCCCCAATCCCTTATCTAATCGTATCGACAATGCGTCTTCCACCGGGCGAAAATCCTCCCAGCCAACAAGAGCCGCCTCCATTAAACTTTTTCCTACGGACCCGAAGAAACAGAACGACTTTACGGGGCGATGGGAGGGCGAGGGGGCGGGGGGAGGGGGGGAGGGAGGGGGGGCCGTGCCAAGTTCTCGGCCCCGAAGTTTTCTTGTTCTTCAAAATTATCTTATAACCCACCTCCCCATCCGCCCGCCAGTCACCTTAAGTATTGGCGGAAATAAGAAAAATGTGTCCGAAATTATACGCCAGACGTTTCCACTCGATCCCCTCTCACGCCCTGAAATATCGAAATATCAGCTCCTGGATTTGATAGGTCTTTCCGATTTCTATTACCAACTAGAAGAAAACATAATTTCCTCGGGTATAGAGGGCTCTCCCCTATTTCCCCCCTCAGGACTTGGGCCTGTCAGACCGGTAAAGTTTATTCGACGGAACTTCAAATCATCGCTCCTACAATTTACCCAAACCGTCTATTTTTTCCGGTTTCAGTAATAACGCATTGCTAATTTAACGAAGTTCTATGCGTGTCCCGTTCCATCACTGTCACTAAACTCAGGTTACAGCATGACTGGAATATAGTACCGAAATACCTCTCACCAGTCGAGGATAATTTCAATCAGGCAACTGCCCAGTTGTATATATAAGTAACATTAACATCAGTAACAGCAAAGATAATAATCACAAGACATCTATTCGTGCTATAAATCCTGGGCATATTCTTACATCCTATCGAGATCGTTCTACGTCTCCTGGTCCGTTGAAGACCAAGTTTTTTTCTCGTTTTTTTTCTCTTTTTTGCGGCCAAGCAACACGTACACCTCGTCACATTAATGCAGGAATCCTACCGATCGTGGCCGTGAGCGTAAATCGTTCTATCGGATCGGAAGGAAGATGCCGCTTTAACTTCCAAGTGAACCTGCGACATTTCTGTTCTATTGGGGGGGGGGGCCGTTCACCGCTAATAGTGAATTCTGCGGATGACATTGAATTAAACGGACTGGGTTCGGATACGGTTGGAGGAGGGTTAGCAGGGCTGAGGGCCGGCGGGGGTAGGGGCGGGGGCCGGACTCAAAGTGAAAATTAAAAACTTTTTCCAAAGGGCGAAACCTCAACCTTTCCCCCCCCCCGGGCTTTTAGAAAGCCCGACCCGGTTTTATTGGCGGGGGGACGATACAACCCCCTTATTTCTTTCCCGCGATCCCTCCCCACCCCACCCCGGAAAAGTTGTCGGCGATGAAATACAAAAGCGGGACTGAAAAAGAGACAAGGAAAAGTTTTGTATCCAAAATGGTTCATTTTCGATTTAGCGCCCCCTTACCGAGGGGAGAGAGCACCCCCCTCCTCCCGACACACAGTATCAAGGGGAGATCGCGCTCCCCATGAACAGAAAGAACTGGAAATTCAATATATATTTCTTAGTTATTAAGCGGTTCAGTTAATGCTACGGTAAAATACAATCGAGCCTTTCTTTCCCATTAGTCTGTTAAGGGCGAAATCTTTTCATGTTAATTTAAAAAATAGTCCAAGTATTTTTTGCGTTTTTAATGAATATAAAATGCAGTTAAAAGTCAAATAAGAATGACTTTGATCGATCTCCCACCAGGAATTTTTCTTGTGCTGTTAACTTAGGATCAAACTGCTTTATACAATATAATATGGTGATTACCTATGCAGAGGAGAATTTATGTACCATTAGTTATAAATAGTGGGGTATAACTCGCAGAGAATACTCCTAGTGAAGTCGACAACATTACTTATACCATTAACCCATTAAGTACCGTAGGCCCCAAATGGGGATCAGTTAATTTTTTCTGATATGACATGTGTTTATAGGAAGTTTTTTTTTATTACATTCAGTAATTTCGCATTTTTAAATACTACTTCGTGTTAAAATACTTGTAATTATGATTATTATTCAAAATAAAAGATGATCGGTCTCATGTCTTGGTTCAACTCTGTAGTGAGTGCCCTAATCCCCGAATGGGACTTGACTTAAAATACAAAATATTTGACAGACCGGTTTTTAAAAACATATTTGGAGGCACTATTTGATAGTAATGCATCATAATAAGTAAATTTTATGCAAAATTCTCTGTTGGTTGTCCGCAAGGTTCGGCGGTTTCGACGATCTCGGGGAAATAAGAAAAGGAAAAGTGACAATTTTCAACTTTGAACCTTCGCGTTCTCCGAAACTCGTCTGTCTTTCTGTCCCGGCGACGTTTCCCGGCCGCAATTCAATTTCCGCGAATTTTCCACCCCTTATTCGTAGGGGAAATAAGTGTTAAAGTAAGAAGTACCTTGCAAATGTACGGGGGCGGGGGTGGGGAAAGGAAGAGGAATAAAAGTCGAGTGCGGGGGAGGACACTTTTGAACGGTCCGGAATGATAAGGTCGGACGGTAACGGGTCAGAACTCTGACATTTTTATTCTATTTCAGTTAATTTTATATCGCGAAAATTGTCAATTGCGACAGAACTCCGGCAAGACGTAAGCTCTCCTACGTTATAATTATGTTTCAATTTTAAAATATTTGATATTTCTTCACCCCTTTTCCGGTCTAGATTGACTCCTGCCGTCCAACCTAGACCGGTTTTGGTTTCTCACCTTCGAAACCATCCCTCGTTTCACATTGGCAGGTCTAATATTCTTTCAACGAAAAATGCCAACTGTTAATTAAGTGCCGCCTTAAAATAAGTAAATTTCATTTTCACTATAGGACTTTCTAAAGTGGGTTTTTAAAATTACTGGATTTCGCCTCGATTCCATTCATCCGATCACTAAATCGGGTATTCAATTAGTTTGATTAGTTATCAAATTCTGGCTACGAAACTTATTTATAAACCGTTGATGTCCAATAGCTGCGTACTGTAACGATTCCGGCGGGCAGCGAATTGATTTAAGATCGACCTCTGACCCGGATCGTAAACCTCTTCGCGTTGGACGGTTTTTCAAGGTCTCACCTATAAAATATCAGTCTTTGTAGACCTGTTTACTTTACGCTTTCCAGACACGTCGTCGATGCTATCTCGACCCCGACTCCGGTTGTAGAGCCGGGTCGTATTTCATCGGATTATATTTCCCTTTATACAAGGCCGGTTTAATATTGTTTGTTTCCAGTATCCGTTTTCACCGCACTCAGACTTTATTCTAATAGTGAAACTAGCGCCAACTCCCAGCTCGTTAAGACCCCAGACCGTACGCGATTTCAGCCTAAGATACGAATTTAAAGCTCGAGAAGCTTGAAGCGATGGAACGACGCCATATCGGGCGACTATAGCTGTTGTTGGTGTGTGTGTAGCGCCTTCATTAATATGCAATACGCGCCCAAATAATAATCACTAAACCAAAACCGGCCAAATTGTTACTTTACTAAAGTTTCTATTGTCTCCCATATGAATCTGGAGGGTCACGTCCGAGTGAGGGGCTCGAGGAATTCTGCCGACCTTTTTTAACATAGTTCAATTTTCATCTGTTAATTTCCCTTAAAATAAACGGTTTATAAGCATAATTTTATTGGTATTAATTGCAAAATATGATGGATAAGTAAGAGTTACGAAAAGTGCCCAGAGAGGCCCTGAAGGGGCCCTTCCAACCGAGGTTCTTCCCACAGTACTCTCTATACTGTACTCTTATGATGTCCTTTCGCTAGACCGGTATCCTTTTGCCCATTGCTTGCTCCTCATTCGCTGTTTTACTGAACAGTCATTTTCTCCCGTTTATATTTTCTCGACTCTAGTCTCTGAGGTGAGCACAGGTGATGGGGGGCGGTGTGAACGCCGTCATGTACCCGTCTGCGTGCAGGCTCCATCGATCCTCCGCTCTTCCTGCCCGCGCTCCACATCCGGCGGCACATAACAATGAAGGATTCCCCACCCCCGTCTTGGAGCCGCAGTGGGGGGCGTAGCGGCGGCACAAAGCCAGATTTAAAGGGTCGTATGCGTGGGCGAGAGGGGGTTGTTTGGGGGGGTTGGAGTCCCGTTTTTCAAGCTCATTAGGAGGAGGTTTCTCCCTTTGAAAAGGGGTTGGGGGCGGCGCCCTACCACCCCACCCCCCCCCCGATCTCAGGGTCCTTTTACCGGCATCATCCCCGCTTAGAAAAACTGCGCGCTTTTCCCATCCCGACATTTGACTTCGCCCCAGTAATTAGTGCCCGTTTCATTTGTGTCAATGCATACAAATACTGGCAAAACGGCCCATTTTTGACGACGTCTGCAGTCTTTGACATCCCACTGAGATATCTTTAACTGAAATTTTTTATGTGAAGGAGAATGTTACTGTTTGAATCGTAAAAATTTACTACTCTTAAGTTCCAAACAGTTCAAATAGTCAAAAAAACGCTGTTCCATACCCAGAATATATGTTACTACTATCTAGAAAGTGGGTTCGTTA
This sequence comes from Lethocerus indicus, assembly GCA_019843655.1. Taxonomy (NCBI): domain Eukaryota; kingdom Metazoa; phylum Arthropoda; class Insecta; order Hemiptera; family Belostomatidae; genus Lethocerus; species Lethocerus indicus. The sequence continues at coordinate 3,034,752 of JACDQD010000007.1, read as the reverse complement.
TACAGCTGAGCACTGTTACAACACTGTTACTCATTACGAACTGAGTACGAAGAAAAATTCTTTGATTGTATCGTAGAATTACATCTTTGATGTAATTTTTTAGATTATATTGACAGCGGACGTTGTGAAAATTACCAACCAAGCGGCGTATCCGTATTCCTGCTATTTTACCATATTATGGCAGTTATACCAGTATACCACGAAATGCCGGAATATAAAGCGTATACATAAACACAACCACTTTTGTTGTTTTTTTTTTCAATTTGTTCGTTTATAATTTTTTTGGATTTCATGAAACATTTTTTGTGTTAAATGAAGCCTTACTATTTATAACGTTCAACGTATTTTCGATTCAATATATTTTCTTTACTGCGCACTAGTCGAACGGCTCCGTCCGCAAAGGGTTTCGTGACAATATTGATAAGATATTTGGTCACGCTTTGTATTAATAAGTGTTCCATTATGTAATGTTTCATGACCTGTTATTGTCTCTAGTAAATTGATTTGTCCGCAGGTATTATTCGAGTACAACGCCATAACAAATCGTTCACAGTAACACCGACCGTACGTAATAAAGCCGTCTACGATTTCTGGACATTAAAATCAACTTACTGTTCTCTTTGACCATCGGATATTTGGGGGTGGGGGGGTTGGAGGGGGCCCTCTTCGGGTACACAGAGGAGAAACCTTAACTCCGAAGGTTCAGTTTGGTTTAGGCCGTAGACCGAAGTTGGGATTCGGTTGGGCAAGTTTAGTTTTAGTTAAAGTTGGCCCCGGTAGACTAAACAAGTTTGGACTTACCGCCCTTCGGCATTATGCGCCAGTGCATTAATACAAGTTGTACAGGGGCCGGCCGTTACGAAAAAATCAAACACAACGTCGCAACAATAACAATATCTCTACTGTATCAGATTCACTGATAATATTTATTATAAACTGACTTGTGACTGTTCTGAAATCTGCGTAGCCCTGATATAACAGGTCTTACGTGTGACCGGCCTAAAATTCTTTTCCCCAATAAGAAAAAAAAGATCGTAAGTTTGTTGTGTTTCCGTCTCCTCTCGCCGGTTCGGTCTTTCGCCAGACAGGTTTCGGCCGCTCGCCATCTTCAGTAGCGCTGTGTTAGGCACTCTGGATGTTTTTCGGGTGCATCCTCACTGCACTGTCACTGTGCCACTTGTACGAGTGGCCAAAGTGACGACACGAGTGACTGACGCAGCGCTACTGAAGATGGCGAGCGGCCGAAACCGGTCTGGCGGAAGACCAGACCGCAACCACTCGCAGACCACAAAACAGTTATGTTAAACTAGAAAATAAGATGTTAATAAGCGGATTGACAATATTTTATTAGTACAATACAATATTCTGTTTAGATATCCGTTGTAAGACGCCCGACTGGTTCATTACTACAGGACGGGTTCGGTTTCTCATCGTTGTCAGTAGAACAGTGTAATATAGCGTTAACATATATCCATTTGGTGCAGTGACAGGATAATGCTTCAACGGCTAAGCGACAGGCGTAAGTACTTTAATATATTGCCGAGAGATTGGTACAGATGATGTATTACGGCTCGGGCATAACTGGAGGGATTCTCCTGGACCGAGTTATTGTTTTTGATACTTTTTTTTTGTCCTCCAATGATTATTCCATTAACGAAGGCCGTTCTATTTTTATTGAAATTCAGTTTCAAACCTTATTCCAGTTCATAGGTTCGACGCGTCCAGTACAATTTTCGGTCGGTATTCTCTACCGACAGATGAATGTTTTCCGGACTATATGGACCATTATGAACTGATGACTGGGTTGATCGTAAATCTGTTTAACCAGTCGCGCCAATAGTGTTAGGGGTGTCCCAACCCCCCCCCCCCCCATTGTCCCATTGACAATGCCTCCACCTTGGTTTGGAGTTCGGTATCGGCGGCTAAGTGCTGGGCTTGTAAAGGACAATGGGGTTGGGGGTTGGGGTGTGAGATGTTGTTGGCGATGTCAGTACTGTGTCGAAGGATTGATTGGGTCAAATGTGGTGAAAACGGGCGATTGAATCATCAACGATTGGCTCCGGCGCTTGTATTGAACTCGGCTTTCCGGGCCCTGCACTCAATCAAACGAGCCGCGAATCAAACGTCCCCAAGGCTTAAACTCTCGTGAATAAAACGAACCCCAATTGTACTAACGCGAACATCGCCCGGATTAATATCAGCCATTCGCGAGAATATCATATTGAATTAACAGTCGGTCCAATTAACGGACACGGAGAATTTTACGTAACCTCCCCACGCAGTCGATACCCCCCCCCCCCAAATCCCTTTATTAACAAAGTATTGAATTTTAGGTGATAACTAGTCGAATTGTCATCACAATCAAATACAATTTGTCATATACCCGCTCATGTAATAATATATAATAGACTAGAAACATTGATGCGAGCGGATTTTGTATTGTGGTCGGTTTAAAAGTTTACATAAAAAAATATTATGTCATATACGACACGACTTATAATAATAAAGGGTGTCCCAAAATTAACGCAAAATTTGAATTAAATAAAAACACGGTTTTTTTTTTCTTTAAATACCCTGGATTGGATTATGTACGGAATAACACGTACGCACCCTTTTGTCGAAATTTTCCACGACCATTTTGCATAAATTTGGGCCGAAGCATCGTTGACGCTTGTTTCTGGACGACCGGTCTGTTTAGCGTCAACGGTTGATCCGGTCTGCCCGAATTTTTCAATTGACAGTTGACGAAGTTAAATCACTATTCCGATCGTATTTTGTACGAAATTTTCGCACTCACTGTTTTCGAAATATTGTTCAACAACTAAAAAACACTTTGTTCCATCGTGTAACGCCCCATTTCTACTGACCCCAAACTATCGGCTGTCAGGGGGTGTTTTTTTTTTTTTAAATAGGGTTGCCGACTTTACTGCGGGAATTGTGGCAAATTCAAATCTCGCGTATACTTTCGGGACACCCTTTATGTCGGAAGGAATATGCTAGGATAAGCGTAATGTACGTCGGGTGTATTATTTCGAACTGTTGAGGGCGATTTTCGAGGGATACTCGTTGGAAAAAAAAAAAAACATTAGGGAAATGAGATGAGATTCCGAGGGACTTGTACATAGATTTGGTGGATGGCCCTCCTTTGCCCTTGTTGTCGACCTACCCGGGCCCAAGTAAACGCATTAAGATTATTAGAGGGGGGGGCGGGGTTTGTGAGGGAGCGGCGGGTGGACGATAATGGCCGCAAATAATATATTGTATGGCGGCTAACGTATTGCCGCCGTTAAATTGATTTATACCGCTTAACCGGTTTAACCTAGGCCCCACCCCCCCAAACGGAGAAGCTGATAATTTGTGCCCCCAAGTCTCTGAATCTTAGCTGGGGTGAAATTGGCCAGAGATAGGAGACGAGATATCCGAAGGATCCGAACTTGTAATTCAAGTTTGCGTAATTCGTGACAAAATAGAGCAGAAGATGAATTATCGCAAAGCCGGTGGGACGGAACCGGGAAGAGTTCCGAAACGTCGACCCGGAGGGCCCCAGATGGAAATTCGGGTGGATGGTTTCCGAACACTGGAAAAATCCCTTGGATAGGTTCTATCTTAACCGAAGATTAAATTCATAATATTGGGCTGTACGATAATGAGAGATCGGGGTTGGGAAGAAGAAAAACTAAATGAAAGCTCTAGCCGGCGGGTTCCGTCGGAGGGGGGGGGGGGAATTTAATTCATTACATTAGGGGCTTATCTCGGAGGTGGGAAGCTGGACCTGAGCTTAATCTGCCGGCCGATCCATCAAAGCCTGCGATAGCCGACACGACATAGGGCCCACCCCCGGCCCGGCCCCATGCCCTTAGACTCTACCTTTCTTGGGAAAATGAACGACTGGCCTCCATTTTCATCCCCGGCCGAAACAAAAGGTGAAGGGCCCCCCCACCAAACCCGTCAGGAATATTTTTCAGGGTATCCGGTGTTATTAGCGGACGGAAGATGGAAGAGGGCCGTGTATCGCGTTTCCCCCCCAACGCGATTGTTCCAGCCGTCGAGGCCGGTGAAAAATATATCGTCGGTGAGAATATTTCGGTAAATTCGGACGAAAATGATGACCAATCGATGGGCGTCTAAAACGGTAATGTGCCCACCGAATAATTATCTCGTAGGGGCGACACGAAGTTGTTACGTCGGCAGTGCTTGATACTACCCCGCTGAGGGAGAGCCTCAAATTGTAAGCTCTTTTCGGCTTTTATTATGCCAGAGAGTGAGAAAGATACCGAGAGGGGGCGGCGTGAAGAGAATTATGTATCGGGCCATTACACAACGACGAATTGTTAAGGGAGGTTAACGCTTTGTTACTTCCGGCTTTTCTCTCTTTCTCTCTCTCTCTCTCCCTTTCGGTCGGGGCCCGGATCCTTATAAATAATCTGGCGGAAAATATTGCTCTTCCCTTCGAGCCCTCTACGCGTCTTCTAATCCGCTCTTAATTTGAAGGGTAACATAACCGCGAATAACTTCCGTGAAATATTATTTTTACGCTCAAAGTGAGATAAGATGGTCGGGTGTATTCTCGCCATCTTGTAAAAGTATTTTATTCTTCGATTGTATGCCATTTGTATCCCCTAAGTCATCGTAGATGCCTCGTTTCACCTTTAAAATGTGGTATCAACACAGTATTCTTCACAGAATTCTCATATTTTTTTACGAATATATCCAGATTTCCTTCGATTTCCATTTCTGAAATTGTCCGAACGAATCGCTGTCTTCTTGGCGAGTGGCCACATTCTTGCCGGAGCGTTTCAACGAAAAGTAATTAGCGGTCTCCAGATTTTCCCTTCTTCCCCTTTCTTCCCCTTTCTTCCCTTTCTTCCCTTTCTTCCCTTCTTCCCCTTCTTACCCTTCTTCCAAAGCCAACGGGAGAATCGCGCCGGCCACGTTAGCATTTCGCGGCGATTATACCCGATAGGAACTAACAATGGTGTCCCAGTAGGACGGTGATGGCGATTGGGGGTGGCGGGAGGGTGGAACGAGGGAGGATGTTGAAAACCCAAAAACTTGTCCCCGCACTGAACCGGCACAACTTTAGATTGCGAAAGTTCCCTGCGAACGGGTGAACACTGTCAGTTTATGCGACTCCCGCATAACGAGGGTAACACCCCGCCGAACCCCCTAACCCCCGGACACGACGCTAACCTGGAAACCACCCTCCAGTCAGTCGCACACCCTCCCGAAATTTTTGTCTTCTCAATAACAGACGCTTAAGGTATATCGTCTATAGATTCTCAAATTCTGTCCCCTAACTCCTCTGACCACCATATACCATTCTTCTTACGTAACAGCATAACGTTTACGGTATATAATCCACTACGACTCCGGATCCTATCTATACATACCACCTAATTGTCCTTCTGAGTCACATAAAATATATCAAACTGTCTGTTTTTCTTGGATAACCATTGAAACGCACAGTATCCATTCGTATTATAACTTACGAGACCGGAGTAGGTGATAAGGGTAGTTCTACAGGACTGAAAACTGGATGGATCACTTATGCTATCGCTGCATATAAATGTATTGCCTTTTGACTTGGCCGTTGTTACTGTTGTTGTTGTTGTTGTTGTTGTTGGGGAGGGGGTGGTTTGATCGCATTGAAAAAGCTGTAAATCTTTATTATTCCATTAGTCTTCGGCCGGTTTTGGGGGGCGTTTGCCACATTGGAACATGGTAGTTTTATCGTCGGGTTCCCTCGTAACGTGGAGGACGTGACCCCTTGAACTCGTGTTCGCTATACCGCCCCCACGCCACCCTATAAGAGCCGTTCGACCCTTAAATCACGCGCACGCACGCAGCCTCCCTCCTAATGAAAACCAATAATTGAAATAGAACGATTGCCATAACGATAAATTTCCCGGTTTATGACTTCTTCTTCTGAGGGTGGTTATTTCGAGGATTGGTGTAATGGCCGGTAAGGAGCCGCAATATAAGGGTAGATTAATCCCATTGGATGGAAAATCGTCCAATTATGAGGTATTCTATATATCTTTATTCTAATTTCACCCCCGTATCTATATCTTGTTTTCCTGTCGAAACGTATTCTGGTCAATAAATGGGCAAATTTTAAGCTTCTGGTGCTTGAAAATCTGACAGAATTCGATCTAGGCTTCACATTTTTATAAGCTATAAAGGGGGGCGAAATTAAAACGTCCGTTTATTTTTAAAGTATGCAAAAGTGCCGTACCCCGAGAGGACCCTCTAAATGTTGCCAGATATTATTATTAGGGCACAATGGGCTCCTCGTATAAATCACGCCTCCCTTAAAAAACCCCCTGCCCACCCCTTACGCGCCGACCTTCCCCAAGCGATATTTCACGCATATTTCTTTTTATTATTCAACGCCGACTACTATGGGATACCACAAAAGGAATATCACTCTCAACATCCCTTCCAACTCACAGTGTCCACTATTATGCGCCGTTGTAACGCATTCCACCCTTCTTCGATCTGTTACTATAATAACTTTAATGTAAAATAAATAATAAAATCGTAATAATATTTGTTGGATGCACTCTGCGCTCAAGCTAATCTTTAGAATTCCAAGATTTTTCTAAATATTCCCGGGATCAAATTATTCCGAAATGTGAGGGAGTAATGGAGCAGTTTAGGACGGAAAAAAGAATTCGACAAAAGTAAGAGGGGGGGCCCTCGATGTAATTGACAATGTCAGGTTGTAACACAGTTGTGAGCCCGACCAATTACCTGTCTCTCTTCAATCAGACATTTCTACCCCTTTGCCTTGCCCTTTACCCCCGCCCCTCCCCAACCCCCGAGGCTTCTGCCCCAACGATCCTATTTTTATTTTCCGATCAGTACCCCTTTGATTCGGGTTTGAGATAAATTTTTGAAATTCGGAATTTTTCGATTCTTCAGCCTTCCTTCATACAGCAAGTATATTGTAGACCGTCTAAGGGTAGATTTTTGTTGGCCAATCTCAATATTGGGGATAAACGATAGGCGATCGTTATTTCATCGATGGACGTTTTAATAATCGGCCGGATGTTGAAGAAGGGCTTGTCCTCTTCCGCTTGGGGCGATTTTCGACGAAAATATTTCAAGTATTTCCCGAACCACCCCCTCCCCCCCCCCCAACCCCCTTACAACTGAAACCAAGGTCAAACGCTAATTGCCAGCAAAAACTCTGCGAGCCGTATTTCTGAACTCTTTCTTTCTTGGGAGATTTTTTTCAAACCCGAAACTCGAACCTACTTTTTAAGTATTCGAATTATTCTGAGGTATTTCACTGCCCAACTCTCTGACTCTCTCTCTCTCTCTCTTGACTTTGCGCGAAACGCGAGTTTCTCAACCCCTTCTCCCCAAAGCGACCCGGCTCCCGTGTACACTTTTCCTCAGAGTTTTTACCCCAACCGCAAAATGTCGGTTCGTTTGACCGACCGAGCGTTCTAGAAATCCCCCGAATAAGTGTATTGCCGGGCTACTCCCGATTTCGTTCGAATTTTGAACTCTGTACGGCCGTCGACAAATTGATTTTTATGCGCCTCTATTAATACAAAATGTGTTGGTTTCGGAGGCCGCAGATGATTACGGGGTTCGACTCCCCCGTCCCGTTCGGAGGGTTAGGTCTAATTACGGAAATCCGGAAAAGGGGGATGTGGCGGGCGGGATGGGTGATGGGTGTTGGGGGATGGGGGATGGGGGATGGGGGCCGACAAATCTGTGACATGGGTGTTGTCAATTTTATCATTCCCAGTGCGTTCGGCGGTAGAGGCCTCGTTAGGAGAGCACGGGCGACCGCAGAGGGGTAGAGGGATGGGGGCGGAGGCAAAGCCGAACGATAATCAGTGAAGAAGAACGGGCATGAGGAGAAGAAGGGAGCGAGGGATAATGGTGGGGGGTGGGGGGGGGGAAAGGGGCATAGAAATGATGTAAAGGGGGAACAGACTTCAGTGGCCGGGAGGGTGGTTTCTCCAGCCTAGTACTAGTATCCTGAAAATGGCCCGGAGTTTTCTGAATACATTTATAAACATCAATCTACAATCTACACCGTGGTCTAATAGCTAATGAATCCTGAAGTCCTGAAAATCATCCTAGTTAGTAATAATCTCCTTTTTTACTGGTATAATTGTACCGTCCGCTTTCAGGAACTTGAAACAGGGTCGCACTGCGTGTTTTCTTTTTCGACTCAAGAAATCTGCATATGAAATCCGGGTCAGTTCGCCACATGTCATTCTCCAGTGTGGGAAATAGTAAAGGAACACTTTCTGTGATTTCTTTGCTCCATTTCTGCCGTCTATATTAAGAGATATAGATAATATGCCTTTCCAATGTGCACGCATCCTGTTGCACTACTTCCAGTCTTCGCGATTTGCACGTAATATCTCAACGTGACGATCCCAACTTGGAGTTGTGAGGGCTCAATATTTGATTACATTACGGCCGTACGGTACAGACAGAATTATTAATATACCTATAACAGTTGTGCAGTGAGAGTGAGCTCCGTCCAGTATAAGATCAAATATATGGAATATATGGTGATAATCTATTGTAATAGTGTAGTATAGCTGATTTGAGTCAAAATTCACTCTTTTAAGTAGTGTTAGAGAAGAAACCGGTGATGTTGTCGGTCATGTTTGCGTTGTTGGGCGGTTTAGGTGCGGGCGGGGATGGAGGGAGGACGGTCACGTTCTGTGGGCGACTCGAACCGTTAAAGGAATGTTTAATTAAGTCTAGGACTTGGTTGCAGTGGGGGAGAGAGGACAATAGCGGTGGGTGTTAGTGGCCGGGTGGGGGGGGGGATGACGGGGGATCAAAGCAATTTCGTAATTGATCGCCCCACTAGCAGAACAATGACCGGGACCAGTGTGTGTGTGTGTGTGTGTGTTCCTCCCCGGGGAGGAAAGAAGAAGAAGAAGAAGAAGGAGAAAAAAGATGTGGGAGAGAGAAGAAAGGAGGGTGTGATACAGAGAGAAAAAATAAGGGCTTGTCTGTTTTACTGGGAGAGTTATTTTCACCGCCGGCCCACTACTAGAACTAGAACGTGGGTTGTGGGGGGCGCTATAAAGTAGTTTTACTCCTCAAGTGATGGGGGTGGCACCACTCTTCGCTAATGGCCCGGTGAAACCGTTTGAACGTAGAATTATCGGGGCCGTTTCACAACACACCTAGGCCGACGACACAAACACTTAACGCTCTGTACGTCCGTTAAGTGTTGTGGACATTGCTCGGACCCAGCGTAAAACTGTTACCTTAAACAAATAGGCCACAATAAAACAAACTTTTTATCAGTGAATTCCGTAACAAATTTGATCATCGCTAATCTACTTTGTTTTAATTTTGGATTCGGATAATCCAGCGATGTCTGGTTACTCCTGCTCCTACCGTAGCTAGCTAGTGAGGAATCACTTCGGCCAAGTGGAAAATAATAAGATTCGTAAATAGGGTAATCCCTGGCTTGATTTGTCCGCCTCATAATAATCAATGGGTGTCGTTCCACTATCGAAAAGGGTTGGAGCGGGTCATGTGAGTGGTGGGCGCATGTTGAACACGGCTGGGGGTTGAAAAATGGTGGTTCAACAGGTAGATTTGGCCGTTCACTGCTCCCCGGGCGGCCTCGTTCTACGGGGTTTGTTTCCTTTTAATTAACGGACAAGAGCCAAAAAAAAAAAATCCGCCCCTCGAAGGAATTTTTAAACCGGCCACCAGGTATTTATGTTTTCAAACCGGGCCCCGGTATTTGATTTCGGCGAGCGCCCGATTCAGATTTTTTTTTTTTTTTTGCGGTTTTCAATCCCGCCCTCCTATTATATTACCGAGCTTTCTTATTTCATGCCGTCTCGGCGTTAGAACGCTGTTGTTCTGCGTTCTAACCCATTAAAATACTGTTGCACTGTTCGCTTGTCAACGTTGTTTTTTTTTTTACAGACAGCCCAAAGTGGCTTCAAATCGGAGTGTTCAAATTCAAACGTCTTCAAATATCACTATTTCTTGGAATCCTTCGACCGCATCAAAGTCCTCCAGCGAACATCTATAGTAGGCACGTGTCGTCGGTATCGGTTTTTGGCGATTAGCCTCTCGGTTAGCCTCGATTAGCCTCTCTAAAACCGACTACGGCGGGGGTGCGGTTTAAATTCGCTGATTGGCTAAACAATGCAAAAAAAAAAAACAGGGTGAGGTGAAATTGAAAGGTGTGGTTGTGTGTGGGGGTAAGTGGGAAGGCACTTATCCTGAATGGGAACATCCGCCGGGGATATCTCTGCCGGACCGAGCTCTGCACTCTTATTGAGTGGGCCCCCCCCCCCCGCTCACACACTCTCGAATTCTGTGAACGCTCAGCCACTGTGAAAAAAAAACCAATATAAAATGTGTGTGGACCTCTAACGAGCATCACAATTCTGTCCGCTCGGCGCACTAACAATAAACGAAACACCGTGACGAACTGCGTTACTTAAACTCCTCAACAACAACTGTTACTACAGGTAATATACAATCCGTAGGTTCGTGGTGTTACTGTCTCCTCTCGCGCGGTTCGGTTTGGTCTTTTGCCAGACCGGTTTCGGCCGCTCGCCACCACGACAGTACAAGTGACAGTGGGCACTGTAAAATATCCGACAGTGACTGACACCGCTACTGAAGATGGCGGCCGGCCGAAACCGGTCTGGCAAAAAGACCAGACCGGCGTGAGGAGACAGAAGCGCCACGAACCTACGGTATTCCAACCCCTAGCAGACCACAAAACGGGTATATTAAACGAATATATAATCATTTGTAAAATCGTTAACGCCCCACCTTATGTTTCTACACTTGCATATTGTAATACGCTACAGTGTTTTCGGACGAATTCCTCATTCTCTAATAGGCCAGCAATAGAACTACTATGTTCAGTGTAACTAAGTTTTAGTTTGTGTTTAAATTGCCGATATTTATAATATAACAATTATATATTAGTTGTACCCGAAAGTAATCGAAAATTTGATAAAATGTATTTTGGTCTCGAGGAGTTCTTCAAGAGGGAAATTTGCCGGAAAAGTGGCCGGAGAGTTGTTGCTTTTTTTGGCAAAATAAACTACTTTTGGGTACCCTTAATATAGATCATAATTTCTATAATTTTATATCAATTATTATACTGTTTTTTCTTCTTTTGCAGGTGAGTGTTTGAAGTTTTAATGCGGGCAGAAATAAAATCGTAAGTAATACTTGGCAAATAAAATGTATACTTCTATTTGTGGAATATGAAATTTACAATATACATCCTGCTGAGGGCTTTGTGTTGGGTTGGTACATTTCGGTTCAATTGTAGGTCTAATTATTCGCCAATTATCGCCTTTCTCCCACTTCGTCTCGTACTGAACCAAGTGTAGAAATCAAGAAACTGAGAAACACCGTTGTATTAACGGACGGCAACGTAAACCTTAGTTGAATTTTGAATCGATTCGATTCATGCGCTGTGAACTCTCCGGAACAGCCGGCGTTTGGGGAATTCGGAAAGTCCCTGTTGGGTTTTCCCGATTAAGGATTAGGGCTCTGTTGGGCGTGGTTCGTCCAGTAAACCTTTCATTTTTATTCGTACAGGGCATATAAATATATACACCTGTAGGTTAACAATAAAGCGTCACCGTTAATAGAATTGGATGATATGAAAATGTTGCTCGGGTTTTATGAAAAAAAACCCAAAAATTCTTCGGATTTATTTGGAGAATGCTTTCTAATTTTCTGTAGGTTTTAATAGGATACATGTTATGTGTTCGAACTGTGGTTTAATTGAATTCAAGGTAATTTTATGTTTGATGCATACTCAGTTTTCCTATTTCGGGCGGGCAGGAGAGATTTTATTCCTTCATAAATTATGTAGAAAAATTAAAGAAATCTCTCCGACGTTAAAATTGGCGTACGTGATTGGACTGCGGTTGTGGAAAGAGCGGCAATAAGTATTAATATTCGCTCTCGCCCTTTTTCGCCCCGTAATTATGTAATAGTTTCTCTCTTCATTGAACAAACCTAAAACCTTTACTTTAATGAAGCAGGGGCGGGCCCGGGGCCCCACCCCCCCGCCCTCCTTATTTGCATTCACAAGAGACTACCCGGCACGCCTCGTCTTGTAGAGTACCTCATTGTAAGCATCACCCTCTCCTCTCCCTCCCTCCCACCCTCACCCTCTCTCTTCAAGACGCAATTAACAGTAAATTCAGATAGGGCTTTTGTTGGACGGGGGGGGGGGTGAAAAAATGTGAGTAGATTATGCGAGCACGCTTTCTACGGTCCTCCTACGAGTTCGCCATTGCTTCGAGCGAGAGGCCCGAGATAATTAAACGTTTGAACGAATATTCCAAAAGTGGAAATTTATCCGGGGGGGGGGTTCCAGAAATCAGAATAGGGCAATATATCTGTTCGGGATATTTTAAATTCGAGATACTTATAAATTTAACAATTAAAACAAAGACTCAAAGGATACATTCTCAATTCCAGACTCTAGGACCGAGAGCGACACATTATTAATATACGATAGTGCTGTTGTTAGGTACAACAAAGGGAAAGGAAACGGTATTCAAGAACCCCCATACCATTAGGCGGCTCCGAGTGTGCGAAATGCAATAATGTGATACTTGCCCGAGTGCAAACTCGAATAAGTGCAGTGTGCGCGGGAGTGTGTCGAGTGGCAATATACGACGTCCTGCTTTCAAGGGCAATATTTTCCCGATTAAATTCCCCGAACTTTAAGATTATTCGAGGGGAAGAATGAATACGAACCTATGGGGAAAAAAAAAATAGTGTATTAATTTAGCGAAATAAATATTATTTGAAAATCGTGGTCGGACCAGCGTCTGGGACTGAATTTTCTTTCGATAGAAAATTTCAATTCCGCGACTATTTTCTTTTTCTTTTTTTTTTTAGTTCATTCTCTTCTCTCGTGGGTATTCGTGAAAGTTTTGCTCCCCAATACTGGTCCCGGACCACTGCATTTACTACCAATATATGGGGAGTATAAGCGCCTTCTGCCCGCCCCAACCCCTATCTCAACATCAAGTCCAATCTTCAAAATGCGCCGAAGGTTTTCCTCCTATCCGACGCCGGCGGTTTTTCCTCGCGAACGTTATAATACAAGGGCGGGCCGTCGGGGTAAAGATGAAACCGATTTCGGGGGCCGCCCTGGGGGGGCCGCGCGATATTATTGCACTGGAGAAAATAAGCGAGACGGGGAGAATTTCGCCCCGGAATCATAATTTCCCGCAACCCCCACATCGTAATTCCCGAGTCCTCTCCGTCGTTCAGTTGAGTTCTGGGCTCTGTGACCGAATTTAAAATTGGGCGAATTCCCGGCGGAATTTCGAATCCGTCCTTTATTGGGCCTGATCGAATTAAGAAGCCCGACCGGAGAACGAAAGCGGGCCCCGGGAATTTATAAAAAATCCGATAAGAAATCTACAAAAACTGTCAAAAAACCCATTCCGCTACGCTTCAAACACAAAATACGGGCAAATCGCTAATGGGTATACGAAAATTTAAATTATCATTGCTTTATTTATTTGGTTGACAACTAAGTAATTGCGGAATTCACCGACAAGTGGCGTTGTACATATTTTTAAGTACGTCAACATCTTTGCACAGATAAGCCGTAGATAGTTTTGAATGCACGTATAAGATACAGTCAATTTCGCTGCAATGTCCGTTGTTGAACTGTGGCGATCACGAATCAATAATGGCCTTTATTCGGTCATCAACGACTTTTAACGGCACTGACGTTCTCTGTAATTTCGATACCGAATGTTTCAGAAAGGACCAAATAATAACATATCAAAGAATCTAATCTGTGCAAAGATGTTGACGTACTTAAAAATATGTACAACGCCACTTGTTGGTGAAATCCGCAATTACTTAGTTGTCAACCCAATATATCACTAAACTTTGGATAGTCGGAAGATACTAGTAAGTCTTTAACCATATCTGTTTATAGTTATTATCCAAATTGGCTGCAAAACCTTTGGTAATCTATTATTCGATCTCATGAACTTCAGACCCCTCTATGTATGGAAAGTTTGTAAAAATTATGATGGCCCACTTTCTAATATTCTTCCTTCATTTTCAGATATCTTAATATGAAACCGGTGTTCCAATTTCATCGCGATCATATTGAATCTGGATTGGCGGCTAATTGTGGTTCTAACAAAAATATATTCCCAGATTTGAATCCACTCTCGCTCTAACACGTGTTTATCCGGTCCGCCCTTTTTGTTTTTTTAATCTGAAACGGATTTGTTTTTTTCACGCTTCAGTCTCTCCTTCCAGCCACTCTCCTCCTCATCCCCTCTGCCCTTCGAGATTTATGATAATGTCCCTTCCCTCCCACTCAACAAAGTAGTGTGTGTCGACCGCTCCGATAGGAAAAAAAAAAGAAAATTCTACCAGCTTTTTCTGCCCTTTCCTTCGGCTTCCGTCCCACTCGCCTTCTATCTCCCTTTTAGCCCAGTTTTCTCTTCGTCCTCTTTGCCGGTTCCTTTTTTCCTCCCTCCCCGGGGGGGGGGGGGCGAAGGACGTCCCTCCCTTTCCTGGCGGGCCCGTAAATCGTCCCCAAAGCGGATAATTGCTCTGCGACAAAGAAAAGAGGCTCCCCCGGCAGCTGGAGAAGAATCCCGCGCCACTGAGAGACTCCAGAACCGGCCATTTTCGGTATTATCGGCGGTCGCCGCTAACGCTCTTCCGGTCCCAGAATTTCCGGTTCGCGTGGCTTGCTTTACAAATTGCAGCCTTCCCCCTTCCCCCCAAGAGATATAATAAGTCTTTCCGATAGCCGTGAAAGAAGAAAAAGTGAACAGTCTAAGTAAGGCTTGTCCCGTTCTAACTTTTACTGTCACAACGTACTCACGGTTTTCGTCTTCAAAGTCCATTTCGTAGGTATTAAATTGGAAGACCGTTTAAATTATTTCTTTCGTAAAATACTTATAATTGATTGATAGATTTTATCCTTTCCCCCCCTGATGATTCTCCTTCGCGCCTGAAAAAAATTTGAACCCGCTCAAAATATGATTCGGCGAATAGAGGCTTACGGTAACCCAGAGAGCGAAAAAAAATTTAAATCTATAATCAGAGGAGGAAATAACGGCGCTGAGCTAACCGGTTTTAATATAGTTAAGTCTTTGAGACGGCGCTAATGAAGAAGCTTTCGGTAAGGGCCAACAGTCTGCTTTCGTCGAAGCCGATTTACTCCGCCGAATCCCTTTTAATATCCGCAAATGACACGTCCCGGTGTCAATTTAACCCCCCCGCCCCCGCAGGACCCAGGGACTCCAGGGGAGCCAGTCAGGATCGCTGACAGTGTGATTCGTTTACGACCAGAAATATCATCACTCGTAGCAAGGGATGACGTTCAGGGCGATATACAGTTTGCCAAGTTTTAGGATTTTCCTGTAGGTTTTTCATAATTTTTTCATTTTCCTAACGGGGTTGTATAATTTTTATATATCCTACAAATTTCCCAAATGAGACATTCCTATTGCATGCTGTCTGTTGAAATTTCGCAATTCAAAACATGGGCCGATATCCTCCAATTACCCTCGGCCGTAAACACAGCACAAATGAAGGTGACATTTCCGGCCCGCCCCGGGGAGGGGGGGATGTAAAGCCCGCGGGATAAGTAAGTCTCAATTGGGCGGAAAGAAAGTGGCAGTAAAACTGGAAGGTGGAGAGCCGCCGCACCCTCCCAATTTGAGCCGCGGGGATTATCCCCGTGGATTATAGCGGCAATCCCCATTCCCCTCCACCCCCCCCGACCCGGGGTCTAAAACCAGGAGTTTTAAGCCCTCTGCCAAGCAGACAATAGACCCCCAACCCCCGACGCACGACTCCCGCAAGAAATTTTGAAATAATTTCCGCCCAATTAGCCGACCAGGTAATGAATTCTAAATTGGCCCCCTTCCCCTCCTCCCCCCCCTTAAAAAAAAAGGTCGGATTTATACAGGTCGGGGAAAAAAGTATTGGCCGGCGGCATTTAAAAAATCTTTTTCGAGTTGAAACCCGTATTTTAGGCGGGCCTAAAAATAGTTATTAATAATTGAACGCGGCTCGGGGGAGAATCCGCATTGGGCGCGCCGAGAATATTTTTAAAAAATCCCCCTTTCATATATCAGTAAATTTATCAGTTAAAAAATGTAACATTTAAATACATGAAACGTTGTATATTATACACAAAAGTTTATGGACATCCTCTCATATTAATTCCTATATTCGGCGAGAGTATACTACGGCGTACTGCCCAACGGGATATACTGCGAGAAAATATTGTTTCGGAACAATCTGAAAATTGAAAATAGTATTATTTGCGGTTAAATCGATGCCCGGGGAAAGATGTTCGGCAGTAGGGCGTGTCCTGGAGGAACACGTTCAACTAACAATTCAATCGGTTGGTGGTTTGCCAATCCAATACAGCCCCCCCCGCCCCCAAATTCCACCCCCCCCGGCACCGCCGAGTTATAGATCCTCGCACATCTTTTATATACAGTTCCTTTTCTTCTTCTTCTTCGTCTTCTTCTTCTCCTCTTTCCTTTCTCCTTCTCGTTACAGAGTTATAGTAGAGGCCGGTCTGCCTCTATCTGTACGGCCCCCACCACCTCTTTTTATGGCCACTTTCAATTTGCTCCGCAAAGATTATCTCGGCCGGGACTTCGGTCGTAGTAGGGCGTGTCGGATGTGGTGTAAACGATAGGAGGAATTGAGGAGAAGATAATGGACTTGGGGGGAGGGGGGGGGAGAAACCAATGTCGGCCTATTATTATTCCTTCGGTCACCGATAAGAGACATTGCTCTTATATCGCCACGATTGAACTTTCAAACCGGTATTATGAACACCTCTTATATTTCCACACGTGTAAACTTATGTCCCTTGATTCGTGGTTTTTTTTTTAATGGAATGAAA
Organism: Lethocerus indicus; assembly: GCA_019843655.1. Taxonomy (NCBI): domain Eukaryota; kingdom Metazoa; phylum Arthropoda; class Insecta; order Hemiptera; family Belostomatidae; genus Lethocerus; species Lethocerus indicus. The sequence goes on along the minus strand of JACDQD010000007.1, from coordinate 3,017,837 downwards.
TTTGTTTAAGGCTATTTGGAGTGTTCTTTCTTATAATTACATAATAATTTACTTTCACTGGCATTTTATAGTGATTTTATTATAGTGAAACATATTCATTATAATCATCTTTCTATAAAATGGAAAAGGTCTGGCTACTTTTGTCTAAGTAAAGATTTTTTTAACTACGCTTTAAATTATATATTTAGTAAAATATATCGGGTGTACCCAAAAATAATCAACATTTTGACTTTGGAATTCATTTTATTTTGCTATAAAAGAAACTTTAATTATTAATCTACTATATATTCAACAACTCCCTGCCACTTTTCCGCCAAATTTTCGATTCCCCTCTTGAAGAATTCCTCAAGACCAAAATACATCTTATCAAATTGTTGATTTCTTTTGGGTACACCTAATATTTTGGTTCCACTAGGTCCCAATTTATACTCTTCAGAATTACATCCTTCTCAATTTTAGCCCAATTTTAGCCTTTAGATTCAGGTAATTTCTGTGTCATTAATTTTGAACTACCCATGAATTGTCTGCTATTACTGTTTTGAGGATGGTGACAATGTTAAATTAAACGCGAGTGCTATGGAAAAAGCAGTATGGAAAAGTGGAAGGAAAAAGTAAAGATGGCACGGGAATCCAGGATATATATATCATTACAGTATATAAGAATAAGGCCAGAAACTCTTCAGACTGCTTCCCTAATTATACTGTTATTAAATTCTCGTTATTGCACATTGTGCATCTAAAAGAGGCGAATCGAGATGGCCCTCATTCCCAAATTGAGTTCAAACTAAATGACTGGCCCAACGTTTGGAAAGTGGGAATGAAAAAGATTAGAAAAAAAAAGAAAAAAAAAAGCGCGCTTCTATACAAAGATTATGCGCCGAGTAATAAAAGAATAAAGTTATAAGATTCGGCGAAGGGAAGGCTTGCAAATTAATAGGAGTGGAACAAAAGGGCGGGGGGGGGGGGGTGGAAAAAACCGGCAGGATATTACAGCGGACCAAATCTTTGTATCCGCTTCACGGTTGAGCGCCCCCTGTAGTCGCTGTCTTTAATTACCCTATTGATAACTGCCAATTTCGTTTTAAATATGAATCTAAATAGCGCTTAATTTTTTCGTATATAAAAAAAAAATTAACTCCGTTAAATAGCGACTAGCCAAATCGCACAGACAGAGCGATGATAGAAACAAAGTTTATTTATAATATTTATTTCAAGACTTCATCCCGCGATTGAGACTTCGCGTCTGTATTGCTGCGCTTCGAAATGGCGCCCCGTTTAAAAGGAATATTCTAATTAGATTTTCCTGAGGAATACGGGCTTTTAGACGACGCCGTACCTTCTTGTAAAGAAATATACATAGCCCCCTCCCTCCCTCCCTCCTATAGTTACATTTCATCGTGCCTTTAATAATAACGTACCGGCATCGATATTGGAAGCGGTGGTCACGTGATGGGGTGGGGCCCATCCAACCGGAATATATAATGGGGGTAGTAGCAGCAGCGGCGGTGGTAGTAGTAGTAGTAGTAGTAGCAGTAGTAGGGGGGGGGTTGGTTGGTGGTTGGTGTAGGGGTTGAGGCCTTCCATTATCCCCGAAGCCGAAATGTCGACGACATTTCCCCTGGCTCTGGGCCCGAATCATTCAAAGGGGGTGGCATAACAGAAAATTAAATCGAATTCCAGGCGCCCTCCTCGCCTCTCACAAAGGTCAGATATCGTAATTTGAATACATATTAATAACAGATTTATTGAAACAGAAATGTCGTTTTATTTATATGCAGATTGTAGCGGCTCTCATGGGTCCAGTAATAAGGAATTCGTCTCAATTATACAGAGGGGTACGAAAAAATGTATCCCCCGTTTAACAGTCCGTTGAAAACTAATTGACTATCTTTATGTTGGACTTTAAGCTACACTTTCACCAAAAATGAGACAACTTCCGTCAATTAGCTTGCAATTTATGGACTTTTAAACAGTGGATACATTTTTTTGGACCCATCCGCATTATCAACGAAATTAGTGCTCAAGTTAATTATTAATTGGTGTTTACTGGGTGGTCATTTTTTTTTTTACTGTCAACATCTTCCGCGTCATTTTCATCCTTCCATTTACAAATTTGCCCGAACAGAAAATTGTAGTGACCGCCGACATTTATTATATTCGTAACATTACTTACGATTAAAGGAGAATATTAGTTCGGAAATAGAGTTAAAGACCTAGCGGCCAGAGCCGGTATTGGGAGCGAAACTTTCACCAGAAGAGAGAATGAACTTTAAAAGAAAAACTAAGGTACTTAGTGATAGCGGCGCAGACAAAGTCTTCGTACCGATCTGGACCGTGGATTGTTCCGCACACTGTCCAACAATGGCGTGGACCGAAAAATAACGCGGATAAAAATAATTCTCGAATCGTTCCCCGGTGCGGTTGTCGGACCTTTATTCAATAAAGGTCGTTGCGGCAAGGTTTCAAGGGCGGAGCGCAGCAGGTCCCGCTAATTCGTTAGGGCCGGCCCTACAATCCGACGGCGCCGTGTCATCCATCTCTAGGGCCGGCGGGGAAAAGGATTTGCGAGATAATTTAATCAGCCCTGCTAAAAGGCCACTGTCCGTGGCCCTCTGTGTGGAAAGTGTGCCGCACTCGGAAATGATTCTATCGCCGAAGTGAGAGATGACGGCCGTGAGAGACAAAAGGCCCTGCGGCCCGGCCCTACACTTTGACCAGCGTTCCGCAAGGGCGCAACACAAATTGGGTGAAACTCTCCTCTCTCTCTCTCTCTCCCTCTCATCCCTGGCTAATGGAACACGACGAGACGCCCCGCTCGGACCCGACAGATTAACTAGACACAGTCTGTACATAAATAAGCGTTTTCGGTTTGTTTCGGAAAAATAGAATCTGTAATTTTCCGCCACCGTTTGATTTGATGCCGTTATAACTCAGTCCGAGTGAAGCTCATATAAGTAGACGTGTATTGAGAAAACATACAGAACATCTAGGCCAAATTTACTGTCCAAGAAAAAACGGATCATAAAAAATAAATCATAATAAATTTTATGATATTTTATGTATCAGTTTTTCGTTACATTGTTTCGGCTATACTCAACACTCTAGTCGGGACTATGAACTCCATTATATTGGGTTGACAGCGAAGTTGTTAACGCCTCGCAGGCTCATAAAAAGTTGTACCCTGTGTAGCAGTATTCAAACCTTTTTATATTGGGTTCAGAACTAAGTAATTGCGGAATTCACAGACAAGTGGCGTTGTACATATTTTTAAGTACGTCAACATCTTTGCACAGGTAAGATTCTATTCGGTCCTTTCTGAAACATTCGGTATCAAAATTACATTGACCACTTGACCAGTGTGTATAAAAAGCTAAAAAATGGTGGACCGAAGTGAGCGTTTCCGTCACATTTTGCTTTTTTATTTTCGCAAAGGTGTTAATGCCTGGCGGGCTCATAAAAAGTTGTACCCTGTGTACGGTGATGAAGGCTTAAAATGACGGCAGTGTCTCAGTACCGGTTCGCAAAATTACGTTCGTGGGATTTTTCATTAAAAGATGAGGAACGCTCCTGGAGGACGTCCTGTGGAGGTCGATGATGACCAAATAAAGAGAAGCCGAATCTACGCAAAACCATCTACGGCTTAACTGTGCACAAAGATGTTGACGTGCTTAAAAATATGTACAACGCCACTTGTTGCCAACCCAATATGTACTCCATTGTGAACAACAACGTTATCCGGTCCCGCTTGATTATTTAGCGCGTATTTACGCGTGTCGCCTATTCGTGACTTTTTTCCCACCGACGCCGTCGGTCCCCCAAAGCCCGACGGCGGCGTCTTTCCCGAACGGGCCCGCCGCTAAATCGCAAACCCAATAACGTGTGGAATGTCCCCGGCTGTGAGCGACGGGTTCCCGGGGGAATCGCGATTTAAAGCCTCAATCGGATTCGGCCATTAGCGAGAAATTCTGTATTCAATTTACGAGCGCCGCCCCGGGGCTTTCCCAGTGTCGCAGTCGGGCCCCGCTCATTACGCGATTTGCATCCCAATGCGACCGGAGAATTGAATTAAACGAACCGAAAAATTCGAGTCCGCGGCTGAGAGTGACCGGAAAATTATTGAATATCCCTTAATTGTCGGACAGGTAAAGTTTACAACAAAAAAACGGGGTGGTCGGGGTAGGAAATCGATTTTCTGTACTGTAGGTTCGTGATGTCACTGTCGGCACTTTGGACGTTTTTCGTGCATCATTCACTTGTACAAGTGCCAAAGTGCCGACCACCGCGACTAACACAGCGCTACTGAAGATGGCGAGCGGCCGAAACCGGGGTCTAACAAAAGACCGAACAGGCGAGAGGAGACAGAAACACCACGAACCTACACAGTATTCCAACCCCTCGCAGACCACAAAACAGGTATATTAAAATAACTAACACTACTTTGCGACTTATCCCCGCAAAGGAATACCAGAGGTATACTGCACTCTGTGTATAATTACACTGTACAACACCTAGGCCGTAATCGAATTGAGAACATTGCGAAAACAATATCGCATTACCAAAACGGTAGATAGGGCTTAAGTTAAAACGAGGGTGACTTGTCAGCGTGAATACAATGAATGGCGCCTATACAATTATCCAATTATATCCAACCTGCGTTATCCGCGCCACGTTATCTACAAGTGAAATGGGAATAGTTGATTCGAAATAGTCTTCGTGTAACATTACAGCCGGTCTCCATTAAGTGGCGCTAATAGGGTGGTCTCTTTGTTCGTACAATGTAGGATGGAACACAAAAGCTTTGATTTTAACACGATTACGCGGTGATGGTAATATTCATTCGATTACTCCTTATCTGGGCGGAGTCCTTATCTATAAACGTACGTCAGGTGAAGTTATTATATAAAAAAAACCAAAAAACTGGAAATCCATAAAGGGATCTTTATTCGGCCTGCGTGCAATTGCATTATTCGGATTAAAAGAAGAAACAAAGTTACTGTTTGCGCGGAACTCCATTTTCCAAATGAGACTCAGGGCCATTTCCAAATGGTTTCAGGCCTCTTCCCAACATTTAGATTATTCCCGCCGGGAGATTGTAAAGTCAAATATATTCTATAACAGGCGGGCCGTTTTATTATTGTTCCCCTCAATGCTTTTGTGGCCTACTTTAGTTTTTTAATTCGTTCGAAATCGACCGGAGTTTAGCTCTTATATTAAAAGAAAATTATTACGTGCAACCGAGGTAATACTCGATGCCCTTCCTGGGCTAATATTAATATGATTTACGAGTTATGAACATTTTTAATATACATATATATATAAATTTAATATTCATATAATGTAACATCACATATGTAGAAGCACATCACTCTTAAGCCACCTTTTCCGTCAGGATTTTGTTGTCAAATTACCTCGTGATTTAATTACACATTGCGCGGTAAATATTGAAAGAAATTAATTAGTGTTATGACTAGAGGCTACCTTGGAAATAATCCACTTCTTCAAATATACACTGTACACAACATGTATGAGTAGGCGATGTTATTGAAAGTATTTTAATTGTATAAAACTTATATTCAGGATCATCGGAGAAGGCGGCCTTTTTTTTTTCTATTTACCCCTTGCCCAATAATGAATATGCATAGGTCAGGGGGCGGTGAAACAAAAAGTGTCCCACGGAAATTCCTTAATTATATAAAGTGAAGTGGAGGGGATGAGACAGATAGAAGAACAGGGAGAGGGGTGAGGTAAAGAAATAACAGAGATAGAGAGAGATAAAGAGAGTCCCCGATAAATAAATAAATAAGGTAACCGGATTAGGGGGTTCTTTTATAGTGCTTCTGGCTCTATTCCAGTTTTAATGCCTCGGGACGTTTTAAATTTGCATCCTTCGGCCCCCCCCCCCTTCACACTAAGCGTATTACGAGTGTGGGGAGAGAGGGAGGGAGGGATGGATGGATGGATGGAGGGAGGTCACTGGCAATACAGTAACCGATTAAACCTTTTCCCGGCCGGAAGGGCGTTCATCACGGCGAATTTCTCCGAAGAAAGGAAGATCTCTGAATTATTAATTCACTAAAGGCTCCGCCTTTCGTCCTTCGTACTTCTGTCCCCAATATCCCTCCGATGAAACGAGGTCACCTGTGTATTATCGGCGGTCTTATCAGGCCGTTATATTATAATTTCTACTATTCGAACCCTCGACTACAGTAGCAAATCGTGGAAATTGTTAAAATTCCATTTTCCTGTTCAAAAATAATAAATAACGAAATTATTGTCGATAGATAGGTGAGGATATCCGCGAATCGAACGAAAGGCTAGTGAGCTGATTCGTGCAGGGACTTTCCGACTGAGGATTGGACATTTTACGCTTAATCTCGAGCCTCTGGAAGGGGGTAGAAGAGAGGAATGGCCGTCGAGGACGAATATCAAAAGCGTCCCGACGTCGCCGTTCAATTTTACAATCGACTGGTCCCGAACCTCTCGGGGCTGGGCTTTGAAAAAACCCAAATAAAAAGTTATTGGACTCTGAGCAAAAATTTCTGCCCCCCCCTCCTTCTCCTCCTTGGCTTTTACTGTCTGTTCCTGGCCTAAGAGGGAGGGAGAAACTTCTCTTCCTAGGGGAGAGAGAGGAGAGAGATTTCTCTCATATTACTTCTGTTGCTCGAAAAAATAAGCCTTCTCTGGACCTCTGACCGCCCCCGCCCCCACCATCAGCCCGAGGGGGGGTTTTTATGAGGTTTTCATTGGGCCCTTTCATTGCTCCACATCCCAGTCCCATCAGGGCGATGGCTTTAAACGCGACGTTTCAGAATTAGAGCGATGAAAAGATTCTCGGCAATATATGTATATTGGTGGGGGGAACCCTTAAAAGGACACGGTTTAACGCACGAAAAATGTCGGTAATTTCCAAAGAATATTTTTTCTCCTTTCCAATCTGTCTGTATTGGGTAATACTCAATATAAACATAATTAGGTCACATGTTCAAAAATAGTTAATTAACCCCACGGTATATAGTTTATGACCGGAATATAGAACATGAAAATAATACTCACTTAGCGATTATCCCGGAAAACAGTCTCGATTATATATTTAGGACGGAGTTTCCTCGGCGATGTTTCTATTCTTCTTTTCGGCGGACAATTCGTTCGTGAAAAATGAGCTTACTTACAAAGCCCCGTCCCGTTTTCTCTTTTCGGGAAGCGTCCCGCCGGCAGGACCGGGATCCCTCCTCGGGGACTCCCACGGGCGGGTCACGCTCCCCAATTTCCTCGGGCCGAAGAAGATATAATAGAGGGACGTCTTATCTGTCACCTTTATGAAGGGAGGAGGTTTTTTCCCCTCAAGGCCCCGCACGGTCAACGTCTCCCCCCTCTCGAGTCGGGTCGACGCTGGGATCAGAGATAAGCTGGCGATAGGAAAATATCTGGCGTGAGGGGGATATCAATAGTATTCCTATCAATTTAATTATATCCGAAATATATCTGAAAATTCTCGGTGTCCGGCGACTGGTTCTTTGACCCGAAGATACTGAACCAATTTGCACATTCCATTCTGATTAATAAACTAGAGCTCAGAGTGTAGTTATTAGAATATCTCCATTTGAATGTAACGACGAGCCTCCAGCAAGTGTAGGGACGTGTTCCTCCAGGAGGCTGTGTTTCCCGTCTTCCCTTTAAGAACAATAAAGACCCCTCTCCCGTTTCTTCGTTGTTGTTTTTCCCCCCTCATTGTTGTGACAAGCGGAATCGCGATGCCGGCCGGTTGTGGCGGGGGGGGGGGCTGGTGCCGCATAATTAAACACTTCCTTCGCCGGAATATTAGATTCCTCTTAAGTTAAATGGCCCGGGAAGCAATACGCCCGAGGCGTCACCCCGGACTAATTCCGGAAGACCGATGGCCTCGATGACTGGGCCGTCGTTTAGCTTATTTTGGCTACAGCCGAAATTCAATATTCGAGTGTATACAAATTTGAAACGCCTCGATGGTAGGCCAAAACGTGAAATTAGAGAACAAGAAAGTTAATATTCTAGAAGAAAACAAATATTTCACTACATGTTGCATATTCCTTACCCCCCCAATCAATTCAATCTAACAGCTACCTAATAAAATTCCCTTAATTGTCTCTGGACCGTCGGAAAGCAGACTGAACTGAGAACATTTTCCACAAGCCTCCAAACCTCGTCTTTCATATATTTTGAATAATTTCATATTGTGCCCAATGAAAATAACATAAACACCTGAATAATAATACATCCTGACAACCGAACCTTTTTGGAGAACATTTCCTGAGTTCAATGAGGTATCATTTATATTTGACTCCCTAATGGTTTCTTGCAATACTCTGAATACTTATAATAATAAATTAGAATCCTTGATATTGCAGATTCTGTTGTCACAAGAAAGCGTATTTAAATAAATGAATTTTTCCGGCCTTTGTCTACGGCCAATAAACCTTCAGCTTAACTCGATTATGCTTATCCGCCCAAGTAATCTTGGTATATATTCGCCTGTATTAATCAAGAGAGAGAAGCCTCGCCCCACCCCCACCCCCCCCCCCGCTCCCACCCCCATCGCGTATACAAGGGTGGCATACAGAGACAGATTACCTAGCTGGGGATTATGCAAATTTGAAAGGCGTGCGCACTATTCCTAACCGAGATAGCATTGCCTCCCCCCCGGCCCTCAGCTATATTCGCCTGTATTATACACGTAAGGCCCTTTAAAAACAGTTAATTGTTTTCCGCCCTATAAACTCTTGTTAAAAGCCCTAATACTACAGTATTGTTTTGGACAGCAAGAAAACACCTGTCAATTATTACCGTTTGCTTTAAGAATTTCATAAAGTACTTCGTGAATTTAATTCTTTTGAATTTCACGGCCTTCCAATCAATTATATGAACTCACAATAGTAGACAAGCCAGCTTTTCGTTTACTGTTTTAATTATTCTCTCCGCCTATATTTTAATGCCTTCAATTCAATTTAAAAACTGATAAAACTTTACGGGTTATCTCATCCTTGAAATAAAGATAATGGGAGAAAAAATATTTAAAGTGTATACAGCTGTTGTAAAGATTCCCTTTAAATAGCGTATTAAAAAAAAAAGAGAGAGAGACAGTGGGGTAGCGCAGAGGGTGGTGGAGGCTGTGTAAAGCCGGCGTATTAATAAAAGTCAAATAAGTTTTCAGCCGTCCGCCGCACAATAAAGAAACTGGAAAGAAATTGCAGCGTTAAACTCTGAATGAGTTATAATTTTCAATGGGCTCCTCTCTTCCCTTTATCTCTTTCCCTTTACCCCTCTCCCGCCTCTTTCTCCCTTTTACACAAACATAGTGGAAGGACTTAAAATAATGCCTTAAAATAATATTTCTTCTTCTTCTTCTTCTTCTCTCTTCTCCTCGTTGAGATTTCATCTTCCCAATTAATTCTTGGCCTCCTCCCGTTTGCGTATGGACCACCTGTGGATCCTGCGGCCTCTGGGATACGCCGCTTTCCCGATTTCTTTGACAAGATAATTTATTTTTACTATGTTTCTTACCCGCGCTTCTTACATCGCAAATGATATTTAATGTGATGCATATAATACAATATTCCGTTCAAAATTCGGTACAGTTCACCGGCCAATATGACACCAACGGCTTCAGTATGGACAAAGTATAAAAAGGGCTAATCTCATTCTGCAAATTATAGTCACAGAAACCCGCGTTCTGCTCCAAAAAATGGAATTATCTACTAGTTGGTAAATTGAAATTCGTATTTTTAGATATTTTCCCATCCAAATTTTTCATTACCGGTCTCTGCAGTCCTTGTCACGGGGGTAAAAGTGACTGGAAAATAATTCCTAGCTCACCCTTCTCTCTCTCTCTCTCTCTAATCTCGGCAAGAAACTGGCTGAAAGTATTTCTTCCAGATAAAAAAAAAATCGCAGGAAGTCTTTTCATTCTGCCCCTGGAAGTCCCGCCGGTGGTTGAGAGGATTGTGTCAGCCCTTCGGTCGGGGGAGGGGGGTTGATGTATGAAGCGAGGCGGCGTCCGCTGCGGTACGCGCATATTGATGAAATATAAGAGAAATTGAAAGGTGCCACTCAAAATTGTAAGCGGGCAGGGACCGAAGGCAAAGGGACGGATAAAAAAGAGAAAAGAGAAGGGATGAAGGGCCGGAAATAAGAGCGGCAGTTGAAAAAAGACAAAAAAGCGAAAGGGCGAAGAATTGAAAGCTCCGCAACTAAAATTGTACCCTCTGTCGGACTTCTAATGTGTTCCAGTTTTCATCCCCAGTCGGTAGTCTGGTGGAATTCCGTCTCCGAATCTAACTACGTATGCGAATAAATTCCAAAAAAAAAAATATATCCGCGTAAAGTTTAAGATTTGTGTCGTACCAACGGAAACGGGGCGGACATTAGCGTCAACAAATAATTCATTACGTTATAAGCCCGCAAAATAATGGCGATATGGGAGGAAAAGAGGGGTGGGGCGGCGTCCCGCGTCGTACTTAAAGCAGCAATCTGTATTCTATGCACTAAAAAAAAAAAAAAAAAAAGAGTTTCCCTTCTTCCACCTCCTTCTCTTCTTTTATGACCGTAATAAACTACGGAGAGAGAGAGAAGTGTAAAAATTGTGCAAGGCCTGGGACAGCGGTACCGGGGGGTAGGAGGGAGGGGGAGGGAAATTATAACGATATAACGATGCAATATTAATGCTTAAACGGTAATAACAGCGGGATGAGGTGGGGGCTGAATATATATACAGGTGTGCCCTTCCATCTGACTCCGGGCTATGTTGTACGGCCTTTTTTTTTTAAGTCTAATATCTCATCTCTTCAGCGTCGCATTTCTTCTTGTATTACAACCGGTTATGGCCGGGGAGTTCTCCCGGGGTGGGGGTGGTAAGGGGGTATTTCTCTGCAGACGGAAATCGCCTATTACCCAAAAAGTGTTCCCCACTCGACGGGACAGATATACCGCCCAACGGCGATAAATTGAAGCGTTATAAAACGAATCTAAATAATGAATCTCCTCGAGATGTAATATTCCATTTGTTTCTCTACCGCCCGACAACACTTATTTATCGCCTCCTTCAGTCTTGTTTTCCGTCTAAAATTGCCCATTCGGTTGTAAGAAGGGGTGATTTCGTTGGCAAAATTCAAAGAGGTCGGAATGAGAATGATTTTCAAATTACTAAGGTAATTTGACCTCCTCTAAGAGGTGGACACTCTTCTGCCTAGTCCCAAACAGGGTGGTCTCATTCATCGAGACATTCACGATGGAACTATATTCAACATTTGTATACCCATAAATCGTTTGATTGTACGAAAATAAAAAGCCCCAGAAAAATGGCAAAGTTTCTGTTGTCGGGACAATAACGTACTAAACGATTACGTTAACTCCAAGCGGGCTACAAAATGTTCAATATTAACCAGCCGTAAATTGTAAACTCCGAATGAATTATAGCGATACAGTGAGCAGAAGGAAAATTGAAAACAGGCCTAGTCTAGAAATTCGTTGCATGTCTGCGGCATACACGGACGGTATGATTTATTCGGTTGTCCAGACCGGAGGGCAGATCTCCCGCGAAGTACCGCCCTAGAGCGGCACTACTGAGGATGTAGGAGGACGAGTGGCGGGGATCGTCCCCGGGCCTCGGGGGGGTGATTTATTCCCGTGCAGTTTTGCCACGGACAGAAGAGAGAGAGGGAGGGGGGAAGCCCGGGCGCGTGCAATGTCTTTTCGGGGAAAACGCCATCTCTCATAGGGCTGTAGGGCTCCCTACCCGTGGACCGTTAACTCCCTTATAAATAGGCGGGATTCCGCGCTACCCGCCCTAAGCGGCGACCGTCCGGGGAGTTGCGAAATCAATCTGAAACGATTTAATGCCCGTTGTTAGAATCTCGCAAAGTGCCCCCCGGAGGGAGAGGGCCGTGAACCCTCGGACTATGAAAAGGACCAAGTCTCCAAATCTGAATCACAAGACGGACGAGGTAAATGACCGAATAATAGGGTCGCGTTAGGGATTAAACCGAGGGAAAATTCTGTAATTATTTTTTAGATGTGGAACTTCCTATGAACAAAAGATCATAAGAGTAGCTGTAGGGGGAGAAAACCCCTTATGATTCATACCCATCAAAGGGCCAAATCTTACTCCATTTTATTGTTATATGTATTTTTAAATTATCGGTCTTCTTGACTCGGTCATACATAAAACACTTTTGAACATGGGAACTATTGACGCGTATATCGAAAATTGTTCCGATAGCAACGTTGACAGCTCCGGAAATGTTAAACATGTACCCTTCGACATGGGTGTTCTCTCAACGTACCCGAGTACAACAGCCGAACCATTTTATTCCCGGGCTTTTCACGCGCACATCGCAGTCACGCGTCAGTTTTCCGGACGCCGGAAAACTGCCTACGGCGGCTGCCGAAACCCGCGACTGTTCGGCAGGCCCGAAAAACCACTTACTGAAGAGACCATCGACCTTTTCCCAACAATCTCTCAGCGAATGTATTCCGAGCCACCCTTCCCACTTGGCGCTCGCCAAGTGCCCCAGTTCGGAATAGCACACTTGCCGCTCTGTCTGAAATAATAGCGGGAAAAACATTTTTGTTGTTTAACAACCACCAAGACAACGGGTCCTATTCGCCGGGACAAAAAAAAAAGTTTCGTTTCGGGACAAATAGAGGAATGGAAAGTCAATTAATTACGAAGTTATGAGTTACATTTTCCACTCGACCATAATGAGGAGCCTACTGCCCTCCTTCAATCCGTGGTTATTATTAACCCGAACGGTCACGAAATCTGCATTTAACTGCTGATTTATAGTGCATATAATGCGGAGAATCCGAGATTACAAGTACTGTGATTGCAGTACTGACGTACTGCGAGGAGAGTAGAAATCGGTCTAGCGTTGGGCCCAATTACGACACCGTATTGATTTACAACTCAAGTGACTAATGAATGTTAACAGTTTGTATAATTTACTGTAATGGTTGTCGTTGAGAAAAGTAAAATATATATTTTGATACATCAGTCGACTGGTCGTTGGTTCCATTCCGTTGTTGATAGGGCGAGGCACTTACGCCCGGTGGACGTTGATGAATCATTCGTAAAAATCGAAGAGTATCGGACGATTAGGTTGTAAAACTGTTGTCCGCGAAGTAGAATGTAAATTGCGGGGCCTGTTTTCCGAACGGGGCCTCCGGATTTAAATAGGGGGGTCCGCGTACCCCGTGTTTCTTTCACGACGGAATTCCGAGAGAGCGTCCGGATGTTCGGGAACGGTTGTCGTACAACACTGGAAGAGACTCGACACGGTATGCCGGACTCCAGGCCGCAATTGGTAATTTGCAATTCACCGATTCGCCATTGTAATTGCAAACGAGGCCCACCGCTCCACGGCCCTCCCGGCCCTCCCTTTGCTTTCCCTTTGCCTTATTAAGAAATTCACTTTTCCGCCTCATCGAACATCGGCAAGAACCCTCCTCCTCACCCCTATAATTATCGACTAACTAATGAGGCGTTATCGATAATATAATTATAATAAGTACAATATCAATATGAAACGGAAGCGTTAGTTCACTAATCTAATGTATATATATATATACATATTTAAGGGAAGGCAACATTTTGAGCATTTCTCCAACCTTCAAAGCGGAGTGTAACTCGATGGCCGGCGTTTGTCCGAAGCATTGATAATTTGGTCAAAGTGAGTTTACGCCACACTGATTCTTAGTTTAGTGTACCCTTCTCCCTTTATGAGTGCATTTATGTATATATATATATATATATATATATATATATACTTGTATGGTTTAAAGACATCAGTGGGATATAAAATGAGACGATGATTAATTCAATTAAAGTTGCTGTGAAATTAGTGCGCGTGCACTACTTGATAAATATCACGTTTTAAATGCGAATAATTATGATTAACGCCCCCGAAACACGCCACTTGTGTTCTGAGACTAGTTGTCGGATTTTTTTAACTAGACGCACAATATCCATTTTATATTGTGGATATCCGTTTGATATCCTTCGTGTTGTACAGTGGTTCGTGCTATGATAATTTTATTTATATAAATTTTTACATTAACAATTCTTGAGCGTGAAAAATCGCGAGTACTACGTTTTCTCAAACACTGGCAGTTTTCCAAAACCTTGAAGTACATTGTCATTGTACTTATTTGAAGTGTCTCGATACAAGGGTATTTCAGTTAAACGAACGGCTCAATTGAAATCGGCGCGGAGTTTCGTTTCATACTTGCCAATATCTGGCTGTCAATAAAATGAACTTGTCCCAAAATGGGGGGGGGGGTTGGGTGGAGGACTCATTTCGTGAAGATGATGAAAATCATCCCGGGAGCCTCTTATTTTGTTGTCGGGGGTGTAGGAGGGGGTGCGCAAGGGGGATGATGATTGCCCCCGAAGAGGGCGGCATTGTCCGCTTCCACTCGACCATAATAGGAGCCTACTCCCACCCCCCCACCGACCAACCCCCCGACGTCACTCCGGGTTTATTGTTCACCCGGACGGTCACAAAATCTGCATGTAATTGCTCATTTATAGTGCATATAATGCGGAGAATCAATACAGGATTACAAGTACTGTTATTGCATCGGAAACAGTCATCTTACAGTACATACTATCGCCAATAACAGTGTATGATTGTACCTACAGTATGTTTCATCCGGGCGACCGAAAATGCAAAGCTCTTAGAAGGTAAAATATATGTAAGATGCTAGAATGTATAACTGCAATATATCGGATTAATAGATATTGGCTTCTGATAATTCTCTCGGGTCCAGTAAAAGTTTCGCTTTCACAAGGCGTCCGTAGACCCTCGGAGACTGCGGGGAATGTTGCCCTTCGTCACGAGCGGAGCCCTTACGACGGGGGCAGAAATTAGGCGCGGGACTTATACGGAACAATGAGAGGCCGAACTTTGATTGAAACGCGGAGACAATATAGGGAGGTGGGGCGGGGGCGGACGGCGACAGCCGGAAGAATCCTGAGGGGATGATTGTGCCGGCCGTCTGCAATTACCGATTCGGAGGGGTGGGTCTGGCTTTCTCTGCTATGATTGGGGAACGGCCTGACAATGTGACGGACCCCAACACCTCCGGCGGTTATTACCAGACTTCGGGATCATCTGCCGATTGTCCACATCGCCTTTGGGAGGGCCATTAAGTGTGCTCTAATTGATAAGTCGCGACAGAGGGGTAACTTCCACCGCCGGCTTTATATATCCACTTTGTAATTCTTTGGAAAAGTCCGCCACCAGAACGCGCGGAATTCATTATTAAATATAATTTCGATTCCTCTATCAACATTCGCCCATTCTGTTCTGGTTTAGACCAGTTTACGCCTCTCAACATCTTCAGAAGGAAATAAGTGCAGATTATCTTCCCGTTAATTGTTCAAAAATATATTATCGACCTACAATTGAGGTATACGTAAATTGAATCCCCTCACTACTGACGTCACGTACTTCATTACCCCCCCCCCCGTCCCTTATTTCCTCGAAATTTTAAGCCCACTGAAAGGTTCCAAAGGTGGAAAATCCCACGACGTAAGCCGTAAACCGGAATGGAATGAATATTACATGGACGTATTACCGTTGGTACAGTTACACGGCTGGTCGGTTTCCACGGTTAAATGTTGTATATTTGAACCAATTTATTAGGGGGTACCCTAAAGTAATCAACATTTTGACTTTGGAATTCATTTTATTGTGCTATGAAAAGAAATTTTAAATATTAATCTACTATATATTCACCGATATTCGGCCACTTTTCCGACAAATTTTCGATTCCCCTCTTGAAGCCCGAAAGTCCCTGAAGCAGTAGGCGTATTGGTTTCTGTAGAAGTGTCCGGAATATTTATGCTTTAATAAATTTAATTGCGCCTGATTGCTAATTTCTTTAGTTCCCGGGTCGATCACAAGATAACTGCATTACGGCAATTATGTTGCCAACAGAGCGAATTTCTATGGCGACTCTGAACTCTGGCAAGGTGTCCAGCAGTCTTGGAAAATTCGATTTTCCGGGAAAGTCGGAGCCCAGTGGCGAATTGAGGCCCCTGTATAAAAATCCCTAGGAGGGGTGGGTTGTTGGGCGATGACGGCTAGGAATGATCGATTCGGAAATAAGGGTAGGTCGTCGGGCTGCATTTTATGGCGCCGCAGCGTGCAGACGCCCCCCCCCCCCAGGGGCGGCTGCGATATAGGCGTCTGCATGGGCCAGATATAGCGACACAGCCCCGAACAGTGCCATATATATATATATATATATATATATATATATATATTGCCTTTCAGACTCCTGTTTTACGACTACCGGAGCTGATTGTACGTGAAAGATCCTCGCGGCGGTTGAACGGAGGGGGGGGGGGCCAAGAAAATATTCCGCTTTTCCTCGAAAAACGCCGGAAAAATTAACGCGGAAAACTATCAAAATTGACCGCGTTCTCCTGATTTACCGCCCAATTATCTTGTTTACTATAAAGCTCGGGCTACTTTTTTTTTCGAAGATAAAGCATCGGCCGAAACTTTCTTCCTACGGGCACAAGTTTTATAATAACCCCGTTTGAGCCCCCAATTTCTCCGACAATTGTGCCGTTTTATTTTCTTCGGATAACTTCATCGCGCCCCTTCATTTTACATCTTAACTGTATATGTCGTCGGACAGAATAGGATTAATTGTTGCCGTACACCGGGGTATATAAATTAGAAGTAAAGTGTGACGTTGACAGCCGCTTTGCTTGTATTGAGAAATCTGGTTTTAGATAGAAATAATTTTGATCAATGTATAGTACAAATTTGGACGAAATAGTTCTGTATCCAAGCCTAAACTCAGAATCAGTTTATGTGACACTTTGTCCGTGGACTGATGAAACCTCCTTTACATTGGAAAAATATTTAGAGCAACAGTAATAAATTATATTTCAATTTACCGGCGATTCGAATGGGACACTGCCCGGAGCAGTATAACTCGGATACTCCGGGCGACTCCACAAATCGAAAATCTTCATTAAGGACACCCCCGTCCAGAAGTGTCAGGACAAAGGTGGGGGGGGGGCCATCTGGACCCCGGAGCCCAATCCTGGGATTGAGCAATCGTAAAAATTAGTTTGCCTCTCCATCTCTCCCTATCTCTCTCTCTCTCACCCTCCGCCTATTGTCAGATTTCTTCTGGACATCTTTTCATCTTTTTCCTTCCCTCTACTCCCCATCCCCCCCCCCCGGTTTGTCGTTGAAAGTAGATTTTCAATGCCGCCTCGGTGGGTCTTTTAATCGGGGATTAAAGCTCGGGGTCCCCCTTCTCCAATAAAGGACAGTCCATGAATTTTCGGATGAAAATTGCTGTCGAACGAGTTACTCTCCTCAATGTACATCATAGACAGATAATTTCGAATGATAACAATATGGTCACACTTGTATAATCAATCCGGTATATTTGAAATAGACACGGGAACTTTTAATGTACGATATTTCAGCTATTTTCACTGTATGCTTAATCATCTTACATTTATCTACGGTCCGGCGGTAAGCACGTTGTGTTGCGGACGGAAAGTGGCATGAAATTGAAAATACGTATATAACATAATGCAATATTGCAGTTTCACAATTCTGCCGTTAGTTGGTGTGCAGTTTAGAACGAAGTTTATTCTGGATGGTGAACGGAAAAATAACCGTGTTTTCTCCTGTAATGAAGTGGTGTTTGGGGAAATTTAGGGCTTGTAAAAATATATTATTTTTTAAATTTTATTTTAAAACAGATCAACCGGCAGCCTTATACGCCAGTGGCGTACCAAATCGAACTTAGCAAAGGCCCGGAATTTAAAATGAAGTCAGAAAATGGAATAACGTTGTAGCTGTAGGGCGAGGAGTTGTCAACGCTGCCCTACAATTCGTAATGGATAAGCCCCCACCCCGGCCATCATACCATATAGTACCTGCCGACGACTAGTCAAACTTTGATTGTCACAGGCTTAAAACTTAATTTCACTCCCATAACAAATCCCAGTTAGTTATATCCCGGTCTCTCTCTCTCTCTGTTGCTCTCACTGTCTTCTGTACCTCCGTGTGACTTCTACCGTCACTAACTAACTGTATCTCGCCCAAACAGTCGTGTTCCACAAGGAAATATGCAGCCGTTTAATTTGTATATTCTCGGCGTCGATTTTCCCTTTCGCAGTCAACAAAATACAGTAAAGGGAACGTTACCGCGAAAATCCACTTTTCTTCCCTTTTCTTCGCCTCCTGCCGACGGAAAATATTTTCATTGGGAACGTTTCAGTCCCATTAACAAATATATTTCATAGTCAGACGAGACTAAAATGCCTATTAAAAATGCTTCATTGTACGATGTCCGCAATTGTGCGCAATATACAGATTTTGTAGAAACAATTATAATCAGTACAATACTTTCTAATCAATTGTCTGCTAGTATAGATAGCCTGCGTTCAATTTACATCGACCCTCCCTTAAACTTGATCGAAAATCTTGCTATAAATCTGTGTGTGTGTGTGTGTGTGGGGTGGCGATCTCTCCCGCTGTCAGTTCCAGTGCTAGTGCTCGTGCTGACAATCGAATAATCCCTTTTATGCCTACTGGCGGTCGGTATGACTCATATACATAGGAGGCATTGTCACCACACGACTGTCTGGGAGTCGATATTGGCCCTCAAAGTTCCAGCAGGAAGGACAACGAGATTATTATTATAACTACGCGATCGTTCAACACTTTATATCGTTTTATTTATACCTAACAGTACAATTCGGAGGTGTTCCAGAAAATAACATAAACCAGCGGTCTACACCGTGTTTAGCTCAAAAAAAGTATTAGCAATAAACTATTAGCAGTACATCTAACTTCTGGCGAATCTCTGCTTTATAAAAAAAATATCTCGGATTTCTAATGAAATACTATACTCGTTTAGTTGCCTCTATAGTCTAAAATAAGGAACTGTTAATAACCCTCTTTAAGGGTACCAGTGGAAGAAGATTCGGACCTGTTTATTTAGATATAAATTTGCACAAATCTAGAGAATACGTCGTATCACAAATCTGTACTGTTGTTGAAGATGAATCCCTTTTTGATAACACTAAATGTTTTCAAATTTGCGAATGTTTCGATATCAAAGTTTGTAGACGGTAAACACTGTCCGAAACACCGTTGCCGAGACCACTTAGGCCGGTGAACGCTGTTGAAGTGTCGGCACGATTACTGCGCTCAACCCTCGTTCAGCCCATTCATGGGCTGGATCTGTTCAATGGCGTTTAATAGGGTTATCCCATTAGAGAGAGAGAGAGAGAGAGAAGGCTGAAATCTGATTTCGACAAGACCAAAAGTGGGTCTACCACTGCAACCCAGTTTCACTTACCGCCCTCATTATTATGCGAAATATATCTAAAGGGCATTATTCGCTGCCAAAATCGGTATATAGAGGAAAAATACAAAAAAAATGTATGACCACTCTAAATCCTCCTGGAACCCCCCCCCCCAAACAGTTTAGAGGGGGAATTATTTTTCCTCATTTCCTTTATACTGTTATTAGTATATCCCTTCGTTTAACTATCTATTATTCTCGGATATTTATACTATTTTTTTTTTAATCAAAGGGAGATTAGAATTTCGGGAGTATAGCTCTCATTGTAAGCGACTGATTTACAGTGTTTTGCAAAACGTATGATCAAAGTTTTACACTTATCGATCCGCTAGTGGAGACGGAAAAAGTGACGTTTCAAACACTCCCAAGGCTCAGAAATATCTCGCTGAGATGAAAGTGACGGCACTCGAAAGGAATTAAGAACGATCCGGCGTATTTCAGCGGGGCCGCGTAATAAACTGTGCATTCTACGCGAAAATATCCGTCGTAACTTTTTTTTTACTTTATGCGCGTTGCATATCCTGTCCCTCCTCCCCCATAACCCCTTTTTCGACGGAGGAGTTAGAGCCATCTACTGGCAGAATAAAGTCCGGCCCTAATCACCCTGTTATTAGTTAGGGCAAAAATTGCGGCCATTTTATAAGAGAGAGAGAGAGAGGGTCCTAACGCGGGGACAGGGGAAAAAAAAGTGGGGGAGAAAGCGACAGTTCCCTTTGATCTGAGGCCGCAGTTTTACCCTGTCATTATTCATTATCATTCCTCCATTATTATCGGCCTACTGCTCTTTTTTTACTACTACATTTTCTGTGATATTTAACCGTTAGCTCACAAGCTCAAATAGAACCCCAATAAATGCAGTATTGCCAGTGTCAAATAATCTAATCTGGCACTGTGTTTTAAGACGTCAATAAAAAAGTAATAATGAACAAAGACATCATACAGTTTTTTTTTTTCCAAGGTCTTTACTATATTGGCCTGTAGACGAAATTAATGAGATTTTCCTCAGTTGAGTAGACAATATCTCAACAATACTGTCATTTAAATAACGTTATTTAATAACGTCAATCATTATAGGAACTGGAAATAATATTTTTCATAACGATGTCTGGAGCAGTAAACTGTCTGATCGGAGACAAATTTAATACAATAAAAATTAATATCACTGTAATATGTCATTCTGTTAGTAAACTCCCATAATTTGTGCAATAATCCTTTATTATTGGTCCAATACTGAAGGTGTAGGTATCATTTGTTCACTCACTGAATTTCATTGCGAAAAGGACTTTATTGCCGGCCCCGGCCTGCCATTTACATATAAGTAATTATATCTCACGGGAATATTAACTCCCCCACCCCCCACCCCCACCCCCTGCGTCCCGGAAATATTAATAAGCATCTCGAAAAGGGTCCAGCGAAGCTCGAGAAGGGGACTTGCCGAATATAAATTAAACATTAAGAGAAGAAGGAGCTTTCAGTCAGAGTTTCTACTGCCGGCCGGCCCTACCTAAAACCGCCCCCACCCCGCCGCTACATTTCGTTGAAACAAATCATAACTTCTCTCTCGATTCACTTTTCCTACTCTCGCATAACGCCCTTCGCAGTATCTATTCTCCTACAAATAGTCTCAGTGGTTTTTAACCGCAAAATCGATTTATCAAGCGGTATTTTAACGTAAAAAACGGGTTACAAAGTGGTTTTGGGATATAAACAATGAGATAAAAACTGCTTTCCGAGACAAAATCGCTTTAAAAACAATATTTCTGGGCCGATTTGCGTCTGAAATAAGGATCTCTTAAAAAACGGTTTATATGCCAAAAATCGGCCCAGAAATGAGGTTTTTAGGAGTAAAATCGGTCCCGAAATGAGGTTTTCAAGAGCAAAATCGGCCCCGAAATGCGGTTTTCAGGAGTAAAATCGGGACAAAAATACAGTTTTTAGGCACAGAAATGCTGGTTTTAGACGTAAAATCGGCCCACAAATGCGGTTTTTAGGCCCAAAAATGGTGTTTTTAGGGGCACAATCGGATCTAAAATGCTGTTTTCAGTCCCAAACATGGGATTTTTAGGCATAAAATCGGCACAAAAAAGCCGTTTTTAGGCGCAAAATCGGCCTAATACGAAATTATTTGGCCCAAAAATGGTGTTTTTAGCCGCAAAAAAGCGCAAAAATGTGGTTTTTGGTGCAAAATGGGCTCGAAAATGATGTTTTTGGACCAAAAGTGGGGTTTTTTGGCGCAAAATCGGACCGAAAATAGGATTTTTAGGCCCAAAAACGGCACAAAAATGAGATTATAACGCCCAAAAGGAGGTTTTTAGGCGCAAAAAAAAGAAAAAATGTGGTTTTTGGTGCAAAATGGGCTCGTAAATGATGTTTTTGGACCAAAAATGGAGTATTTAGGCGCAAAATCGGACCGAAAATACGATTTTTAGGCGCAAAATGAGGCCTAAAATGCGGTTTTAGCCCAAAACGGCACAAAAATGAGATTATTAGGCCCAAAAAGGAGGTTTTTAGGCGCAAAAAAAGCGCAAAAATGTGGTTTTTGGTGCAAAATGGACTCGTAAATGATGTTTTTGGACCAAAAATGGAGTGTTTAGGCGCAAAATCGGACAGAAAATACGATTTTAGGCGCAAAATGAGGCCTAAAATGCGGTTTTAGGCCCAAAAACGGCACAAAAATGGCGGTTTTAAGGCGCAAAAATGGGGTTTCAGGGAGAACATCGGCTAGAAAATGAGATTTTTTGGGCCAAAAATGGGGTTTTTAGGCCTAAAAATGGGATTATTAGCACAAAAACGGACCGAAAATCCGATTTTTAGTCCCAAAAATGGGGTTTTAGGTTCAAAATCGGTCAAAAATGGGGTTCTTAGACCCAAAAATGGGCTTTTTAAGTCCTAAAATGGGATTTTTAGTCCCAAAATGGGGTTTTAAAAAGTCAAAATGGTTTTAGAAAATTGGCTAAAAATGGGATTTTAGACCCAAAATAGGGATTTTATGCGCAAAATCGATCCAAAAATGACGTTTTAGGCCCAAATCGGCTCAAAATGCTGTTTTAGACCAAAATGGGTTTTAAGTTTAAAATGGGGTTTTAGGCGCAAAAGATGGGGATTTTAGGCCAAAATTGGGACACAAATGGGTTTTAAAACAAAAATGGTATTTTAGACCCAAAACTAGAATTTTAGGCGTAAAATCGACCCAAAAATGCCATTTTTAGGCCCAAAATCGACAAAAAGATGTGATTTTAGGCCCAAAATGCGGTTAGGCGCCAAAAATCGAAAATGCAAAATTTTCAAAATTTTCGCAGATCGGTTGAAAATCCCATATTCCACCCACAAGTTGAAAATTCGTGAGTTACACTTGCCCCTGAAACAGAAAATTTAGGTTTTCGAAAATCCCATATTCCACCCACAAGTGTACCAATGTGAGTTACACTTGCCCCTGAAACAGCGGGTTGAAAATCGAAAATTTAGGTTTTCGAAAATTTTCGCAGATCGATCCATATTCCACCCACAAGTGTACCAATGTGAGTTACACTTGCCCTGAAACGGCGGGTTGAAAATCGAAAATTTAGGTTTTCGAAAATTTTCGCAGATCGATCCATATTCCACCCACAAGTGTACCAATGTGAGTTACACTTGCCCCTGAAACGGCGGGTTGAAAATCGAAAATTTAGGTTTTTCGAAAATTTTCGCAGATCGATCCCATATTCCACCCACAAGTGTACAGTGTGAGTTGCACTTGCCCCAAAACGGCGGGTTGAAAATCAAAATTTAGGTTTTCGAAAATTTTCGCAGATCGATCCCATATTCCACCCACAAGTGTACCAATGTGAGTTACACTTGCCCCTGAAACGGCGGGTTGAAAATCGAAAATTTAGGTTTTCGAAAATTTTCGCAGATCGATCCCATATTCCACCCACAAGTGTACCAAAGTGAGTTACACTTGCCCTGAAACGGCGGGTTGAAAATCGAAAATTTAGGTTTTCGAAAATTTTCGCAGATCGATCCATATTCCACCCACAAGTGTACAATGTGAGTTACACTTGCCCTGAAACGGCGGGTTGAAAATCGAAAATTTAGGTTTTTCGAAAATTTTCTCAGATCGATCCCATATTCCACCCACAAGTGTACCAATGTGAGTTACACTTGCCCCTGAAACAGCGGGTTGAAAATCGAAAATTTAGGTTTTTCGAAAATTTTCTCAGATCGATCCCATATTCCACCCACAAGTGTACTAATGTGAGTTACACTTGCCCCTGAAACGGCGGGTTGAAAATCGAAAATTTAGGTTTTTCGAAAATTTTCGCAGATCGATCCCATATTCCACCCACAAGTGTACTAATGTGAGTTACACTTGCCCCTGAAACGGCGGGTTGAAAATCGAAAATTTAGGTTTTTCGAAAATTTTCGCAGATCGATCCCATATTCCACCCACAAGTGTACCAATGTGAGTTACACTTGCCCCTGAAACGGCGGGTTGAAAATCGAAAATTTAGGTTTTTCGAAAATTTTCGCAGATCGATCCCATATTCCACCCACAAGTGTACCAATGTGAGTTACACTTGCCCCTGAAACGGCGGGTTGAAAATCGAAAATTTAGGTTTTCGAAAATTTTCGCAGATCGATCCCATCGATTCCACCCACAAGTGTACCAATGTGAGTTACACTTGCCCCTGAAAATCAGTCGGGATCGATGAAAATCGAAAATTTAGGTTTTCGAAAATTTTCGCAGATCGATCCCATATTCCACCCACAAGTGTACCAATGTGAGTTACACTTGCCCCTGAAACGGCGGGTTGAAAATCGAAAATTTAGGTTTTTCAAAAATTTTCGCAGATCGATCCCATATTCCACCCACAAGTGTACCAAAGTGAGTTACACTTGCCCCTGAAACGGCGGGTTGAAAATCGAAAATTTAGGTTTTTCGAAAATTTTCGCAGATCGATCCCATATTCCACCCACAAGTGTACCAATGTGAGTTACACTTGCCCCTGAAACGGCGGGTTGAAAATCGAAAATTTAGGTTTTTGAAAATTTTCGCAGATCGATCCCATATTCCACCCACAAGTGTACCAATGTGAGTTACACTTGCCCCTGAAACGGCGGGTTGAAAATCGAAAATTTAGGTTTTTCGAAAATTTTCGCAGATCGATCCCATATTCCACCCACAAGTGTACCAATGTGAGTTACACTTGCCCCTGAAACGGCGGGTTGAAAATCGAAAATTTAGGTTTTTCGAAAATTTTCGCAGATCGATCCCATATTCCACCCACAAGTGTACCAATGTGAGTTACACTTGCCCCTGAAACGGCGGGTCGAAAATCGAAAATTTAGGTTTTCGAAAATTTTCGCAGATCGATCCCATATTCCACCCACAAGTGTACCAATGTGAGTTACACTTGCCCCTGAAACGGCGGGTTGAAAATCGAAAATTTAGGTTTTTCGAAAATTTTCGCAGATCGATCCCATATTCCACCCACAAGTGTACCAATGTGAGTTACACTTGCCCCTGAAACGGCGGGTTGAAAATCGAAAATTTAGGTTTTTCGAAAATTTTCGCAGATCGATCCCATATTCCACCCACAAGTGTACCAATGTGAGTTACACTTGCCCCTGAAACGGCGGGTTGAAAATCGAAAATTTAGGTTTTCGAAAATTTTCGCAGATCGATCCCATATTCCACCCACAAGTGTACCAATGTGAGTTACACTTGCCCCTGAAACGGCGGGTTGAAAATCGAAAATTTAGGTTTTTCGAAAATTTTCGCAGATCGATCCCATATTCCACCCACAAGTGTACCAATGTGAGTTACACTTGCCCCTGAAACGGCGGGTTGAAAATCGAAAATTTAGGTTTTTCGAAAATTTTCGCAGATCGATCCCATATTCCACCCACAAGTGTACCAATGTGAGTTACACTTGCCCTGAAACGGCGGGTTGAAAATCGAAAATTTAGGTTTTCGAAAATTTTCGCAGATCGATCCCATATTCCACCCACAAGTGTACCAATGTGAGTTACACTTGCCCCTGAAACGGCGGGTTGAAAATCGAAAATTAAGGTTTTTCGAAAATTTTCGCAGATCGATCCCATATTCCACCCACAAGTGTACCAATGTGAGTTACACTTGCCCCTGAAACGGCGGGTTGAAAATCGAAAATTTAGGTTTTTCGAAAATTTTCGCAGATCGATCCCATATTCCACCCACAAGTGTACCAATGTGAGTTACACTTGCCCCTGAAACGGCGGGTTGAAAATCGAAAATTTAGGTTTTTCGAAAATTTTCGCAGATCGATCCCATATTCCACCCACAAGTGTACCAATGTGAGTTACACTTGCCCCTGAAACGGCGGGTTGAAAATCGAAAATTTAGGTTTTTCGAAAATTTTCGCAGATCGATCCCATATTCCACCCACAAGTGTACCAATGTGAGTTACACTTGCCCCTGAAACGGCGGGTTGAAAATCGAAAATTTAGGTTTTTCGAAAATTTTCGCAGATCGATCCCATATTCCACCCACAAGTGTACCAATGTGAGTTACACTTGCCCCTGAAACGGCGGGTTGAAAATCGAAAATTTAGGTTTTTCGAAAATTTTCGCAGATCGATCCCATATTCCACCCACAAGTGTACCAATGTGAGTTACACTTGCCCCTGAAACGGCGGGTTGAAAATCGAAAATTTAGGTTTTTCGAAAATTTTCGCAGATCGATCCCATATTCCACCCACAAGTGTACCAATGTGAGTTACACTTGCCCCTGAAACGGCGGGTTGAAAATCGAAAATTTAGGTTTTCGAAAATTTCGCAGATCGATCCCATATTCCACCCACAAGTGGTGAGTTACACTTGCCCCTGAAACGGCGGGTTGAAAATCGAAAATTTAGGTTTTCGAAAATTTTCGCAGATCGATCCCATATTCCACCCACAAGTGTACCAATGTGAGTTACACTTGCCCCTGAAACGGCGGGTTGAAAATCGAAAATTTAGGTTTTCGAAAATCGCATCGATTTTTGTACCCAATGTGAGTTACACTTGCCTGAAACCGGGTTGAAAATCGAAAATTTAGGTTTTCGAAAACGCAGATCCCCATTTCCATGTACCAATGTGAGTTACACTTGGGGTTTAAAAATCGATTTAGGTCCTAAAACCATTACCAATGTTAAAAACGTATTTTTTTTTGATTTTGCCCTAAAACCGATATTTTTGGGTTTTCTAAAAAATCATATTTTCGGTTGATTTTGCGCCTAAAACCCCATTTTGTAAAACTATTTTGGGTCTAAAAATCGCATTAAAACCCATTTTGGGCCAAACCGTATTTTGGTAAAAAACGATTTTGGCCTAAAAACCCCATTTTGGGCCTAAAATCGATTTTAGATTTTGGGCCTAAAACCCTATTTTTGGCTGAAAAATTTGGATTTTGCGCTAAAACCCCATTATGCGATTTTGGGCCTAAAAACTATTTTTGGGTCTAAAATCGTATTTTTTGGTGACGCCTAAAAGCCGATTTTGCGCCTAAAAACCCCATTTTTGCGCCAAAAAACCGTATTTTTGGGCCTAAAAATTGGATTATAGTCCGATTTTTTGCCTAAAAACCCCATTTTTGGGTCTAAAAATCGTATTTTTCGTCGATTTTGCGCCTAAAAACCCCATTATTGGGCTTAAAAACCGTATTTTTGGGTTGATTTTGGGCCTAAAAACTATATTTTTGGGTCTAAAAATCGTATTTTTGGTCTGATTTTGCGCCTAAAAACCCCATTTTTGCGCCAAAAAACCGTATTTTTGGGCCTAAAAACCATTTTTGGGCCTTGAAAAATTTGCGTTGATTTTGTCCGATTTTGATTTTGCGCCCTAAAACCCCATTTTTGGGTCCTAAAAATTTCAGCATTTTTATTTTTTAAAAAAACCCATTTTGGGCCTAGGTTTTTTCGGGTCGATAAAACCGTTGATTTTTGGGCTTGGTCATTTTGCCTAAAACCCCATTTTCCTAAAAATCGTTACGTATTTTTGGCCGATTTTGCGCCTAAAACACCCATTTTGCGTCTAAAAACTGCTTTTTAGGGCTAAAACACCATTTTGTACCGATTTTGCGTTTAAAACCCCATTTTGGGCCTAAAAAAATCGAACTTTTGGTAATTTTGAGCCTAAAACCCTATTTTTGGCTTAAAAATCGTATTTTTGGTCTGATTTTGCGACTAAAACCCCTATTTTTGGGTCTAAAACCCCATCGTATTTTAGGGGGTCTAAAATCGATTTTGCGCCTAAAACCACATTATTGGGCTTAAAACCGTATTTTGGGTTGATTTTGGGCCTAAAAACCCCATTTTTGGTCTAAAAATCGTATTTTCGTCCGATTTTGCGCCTAAAAACCCCATTATTGGCTTAAAACCGTATTTTTTGATTTTGGGCCTAAAACTATATTTTGGGTCTAAAAACGTTTTTGGTCTGGGCCAAAAACCCATATTTTTGTAAAATTATAAAATGTCCGATTTTTGCCTAAAAACCCCATTTTTGGGCTTAAAAACCGGTTGCGCCTAAAACCCCATTTTAAAAATCATTTTTGATTTTGCGCCTAAAACCCCATTTTTGCGTCTAAAACTGCTTTAGGGGGCTAAAAACACGCATTTTTGTACCGATTTTGCGTTTAAAAAAACCCATTTTTGGGCCTAAAATCGAACTTTTGGCCGCCTAAAATTTTGGAGCCTAAAAACCCCAATTTTTGGGCGTAAAACCCCATTTTTGGTATTTTTAAATAAAATTGGGTCCGATTTTTTGGGCTTAAAACCAAAACCCTATTTTGGTCTGATTTTTGGGTCTAAAAATCGCATTTTTGGTCTGATTTTGCGACTAAAAACCCCATTTTCGGTGTTCAAAATCTCATTTAGGGTCGATTTTGCGACTAAAAACCCCATTTTTGGGCGTAAAAACCGTATTTTGAGCCGATTTTGGGCCTAAAAACCCTATTATTGGTTCTAACAATCGCATTTTTTTGCCCATTTTGCCCGTAAAAACACTATTTTTGGGCCGATTTTGCGTAGCAAAGTCCCATTTTTGGGCCTAAAAACCGCATATTCGAGCCGATTTCGCGCTAGTTTTTCCTTGAAAAACTGTGGTTTCTCCTTGAAAAATTGTGGTTTTTCCTTGAGAAACTGTGGTTACTCCATGAAAAATTGTGGTTTTTCCTTGAAAAACTGGATTTTCGGCACAAAAATGGGGCTGAAAAGTGGTTTTTTATACGAAAATGGGGCTAAAATGTAGTGTATAGGCGAAAAAATTATCTAAAAATATGGTTTTTCAGCACAAAAATTAGGCTAATAACTGGTTTCGCAGCGCAAAAATGTGGCCGAGAAGTGGAATTTCAGCGCAATAACAGTCTTAAAAAGAGGTTTCTCAGCACAAAAACGGGCTTATAAAGGGGTTTCTGAACGCAAAAATAGTGCTAAATAGTGGTTTTAAACACCGTAATAAAGTGGTTTTTGGATCATTGAAATTTGGTAAATAAGTGGTTTTTCAAGCCTTATAAACAGGGTTTGCATTGTAAAAACGCGTTGGAGTGGTTTTTCAATGCAAAAACGGCATTATAAATTGGTTTGTGAAGGAAAAGACGCGTATAAGGGGTTTTTTTCAAGAGGAAAACAGCGTTATAAATGGTTTTTGAACGTATAGACGCGGTGTCTTTTTCTAAGCGATATTTATTTAAACCAAGTGATTCCTCAGCGCGAAAGCTGTGTTAAAAACTGGTTTTTTAACGTAATATCGTGTCTCAAAAATTGAATTCACGAACGCGAAATAAACGATACACGCAAATAAAATACCATTCCATATAATAGTAGGAGATGAGGTATTATTTCCTTTAAGCGTCACGGTATATTAATAATCGATATACTGTACGAATTTTTCTCATAGATTATGCTGAAGATAACATAATTTATGATGAGTTTATAGTGATTATGCGGTCCGTACAAGTGAAAAGTACGCCCTCCCCCCCCCTCCCACCAACTTTATCTTTGATCCCTCATTCTTCCCGTCTTTCGTTTCACTTCTCTTTTAATTCCCCGTTCCGTACTCTCGGCTAAGCTATTCTGACCGCAGCAGCTTTCACAGTGTTTATTAACTCTCAACGTCAATTGAAAGGGAGGCTAACCCACCGAACACAAACAGAGGCGTCCACTGGACCTGCCCAACCGAGTGTTGGCATTTTCTCATTTATCTCCCACTTTATATATATATATATATATATATATATATATATATATATACAGTCTGTCTGTATATAACTCATAACTGGGAGCCGGGAAGTTGGGGTATAAGAGTGGCGCCCACCCCATTTCTTCCGCATAAATCGATCTGGGGACGGCCACCAGATGTCCCCTTTTCCCTCAGCCGCCCGGGTGGGGCGGGGGGGGGTGGTTTCATTACGAAGTTTTTAATTATCGAAAACTTGAGCTTTGTTTGAAAATATCACCGTTCCGTGGTTCAGGCACAGCCTACTGTTCCGGCTACAATACGCTCAGTTTTTACTGAGCGGCGTGGGATTGTCACGCACTACGTCTGTGTACCGGACTCTTTTAGAGCGTCTTCGAAATATTTCCCAATCTCAAAAAAGAACACGCTCTCGTAGGGGACTAATGAATTATGGCATGACATTTTATTGATGGATTATCGTTTAAGAAATCGACAGTTGAAAGTGCTGTACTCTGCGTTCCAACGTCCCCCGCCCACCCCAAAAAACAGCTATTCGAATTATACAGCGAAAGTACCAACACTTTAGCAGTTTCGGGTAGTAATATATTTTTAACCCCCGGTTTGTACATTCGTCTTTTTCTTCGTCTTTCGGCAAAATTTGGGACATTCTTTGAAACTGTTTTGCTTCCCCACCGGATTTGTTGTCTGCGATGGGGTGTCTGGGGTAGTTTTACAGATATACGAGCATCCTTATCGTCGAGGGTCAGTGTTGAGGGTGTTCTCCCTCTCTCCCTCTCTCTCTCTCTCTCTCTCTCCCTCCCTCTCTCCACCTGAGCATTGGCCCGGGGCCAAAAAATCCCGAACGCCCGGTCAAAACTCGTAAAAATAAATTACCCCGCCCACCGCCGTAGCATAAATTACAGTAATGGCTTCGGGCACTTTCCGGTGATTTACAGAGGAACGGGCGAACAATTTTCCTAATGTAAAAACTGGCGGCTGAAAAAATTTCCGCCAACTCGGAAACGTATTATAATCGCAAACATTTCGGCGTACAAGCGGCCGTCGCTGTATACCATGTTCCCATCTTGGAGATTCTTGGGGGTGGAATGGGCCCGGATGAAGTTCCAGGGCTATCTTATTGGTAAAACGTTTGTCTACTAACCGCGAAGTGTATTTGAAATCGCAAGTAGTTACTGCAGTCTGTAGACTGGAAAGAAGACGGAGACGGGTGACCGTCCTGGAAGTTTTCTAAGCGCCATGCCGTACCCCCTCTGTTCTTGACAGGGGGATGCTACAGCGGGGAGCAAATGGGGTGCCCCGTCGGCGTTTCTAATTTCCAACCCTTAAAACCGTAAAGTTCCGCGTTTATACGTCAACAAAAAGTCTCTACTGGAATAATAAACGCGGCCAATAAACGCAATAGAAGCCTATCTTGCATCTAGACCGGTTTCGGCTGCTCGCCACCTTCAGTAACCCCTACAGTAAATTTTAACCAGATATCTTTCATTAATATATTCATTCCGTAAGGCCCGGTCCCTCGTTTTGTTAGTTCAGCGCAATCAAAGATACCGCAATTTATTCCTCTGAATGATGAAGAAAACCCATATTTCCGGAGAATGCCGCGAAGACTTTATGTTGATGGGTATTAAATGGGGTTTGAGCGGTGTCCAGGTTGGGGAGGCCGGTTGTGCTTATTAATACGGCGGCTTAATTGGCCTGTAATCGAATTAGTAACTAAGGGGGCGGTCTCCCTCTCGGTGGTGGCTGGGGGGTGTTAATTAAGAGCGCTAGTGGCCCAATGCGGCCCTTTCCACGCAAATCGCGGAAACTCGTAAATTTGGGACCGGCCTTTAATGGGGTTTCGGCCGAAAACCCCCCGGGCCCCAACCGCCCCTAGGTAGGCCCTCCGGACTGGCGACATTAAATTGGTAACTGAGGCTGGATTGCTCTTGTAAAATTTAAGAATAATCACAGTTTTATGTCTCAGTTCTCAGTTTCTCTACCCCGTTTCCGCTGCCCGCCGTCTTCAGTAGCTCTTTTTGTCGGTATGCGGTTGAATCACAATATTCCACGGTAAAAGTGAAGCGAGTACGCCAGAGTCACTATTACCAGCCAGACGGGTGAAATAAAACCAATAAACTAAAGAAATACCCTAATTTTACCCATTAATATAATATAAGGTTTTGAATGAAGGATCCGTCACTGTGTGGAATATCCTCACTCTTTAGTCTCTCTTCATGTTTGCCCGGAAATCGATATAAACGATATATTTAGTTATTTGTAGCGATTATATATGATTGCTATATTTTGGTTTTTTATGTTATAAATGAGAAACCGCCTTCTTTCAATACTCTATTTATTACGCACATCACGCGTCCCCGTACGCTATTAAATCGAACAGTACGGCCCCCTGTAAATTAATACAGGTAGAGAGATTCAATTATAGATACACCAATTTATTAACGGCAGAAAAGCTGTTCAATTTCCTATTTCTATCTCTTTCCCCCTTTCAAAGGTAGGAAAAACACGTTATCAGCGCCGTTATCAGGAAAAGGGCGAATTCTGGCTTTCCGTTTTTTCTACCCCTTCATAATATAACACGCGGCGGCGAGCGGAAAACTAGTTACGCGGCCGGGAAATATGTTTTTAATTAAATAAATATTTGCTTGGAATCTGTGTGGGAAAACTCCGCGTCCACACATATTTTGTGGACCGAACGTTTCGTTAATTAATCGTGCTAGCGAACATTTCAAAATCGCGACCAAATTAAATGTCTATAGTACAGCCTGCAGTCTTTTAAAATCAATATTTAAGGCGAGTGATGTATTTCGGTTTTAAAACTACCGTTATACTTTTTTTATACGTCCGAGGGCTGTAACGTTCTATGACCCTTGGAACGGGCCCTTATATAAGGGATACAGCGGTGTCAACCAACAGCAAGGACGAAGGTCCTTGGAAAATCTCTGGAGGCGGATGACCTTAAGATGAAGAAGGAGGAAGACTACACCGATACCGGACAGAGAATGGCCAACCACTTAATGGGGGAAAAATTCAAATTATACCTTTTTCCGAAAGGACATTATCCGCACTGAGTTATAATGGGACACTTAATTGGAAAAATTGAATCAGCTCTAAATGTCCATTCACGAAAATTTATAGGAGCGAAAAGATTTAGTTTGGACGGCTGAGAAGGGTCGGGGACAAACTTCAGGGTTCATCGCGTCGGTAAAGTCTCGTCGGAATTTAGCATTTAAATAAATTTTCGATAAGGTGCCCCCGACTGGGAATACAAACAATGCCCGGTCTGAACTCAAGTCGCTTTGACCTTTGCCGACTTACTATAGCCAGGAGGAGGAGGAGGAGGAGGAGGAGGAGGAGGAGGAGGAGGAGGAGGAGGAGGACCCGAGGAGAGTTTATCGCCTCTCGGAGATTCCTAAACCTTCGGGGGCCTAAACGGAGGGTACTCGACCTCAAGGCAATATATATATATATATATATATATATATATATATATATATATATATATATATATATATGGCCCGTGAAAGTACTGAGACGAGGCGGTTTCCGAATAAAGACTGGAATCGAAGAGACCTGGGCAAAATGTTTCAATTTAATACTTGTTCTTTTCAAACTAAGAAATTTAGAAACTGTCGATAACAGACAATATCTAAGCATTATAGCATAATACTGATAAGAGCTATTTGTTATCGTAACGGCTCACATTTGATTCCAAAGACTGGAATAGGAGCAAACAATCTCTCACAGAAACAATATTGAATTTGTTTAGGGTTGGAATACAAGTAGGTTCGTGGCGTTTCTGTCTCCTCTCGCCGGTTTCTTCTTTTTGGCTAGACCGGTTTCGGCCGCTCGCCATCTTCAGTAGCGCCGTGTCAGTCACCGTCGGCACTTTGGATGTTTTTGGGGCATCCTCACTGCCCACTGTCACTTGTACCACCGTCCGAAGTGCCAACAGTGACACTGACAGCGCTACTGAGGATGGCGAGCGGCAGAAACCTGCAATATTGAATTTATTATTACCTCAAGTATACAATTTATAGGCGAACAATAACCGCCCCATATATCTATTATATTATATCGTATTGAATTGATAAAAACAATAATTATTATTTTAAAATCCTTAGTACTCGCGTCTCGGCCATAACTGTATTTGGTGATCCTCTCATCGAGAAGACTGAAAGAAAGTCCTGTACGGAAGAGGATGGAAAGAAAAACCCGGCCATTAGATAATCCACGGATAGGGGAAACGTTTCTACGGTATGGAAATATAGCACTTGAAGCGAGATGCTAATGTTGTGTGCCCCTTTGGATCATGCATTTGAATAAATTGCGATGCCATCGTGGGTCGGGCATGAATGGGGCACGAGTTCGGAATAGATGGCGCCGAATAGACAACGCAGAAAAACGCTGCCTTTGACTTCGCTTTGTCCCCTTTTATCGGCAAAAATCATCGCTTCTACAGTTTCCACAGTGTCTAGAATGTCCGGGCGTACGAAGTTTTGAAATGAAACTGTCGAGTGGATAATAATAATGATAATTCTAAAGACGGGAAATCGTTAACGGACAGGTGTTCTCATTGGAAACAGAATATTTCAACCACCCCCCTCCCCTTAAATAAAGGGGAAATTATACAAGGTATTAATTGTATACAGCTTATCGACAGAAATCTGAGGTGTTAATAGTTGAACTGCTCTCATCAGTTTCACCACAAAAAACACTATTCTTTGCCCCAGCGTAAGTTACCTAAAGCAAAAAATGAGTTGTAAGCGTTTCTATAAAACGCAGAAACAAAGTTTCAACGTCGGCTTGTGGCTTGGCCGTGTGGTGTGGAATAGATTTTCCCCCCAAGCTAAAGGAAACAGTGTAGTGACTGGGGTGGGGTGGGGGAGTATATATATTATTCCACGAGAAAGGATCCGCGTAGGTGGTGGTCTGACGGGGGGGGGGTACGAGATTTATGGTTTTCTCCGTACGGAACAAAGGAGTGAGAAACAGAGATATTCTCTGTTTTGATACCGGCTCCTGTATCCTAATGAGAGGCCTCTGACCGAGCTGTTTTGGAAACTGTATAATAATAATTTCCCCACTGTTAAACCCCCACCCGTTTATATTTTCCGGCTCGATACAAAGTCAGTTTTAAAGCCGCACAATTACAGTTTCACCCCCATCATCGCCGGCTAGAAAAATATCGGGTTGATATATTTTTGCACAGATGAGCGTCTCAGCAATGTCCTTCGTTGAACTTTGGCGATCCGAATCGATAATGGCGTCTTTTAACGAAAAATCAATCCCCCGACCGGAATTTCGCGAACCCTACTTTATTCAACTGGTCAATGTAATTTTGATACCGAATGTTTCAGTAAGGGCCGAATAGTAACGTATCGAAGAATTTCATCTGTGCAAAGATGTTGACGCCATTATTAGGACCCTTCCAGTGATATTTGTCCACCGTTATTGCGAGCGAAAGTGGATTAACTTTGGCGATTCAATCAATTCCGAGACCTAGTACTTAGTGTATTATATAAGTGATCGCAGTTTGGTGATAGCTTCGGTCGTATCCAGATGTTGTAACTGGAACCACCGGACGGTATCCCTGGGGGGAGGGAAGCGGGTCGAATTGCCGAAAGCTGAGGTATAATAAGGGAGGGTTTGACTGGGAAATGGAGAGGTTCGGACCGTTATCTGGACCTGGTAAAACTGGAGGGGGCGACCCGCCCCTCATCCCGGGGGCCCCCCTAAGGATATAATCTCCGCGGGGTTGAGGTGGCCCACATCCTCCTCACAGAACGCCCCTTACAACTTATACTGGCACCCCCTGCCCTACAGACCGATAATTCAAGCCGGACAAAATAGCGCCCCAATTGAGATTCTGTTCACCGCTCGAGAATATCTCTTCAATATTTTATATTTCTTTAAAAAAACAGAGAATATGGCATTATACGAGTTTTTATGAATCCGCACCAATTTTTGCTACCGCTTTGATAGTGACAAATTATTGTCTAATACAGAAATAAGCGGAATACCGACGTCAGTTGAAAGTCAACGTTGTCGCAATCCTAGGCTAGGTTCAAGCGCCGAATTGAAATTCGTGTGAGATTTTCTTTTTTAATTGAAACTCGGCTTTAAATTGAGCCAACGACGAAGCCCCCGTGTAGGCCTTTTCCCGCAATAAAGACTGTGCCCACTTTTTGCCCACCTCCAGGATGTAGTTTAATCCTTTAATTTCATTAAAGGGAAGATATATACGCCGCCGCATTCAACGGGCCATAGAATTATGAAACAATATAATTATACAGTATTTCGCATACAATGGAGGCCGTCGTGGGGGCTTTTTGTTTTTCTGTTTTTTGTCGATTTCTCTTTGTTATTTTTGCGATACGCGTTTCCACTCCTCGGTTAGGCAACAGAGACGCGTGTTGACCGGAAATAAACCGCCGCGTTTCCGCCTGATAGTATCACGCGGGTAATATCTAATTTTATTAATGGACGCGCCAGAGTTTAATTACAATTGTTGGAACCGGCGGGGGAGTAAAAGTCGCAACCTAAAATTACGTTCGGATTATAGGCCTATGAGCACTAATTACATGTTTAGTGGCGTTTTGGATGACTTGTTACGGCATAAACTTGTAATTATATTTCGTCAAACTATCTAGTCATGCGCCAGTCCATTTCTCTTTTTTGCTCAGTGTCAGCGCTACATCAAAACGTAAAACAATTTTTTTCTGGCGTATCTGCCGTTGATTTCGACTTCATTACCGCCTTACAAGATTGGCCCGACTTAATCCGGCGCTCTTCCGATTCTAAGTAGGGGCCAAGTCGGGGGCCCGGGAGCTTAATTAGAAAGCTTGTCCCGAACAGCCTAACGGCCGGGGTCATCGGATTTCCGACTGGCAATTGCCAAATGGGCGCGTCGCGATTCTTGCCACTGTCGGTGGTTTAAGAGGCGGCAATTTGGCACCGCCTCCTCCTCCTCCTCCTCCTCGATGCCGATACACAGCCGCGGCATTTGGACAGATACCGCGTGTTAATTAACACACAGCTTGGAGACTTGAAGTGTGCTGTGATCGGCAAATTGAAACTGAAGCCACCCCACCGCCCCACGCCGTTTCAAAGGATAATATTACCAGTTTAATATACCTGTTTTGTGGTCTGCGAGGGGTCGGGATACCGTAGATTTCGTGTGTTTCGTGTCTCCTCTCGCTAGACCGGTTTCGGCCGCTCGCCATCTTCAGTAGCGGTGTCACTTTCGGCACTTTGGACGTGGAGTAGTCCCTGTACGTCCCCCCGGATAAATGCCGTGCGCCATTGAACCGCCTCCGCAAGGGCAGGCCACGGCCACCGGGTAAGCGGCGTCGGCGAAAAAGGTATACGCGATCCATTCCGTATTAAATCGCATTCCGGCGGTCCGTAAATCGTCCAAGTGTCTACTGAATTTCCAACGACGGTAGCGATTTCTGTCAGAGATTTTATTAAATTCCATAGAGGTTTAGACTTGGTACATTGTTTTTAATTGAAAGCTCTGTCCGCCGCCTGGACGCTACAAAGTTCTTTGACGCGATCGTAATCAAACGGAATATAATCACTTTTTCTGCGCCGTTGCGTGCAGCCGAAAAAAAGGAGTTATGAAAAAGACGGGACAAAATGAAAAACTTAATTAAGGCCGTGTCATTTAGGAGCTGTAAATAAATGACGTTTGCCCTCCCGCGTGTAAAACATTAGAGAGGGGCTCCAGTAAAGGTAAAGGTCAGAGACGGACCCGCTCCCCCTCTTTCTTCTTATTCTTCTCTCTTCTTCTTCTTCTTCTTCCCTCCTCCACTCCTCCGTCATTATCTTCTTCTTGTTTTGACCTTTCGCCGGGGGGGGCGGGGGCGCGAGTACGTCGGGGTGACCTCCGCCATTGTTCCCTCAGCCCCAGACGACGCCCGACGAGTACATAATTTTCGAGACGGCGTTCCTGAAAAAGAAAAAGCGTCGGCCGGCGGCCGGTTGGAAGGAAATGTTTCGGTCTCTTTGTTTTTTTGGCGTCCGCAGATCCCGCCGTACAGATACCCACAGCCCCGACAAACACTTAGGTCCGTCCCTCGGCCAATTTACCCTACCTCGTAAGACCTCTCGCTAGTTGGTTCGTGTTCGAAAACGCAAACCTCGCAGACCATTATTCGCAGTTAACCGATAACCCTTCGCTGCACTTTCGCGGCTATAAACAATAAATGCATATTCCCCTCTGTGACTACGGCTTAAATTTTGAACGATTTGTCCGAATAATAGCATTAGAAAAGGGATTCATTTAAATTCCAAAAATTTCTTACCATTACCTACCACTCTATTCTATTGGGTTGACAACTAACTAATTGCGGAATTCACCGACAAGTGGCGTTGTACATATTTTTAAGTACGTCAACATCTTTGCACAGATAAGCCGTAGAGCTGTATTAGCTTTTACACACACACACACACGATAGAACTGGTCACTGTAATTTTGATACCGAATTGTTCAGAAAGGACCAAATAATAGCGTATCAAAGAATCTTATCTGTGCACGTAGATGTTGACGCACTTAAAAATATGTACAACGCCACTTGTTGTTGGCGAATTCCCCAATTACTTAGTTGTCAACCCGATACATGCTCGAAACACAACAGTCGATGGCATTTTCACGGCTATAGTTTCGATGTAAACTAAGATAATTCCGACCTACCTGACGAGCAGAATGCGGCCCGTGAAGGGATAATATTGGGGGGGCCGGTCCTTTTTGTAGTTGTATCAGTCTTGTACCCCTAGACCGGTTTTAGACGTAGGTAACGCTCCTGTTATTATCGAGTTGGGGAATGAAAGGGCGCCAACCCCACCGGCGATAATTAATAGGCGAGACAGCGGAAAGTGTTTCCAGTGTAATCGACGGCCTACCCCCTAGCTAGACTTCGCCAACTATGCAAATTAGGTTTGGCGGGGCTTTGGGGAGGGGGGGGGCGCGCAGGAGGGGAGGTGTGACTTTACCTCGGCGCGACAACAACCCCAGACACACACAGGCGGAGAGAACACCAACTATTGGCGGTTGGAAGGGTACAGGGGAAAAACCCTAATTATAGGAATAACCGCGCAGTCCAACAACCCTTCCTTTCGCTCGATATAGGGTGTTCCAAAATTAACGCGAGATTTAAATTAAATAAAAAACACACCTTTTTTTTTTCTTTAAATTGTTATCCTGTAAAGTACACAGGATAGGGTTGTGTATGGAATATGGCCTCCACGGTTTTGCCGGCGCATAGCCGCTCTTTTATCGAAATTTTCCACGACCATTTTGCATAAATGTGGCTGAATTTCGTTGACGCGGCGTTGAATTTCCTCCCTCGATGAACGCCCGGTTGCGGGCTCGATGGCGTAGACCTTTCGACTTCGAATAAGCCCGTAAAAGAAATCACACGATCTAGGGGGCAATTCTTATCACCGAAACTAGAGAGTACAAAAATGTCTCGTGCAGTAATTGAATTGTTTCACGGGCTGTACGTGGGGCATGTGGCACCCTCTTGTTGAAATAACACGTCATCCGCATCAATATCGACCAGTTTAGGCGGAAAGAACTGTGCTAATCACAGTGCGGCTTCTCTGAACCCCCGAACGCGGCAATTTCGACGATTAACAAAACCACTATTCCGACCATATTTTCTACGAAATATTTTCGAACTGTGTCCGCCAAATTTACACTATTTTTGAAAATATTGTCCAACAACGAAAACGCGTTGTTCTATCGTATGTAACGCCCCACTCGTACTGACTGAGAATGGTGGCAAATTCAAATTTCGCGTTCATTTTGGGACGCCCCATACAGTATAGTGTATATACTGTTTAAGTTTTCGTGAAAATCTAGTACGAAAACTGGCCGAATTCGGTTTGTGGGAAAAGACGAAGTGGAAGGAAAAAGTAAGGGTGGGGGAATATTCTTTAGTTGGGAACATGAAAAGATATGTGGGGGGTGGGGGCTGATTCTTTTCAAACGGGATCCGTTCCGATTTGGCTCAAAGGTTTTTCCTCCACTTCAGCTCAAATTTCCGAGAACGTATTCAACTTGACACGAAACCGGAGCTTTCCCGGGCACAAATTCCCAGACCTATCGAGTCAATAAATAAATAAAATCGTTGTACAACCTGTAATTGTTATTTAGAAAATAATAGGCTGAAAGTTTTACAATATCGTCCATTATTTAATACGCTAATATATAAACTATTAATGCACACCCTTTTCGTTCAATAATTAACATGTGCGAATAATCTAGTACAAAACTAAGATTAATTGCGATTTTCAGTGACTATGCCTACCGTATATCGGAACATTTCGGCTTCTCGCCATCGTCAGTTGCGACTTGTTTACCAGCTGGCAAATTGCTAAATATTGCACTCGGCCCTAATAAACATATTGAATTGGGGAAAAAACGATAAAAGGCCACTAAAAACTACTTAAATGGCGTAGCGACGTGGGGGCAATATTATTTCATAATCGCATTTCATTATAAACTTCACTAGGAGCCTGAAAGTTTACTTCTTCAGGACGAAATTCCCCATCTTATTAGAGGGTAAAAAACCACCCCCCCGGGTGGCTCTTTTTCATTCGTCATAATAAAAATTATCTTCCCCGAAAAAAAAAAACGATTACACTTTCCGCCCCCTCGGTCGACCGCTATTTACAAGTTTCGTCAAACCGTCTGGAAAAGGGGAATAAAATAACGCGCCTAGATTATTTCGCGCGATGATGTATTAAAACTTTTATTCTTTATTAAGTCAAAAATAGGGCAACTCTGGGGTAAAGCCGAAGAAGAAGATCCGCCATAACGTGTTCACTTCCATTTCGCCGTAAGAATAATATTTCTTTCTTTCTCCTTTTCCTCCCCCCCCCCAACCACCCTTTTTATATAAGTTCTTCCGTCCAGAAACTTGAAGAAACTCGCTCTCTCTGCCCCGTGGAAATGCTTAATGCGACGTGAGAGCTAAATTGTTTAGAACGCTTTTTATGCTTTGCAGATTTTATTCATTTCGGAGTTCGGGTCCGATTTTTTTTTCCCAAAACAGGTTTTAAAATTGCCGCCCATTCTATAAACGGGCCCCAATTAGCCGTTAGGTTACGGCCTGTATCCTGATTCCGGTCCCGAGTTGAGGCCGACTGCAGTAGCGTTCGGTGCAGTAACACTGGGTACGCTGCGTCACTACTGCAGGCCCCCATCTGTAGTTAGAACACAGTGTTACTGCACGTTTGAGAACTGTCACTGATCTGATACTCTGTCGTCACTGTTGGGCAACTGGCTGGCCGTAAGTGGCTGAAAGGCCCCGCCGAACGGTGAAAGGCGCCGAAGCCGCAAAACGGAAACTCGACAGAAACATTTTTTTCGCATTATTTTCATTGTATCTTTTATTGTCTCTATTTGTATAATTTCTCCGAACTGTTTTCCGGCTACCACTTTCACTGTTTTCGTTTCGACAATATTTACACTTGTCGGCGATGAAACCGTGGCCGCTTTTCAAATGCTCGTTCACCCGAAAATTTAGCTTTTTCCAACCCCCCTCCCCCACTGTTTGTCTTCTTCCCTCCACTTTCTTTATCCCTCTTTTCGTATTTGATTTTTCTCCCTACCCGGCCGTTTTTATATACATATATAAATATATAGGAACGCATACGAATCACCTTCACCACAGAACGTAACCAATTCAATGTTTGAAGTAGGAACCGAGCGACTACTGGCGTTCCACGCCGCAATAATCAACGCTAATTGACAAACGGTGTCAGAAATCGGGCGTTTCGAACCCGGTTTTCGGTTTAAACCGTTTATATATACCCCAGCTATGGTTTCACGACGAAAACACGTTTTCCCACTCTCACAATTCACGAAGAGATCGCGGCCGGCCTATTTATTAACGTAGATATTTCGTAAATTTTAGTTCCAGTCCGTCGCCAGCGATGCTGCGAATAAATACATTAAGTTTGGAGGAATTTAACGATAGTTAAGCATTAAATTCGTAGGACAAAACGTGGGCACGTTGATTCAATAACATTATTTTAGGGGTACCCAAAAGTAATCCGACATTTTCACTTTGGAATTCATTTTATTTCGCTAAAAAAGGGACTTATACGTGTAGGTTCGTGATGTTTCTGTCTCCTCTCGCCGGTTTGGTCTTTCGCTAGACCGGTTTCGGCCGCTCGCCATCTTCAGTAGCTGAATTGTTAGTCTTATTTGGTCGACGCCAACCGAATGGCCAATATTGATATATTATCAATAACTATCTGCCATTTTTCCGGCAAATTCCCCTCTTGAAGAACTCCTCATGACCAAAACACATCTTATAAAATCTGTTGATTACTTTTCGGCAAACCTAATATATAAGACCGTCTATAAACGATTAAAGGGTAGGGATCCGTCTCGTTACTTCCTTTTAACGCTAATATTACGCTGGTTTATCCGGCCCTATGTGCCCTTACAACTTGTACACCCTTAGCTTTGAAATAATGTAATAATAATACAAAACAGATTCCAATTTCGCCAACCATATCATAAACACCGGGCACGAAACAATGAACATCAAAAGATCTTTAAAATTATTACACCCAGGTAAAAAAGGAAAAGAATTAGACATTATAGAAAACCTGGAGATCTTCAAACATAAGAAAAACAACATTATAAATGGGAAAATTAATTCCCAGAGTGACGCGTTATTGACACCTATAATCCTCTTAAAGGATCACACCCGCCCTACCACCACACCAACCCCTTCCGACAATCTGACTCATACCTAGAAAACGGATTAACAAAATCCGAAGACAAACATAGCCCCCAATAACAATAACAGAACACATATATATAAACGACTGACATACTGACAAACATTACAGTACATGTGAAAGTGACACAGTGGGCAGTGAGGATGCCCAAAAAACATCCAAAGTGCTAACAGTGACTAACACAGCGCTACTGAAGATGGCGAGCGGCCGAAACCGGTCTAGCAAAAGACCTAACCGGCGAGAGGAGACAGAAACACTTTGAAATAATGTAATTCCCAGCGCGTTCAACGGAACTTAAACGGCTCTATTTGATCAAAGTTGATAGTTGATAGTGTTCTCAGGTGTAAACCTGTTACATGGGCATTTATCCGGTGTCGGTCCCTTCGGGGGGGTTCCTTTTTCTTCGTCCTCCCTTCCCGGCCCCCTTCTCTTCCGGTTTCACTCAAGGGTCCGCCCTTCTCCCTCTCATAATTGAATGAGCCTGCGAAAGAGAGTCCCCGGCTTTAATAAAGACGCTCCTCCTCCTCCCCCACCCCGGTCTTTCCTCCCCGATCTCTTTATCCCCAATTCTCGCCGCCCCACCCCGCCCCCGCCCCTGGAACCCAGCGCGGAAACAAC
This sequence comes from Lethocerus indicus, assembly GCA_019843655.1. Lineage (NCBI taxonomy): Eukaryota > Metazoa > Arthropoda > Insecta > Hemiptera > Belostomatidae > Lethocerus > Lethocerus indicus. The sequence goes on along the minus strand of JACDQD010000007.1, from coordinate 2,974,877 downwards.
TGGACTAATAAACTTTTGCGCTCACCCAACCCGGGTATAATCTGGGCGGGGTGGCGGCCCTCATCGCTCGCCCCATTACTCTCATTCAACCGCCACCGTCACTGCCCCTTCATTCCAGCCACTAATGCCCTGTCTAATGAGAGAGAGAGAGATAGAGATAGTGATAGAGCGCTGCTTATCTCCTCGTTTATCTGCCGATACGTCCCCCCCCTTTCACATATCACTCCGGTCCGAGAATTGACAACAGTTCATTAGGAGGCCCGAGACACAGATCGGCAAAAAAGGATTCCAATTGTTTCTTCTTTATCGGATAGAAATTATCTGAAACAACTTTCAGATCCGATTTACACCAACAAGTGGCGATGTACATATTTTTACTGTAGGTTCGTGATGTTTCTGTCTCCTCTCGCCGGTCCGGTCTTTTGCCAGACCGGTTTCGGCCGCTCGCCATCTTCGGTAGCGCGGTGTTAGTCACTGTTAGCACTTTGGATGTTTTTTTGGGGGGATGGGGGGGAGGTGAAAGTGACAGTGTGCAGTGAGGATGGCCAAAAAACATCCAAAGTGCTAACAGTGACTAACGCGGCGCTACTGAAGATGGCGAGCGGCCGACAAACCGGTCTAGCAAAAGACCGAACCGGCGAGAGGAGACAGAAACCACGAACCTACAGTGTTCCAACCCCCACGCAGACCACAAAACAGGTGTATCAAATTATATATTTTTAATTACGTCAACGACTTTGCACGGATGAGCCGTAGATGGTTTCGACTGGACGTATAAGATACAGTCGGCTTCTCTGCAATGTCCCTCGTCGAACTGTGGCGATCCGAATCGATAACGTCCTTTATTCGGTCATCGTCGACCTCCACCGGACGTCCGGAGCGCTCCTCGTCTTTTAATACTGACACTGCCGTTCTCTGTAATTTTGATACCGAATGTTTCAGAAAGGACCAGATGATAACGTATCGAAGAATCTTATCTGTGCAAAGATGTTGACTTACTTAAAAATATGTACAACGCCACTTGTTGTTGGTGAATTCCCCAATTGCTTAGTTGTCGACCCAATACAATCGGTCGCGGTGCAACTTTCCGGTTTTAAGGCGGAAATAATAGAGTTCTGAATTGATAACAATATTGCGGTCAAATGCGTAGAATACCGACTGTACTTTTGGGACCGAAGCGAGTTAGGACCGAATATTCGTTGTATGTATATATATGTGATTTAAGCCCGCGTCGCCCCCCCCCCCACCTTGGGCTTATATTAATCATCAAGTTCTGCGCCGTTCCGGTCATCGGTTTTCGAACACCGAAACGTCGGAATCGACAAAATCTTGACAAGTCGAATCCCCCATCAATCATACTTTGAGTACTACCCAACTGCGTTTCACCCCCATTTCTGGACAAAATACTCGATACTCCGTACCGTTCCCGTTCGTTCAAACACACTATATATATATATATATATATATATATATATATATATATATCCGATTTGATGCATTGGTGGACTTAGTTTACTGTAACGAGATATTCATTTTATCTTATCTAACATTTTGAGTGTCATAGTTTTATCGGATAAATTGTTACGAATCATCCGATCGGGTATAAATGATGCGCCGTACGATATTCTTTATCGAAATTAAGTTATACGGTTTACAGAGTAAAGATATTTATACTTTGAATTTCGTATAAATAAATTTGGAATAAACGATGCAGAAAATTAATATCATAGTTACGCAGGACAACGCGTTCTCGAAATTTGAATTATTTCATATTCTGTGTATGCTCGGCTATGTTTTTTTATCAAGCGAATAACATATATTGTCCTTTCCGATCCTAATAAAGAAGTGTAGGGTTTCCCTTTCAAATTTCCTTATCCCTATTCTATGAAATCACCGGGAAGATATTTTTTAATTCCTTATTCGTGAAATCTTTTCAAGAGAAATAAAAGGCACCTTAATGAAGACGTACAAGCGTATGAATACTCCAAATTGACAGTCATAAACGATAAATAAACATAATGAAAATATCATTTTCGGCATCGGTGCTCACTTTGGACCGAATCATCGAGAGGATCGAAAATAGATCGTAATAGCGACGAGTCACTTAATTAATTGTTTGTAAACTTGCCTTGAGTACTTCGCGCACAATCTGTTTGGACAAAGTCGACCAAGTTAACGGGGCCAACTTCAGAGGTCATCGTCGGCTCGCGGTCAGATCCGGCGTCATTTCCAACCCTTAAGAGAGAGAGAGAGAGAGAGGGAGGGAGGGAGGGAGAGAGAGAGAGAGAGAGAGGAGAGAGAGAGAGAGAGAGAGAGAGAGAGAGAGAGAGAGAACATTTGCAATTCTAACCTTTTCCACCCCCACCATCAGAGGCACCGTTCACTTTCCCTTTTACTCTTTAATCCACCCCACCAACCTCCACCTCTGTTAGCGCCATGTTAATTACAACTTTTACTCCCTCTTTCTCTTCAGTCTAAACCCTCCCCTCCCACCCTGGAAGGACAATTAATTTCAATCTCGGGGGAGTTCAGGCTTGGGTCGGTGGCGGTGGAGGGGGGGTCTAATGGTCGGTCGGACCTACCACCCACCCCCCCTCCAGCATTCCCCTTCATCCCTCAAACCGCCTCACTCCTCTTCATCATCGACAGCCGTAATTAGTTTCATTAGAGGCCAACGCCCCCCCCGCCCGCCACCCTATAACGCGCCCGCAGACCGGTGGCTCGTTTAACCCACCCCCCCACAACCGCCCCCTCGCTACAATTAAGGCGCTACATTTACTGCCAACAGGGACAACGCCGGTGACAAATTTGTGACGTTGACCGGCTACAGATAATTGCAACGTAATCACCTCATTTTATTACTATTGCCCATTGTATGCACAATATTGGGCTGGCAACTAAGTAATTGCGGGTTTCACCGACAATTGGCTTTGTACATATTTTTAAGTATTTTTTAAGTTTTTTCGATATGTGAGCATCTTCGAAGTGAGCGTTTCCGTCGCATTTCGCTTTATTATTTTCGCGAAGGCGTTAATGCCTCGCGGGCTCATAATAAGTTGTACGGTGATGAAGCCTTAAAAGAACGGCAGTGTCGGTACCGGTTCGCAAAATTCTGGTAAATGATGAGGAGCGCTCCGGACGTTCAGTGGAGGCCGATGATGACCGAATAAAGGCCATTATTGATTCTGATCGCCACAGTTCAACAAGGGACATTGCAGAGAAGTTGACTGCATCTTATACGTGCATTCAAAACCATCTACGGCTTATCTGTGCAAAGATGTTGCCGTAATTGAAAATATGTACAACACCACTTGTTGGTAAAATCCGCAATTATTTAGCCGTCAACCCAATATATATATATGCAATTTATTCGTAATCTTCGGCAAGTGTACAGCTAATTGAAGGATCGCATTGTTTAAAACGGCGGGTGAAAGTGTCCCTGATAGAAGCCTTTTCGGAATAAAGTATTGACCGCGAAAATTAAGTATATTATTGAAAGACCATATAATTGGACGCTAGTTTGACACCTCGGTACAAATGTATACGAATATTGTAAATAAAACGAGTTTACTCCTAGTTCGGTAATTGAAGCTGGATAGATTTCCAATTAGCCCTCAGGGCCAGAAGCTTCGCACACCTCGTCGAGGGTGGTTTGGGGGCGGTTAAGACGGACGGAAATGAAAGCCCGTTAGCTCGCGGGTCGGTGCGGCATTAACGATTTACCATCAAAACGTCATTTGGAGATATTGAAGCAGTTGAGTGAGACTGCTGGAGGGTGGGGGGGCGCGGCTGGTTTAAGATTGATGCCCCATTTCCAGATAGTGTTAACAACGCCAGCGCCACACGTACGATAGGCGCCTCCAACCCCTCATCCCTTCCTTAGAGGAGGGTTTATCAAGGCCGGGTCTCACCTCTCGAGGGTCGCCTCGAAATCGGCTCGAAACGAGGAATTGATTTCGCGAAAAATCGATTAATTATACCCGCCGTTAAATACGCCGATGCCTGATTCTGTTTTAAAACGTCAACCTGTAGCAATCCGTTATAAAGTACGATTCGGTTCTGAAGAGTGGATCATTTATTGGGGACGAAACCGAAGGCAAGAATGAGTTCACGACGAGGACTTAAATTAGTTCGAAATTAAAGATTAAAGCTGCAGTATTGAGAGCAAAATTTTCACGCATGCCCACGTGAGAAATGAGATTGCCTCGACCATTAATATTTACCCGATTGTTATTAATACCGTGGTGATAACCATCGAATTATTTTTTTCTTCATCCACAGCGGGTTCACTGTTAAATCGCGAAATATGGAAGTATTAATATCAATTGAGGTGGCCGAAGAGGTCGCAGACCCCGTCCGAGGGTAACCGCCCTCGAGAAAAATGCAAATGGGAAATGACAGCGCCGGCTCCGGCTTAAATCTCAGCCGTCGTTTTAATTGCTATTAATATTTATGAGACCTTTTTATAATTAATCGCCGTTAATGAGTTCGAGTTTTTCTCCTCTCTCTCTCTCTCTGCTTGAGTGTAAATCTTCATCCGACGATCTTATTACTGAGAAAAGGGGAAATGTTCTTGGTAAAATTGAGCGAGCGCTGTCTGTAGAGCACACTCCGCTATCACTTTGGCACCGACGGAACGCTACTGACGACTGCGAAAAGCGGAAACGAGTGCGGCACAAGATAAGTCTGCGGACCGGCCGAAGACATTTCGTGTTTCGCGGCGGTCTTTTAGGTAAATAGCGGTCAATTAGGCCATTTCCCCGAAATCCATTTCATAATTCATAGAGACGTTTATGCAGCGGAGATAAGAGGTATGGCCTGTACCGTTATACCCCCCAGATAGAGATAGATATAGAGATAAAGGATAGATAGATAGATAGATAGGGATGGGAAAAAAGCGAGACTTGTTTTTGGATCGGTCGGTTTGGCCCTCCTTTTGGCATCGGCCGAACTCGTAAATCAGTAAAAGGGCGCCTTCTCCCCCCTTCCTGTAGGCAACCCGCAATACACGCCCGCTATCCGTGTTTCTCCTTAGGCGCACCCCACCCACCCCCACCCCCGTCTTATTCCTTTCCGAAATCCTTTCCAGTAATATATAGAACAACACACACACACACATATATATGTATGTGTGAGAGCTGGCATTTAACGTCATTGAATTTAAATAAGAAACTCCCGACCGACTGACGTCAATACGGCGGGAAGATTAATGGATTGTTTCTGTTCGGCCGCCACCTCACCCATTGAAAAGTCAACCTAAGAAAATCGAAATCGTGGAGGAATACGACCGCTATACCTCGGAAATTTTATTAGAAATTACGGCAAATAGTGCTCTTGTAGGTATTAATAGGCTGGGCAACTATTGGGTTGACAACTAAATAATTGCGGAATTCAACATAAGATACAGTCAATTTCTCTGCAATGTCCCTTGTTGAACTGTGGCGATCCGAATCAATAATGGCCTTTATTCGGTCATCATCGACCTCCACTGGACGTGGAAAATCGCTCCTCATCTTTTAATGGAAAATCCCCCGACCGGAATTTCGCGAACCGGTACCGACACTGCCGTTCTTTTAAGGCTTCATCACCGTACAAAGTGTTCAACTTTTTATGAGCCTGCGAGGCATTAACACCTTTGCGAAAATAAGAAAGCGAAATGCTCACTTCTGTTCATCGTGTTTTAGCTTTTTATACACACACACACACACAATTCAACCGGTCAATATAATTTTGATACCGAATGCTTCAGAAAGGACCAAATAATAGAGTATCGAAGAATCTTATCTGTGCAATTATGTTGACGCACTTAAAAATATGTACAACGCCACTTGTTGGTGAAATCCGCAATTACTTAGTTGTTTCACAATTCATCCGTAACCGAAATTCGTGTGTTCCTCGCTTTATTAATAACTGAATGCTACTGACGACGGGGAGAAACGAAAACCCCGGCCCGGTTTAGTATAAAATAAGCGGGCGGTGACTATTTTTTTAAGGCGTAAATAAATTGGTCGTCAGATAGAACGGCGCCTTTGATACTGACCGGCAATACGTGTATTGATGGTTCAGTATCTCGAGCGCCGTATTATTCATGGCCCCGTTGGAAACGAAAAAATAATAGCGTATCGAAGAATCTCACCTGTGCAAATATGTTGACGTACTTAAAAATATGTACAACGCCAATTGTTGGTTGGAAATCCGCAATTACTTAGTTGTCAACCCAATATATAAATGTTTACTTATTTAGACGCGTAAAATACAAACATTATGATAGACTATATATTCGGCATTCGGGGGACTTGCCATTTGATTTTTCCCTCAAACCGTATACGGTGGCGTATTGCCGCCTAAATCGCGGTGGCTGGAAGTCGGCTGTGGCTTAATCGGTTGTCCGCCGATGTCTCTGTTTTAGTGCCGCAATTGCGGTCCGATATTGGCCCTCCATCCGCCACCAACCATTTAGCATTTGTGGGGGGCGCATAATTCATTCGGCAAACGATACGTCATCCCTTCCCCGGCAGTAATTGGTTTACAGACGCCCCACTGAAAATTTTGTCCAGCCGTACGCTTGAAAAATCGGCCTGCGGGGGAGGAGAGGGGAGCGATAGAGGGAGGGATAGAGGGAGTTCTAAAAATTTAATTGAGTGGCTGGGCCCCGAGCGATGGAAATATTAGTGGTGCCGGAGGGTGGCCAGCAGGGGGGAGGGAACGCGCTTTGTATTAGCCGGGACAATATTTGTCCACCTTCCTAAATCATCATGATATTTGGTACTGGCTACTCGGTACACGGTAGCCAGTATTCCCTCCGCCCCTTCATTTATCCTTCCATCTTTTGGAACGGCCTCCTCGTCCCCAGTTTTCCCTTTATTCTTCCTTTCCCTTAGGGGAATTTCTAATTTTATAGCGGGACAAGCACGTATTGTTAGTGTCATTCAGTCAGTTATGTTGCTGATACAGCACCCCCTCGGTGCGGCTGATAATTTATAGAGTTACGAATCAAGAAGTAGAAACGTAATAACAGCGTAACCTTTTCTCTATCGCTCGATTAAAAATGTTCACCGGGGCCCGATTTAGTCCCGTAAAAGGGGAATTTCGCACCTTTTTCGTTTAAAAGGGAGACAAAAAAAAATGCTACAGTCGGGGGTCGCTGTTTGATTAAAGCTTTCTCTAATTGAGAGCGGCTTTTTCACAGCGGCCCGCATCACCGCCCCGCTACCCCCCCCCCCCTAAACCCTCTGATTAGCCCAATTAGGGCGGCATCACTGCACCATCTTTCATTTGAAGGGGCTCAGTTCGGTCCTGGGACCGGTTTCGGCTTATCGGCCCAACAGCACAATACACGCGCCCATATATATATATATATTACCCTGTTTTATATCAACACTATATTACTCCGGCCCCGGGATTATTGCCTGCTGCCGACACTATTGGCACGCATTAGAAAAAGGTACAGTGGCAGAATCGAGCCGCGATGGAGGAAGAACGAAAAAGTATTCAGAGCGAAATGTCGTCAGAAATGCCGACCGAGAAGAGAAAATCAACTGAAAAACATAATAAACACTATTACCCTTAACGCTGTAATGATAATCGTGTACTTGTGAAAAAAACATTTTGACTAAAATCTTCCCCGAAATTATAATGTTTGTAGACGGGTTTGAAATATCACTTATACAATTCTGCAGAGTTGTTTATCCGCCTATACCGGTTTCAAGACTGAGTTCGCACTGATAACGTTTCGTCCCGAAGGATCAATATTTGATGGTTTTGTCCGGGACTAACTGCAGCGGGGTCAGTTATTCCCTATATTGGGGCGGGGGGATGTCGATTCCTGTCCCGGCCCGTCAATATTTCCGAAGTGTCGCCGGTTTCACGCGAAATCGGCCGTCGCACAGCACTTTGGCCACTTCAATAGCAACTGGACAATTATTGAATGGACTTGACGGGGTACCGATTGAACTTGAAGATTCCCTGAAAATGTCGCCCGAAGTAAATTTTTAAATCTTACAAGGCTGGACGGACAGACCTAGAAATCTGTAGGTTTATTGGGTCAAATGTAAATATTTTAAGATTTTAGAGCAAAAGAAGATTTGTCTATAAGAAGGTATTTTTTTTTTGTCACTGCCCTCTGTAAACCCTAAGCCGTGCTGTTAACTCTCATCACTTGTTATCGGCGAAAACAAATTTTAAATTGAAAAAAGTGAAACAGAATATTGTAAAGCGAGAGTTTGAACTATCGAAAATAAGATAAATTGTCGAATTATCAACTGCTGGAACTTGTACAGACTTAGAGTCTCTCAAAATCTTCTCCTAGCCTCGATAATCTAATGTTTTAGATTACCGAACTTTAAAAGGCTCTAGTTCCAACAATTAAAGTCACTCTCGGTTTAGAGATTTATAGTCGGGTCAGCTTTCCCCTGGGAATAATCCCAGTGACTGATATTGTGCAATGTCGATCTAATACTCGCCTAATGGTCTGAAGTTCAACTTTCTAAAGCCTTTCTCGAGTCCTGAAAGCAAATTTATCCCAAGGATCCGTTATGTAAGTTTTATATATATATGTAAAATTGAAAAGTGGTTGTTAACAAGTCGACAGTTGTGAAGTTATTTTCTGAATATTGACAGTAACAGTGTCATCTTTCTGAAGATGGCGAAGAGCCGAAAACAAAACCAGACTGAAAGTCGGGAAAACTGCGATATATCTACAATTACCGGTTACGTAGTTTTCGCAGTAACTTCGCTGGAATCCACTTCCGAGGGTGGAAAAACGGATTGTCGTGTAAACAAAGTGATAGTAGGACATTTAAATCGTGGATTCTGAGTAGTCAGATCAACGTCAATGTTCCAACATTTCGCCCCCCTCATCCCCCAATTGCCTCCTGGGCTCGGGTCCCCCCCAGGGGCGGATTTTCTTTTATTCAACCACCTACGGGGACATATAATAAAGTTTAGTGGCCGGACTTGCCCCCGCTCAGCGTCAATATTTAAGCCGCAAGAGGAGAGGAGAGAGATGGACAATGGAGGAAATCGGCGATGAACGGCCTCCAGTTGGCCCACTCTACTAGCTTTGACCCTGTGCCTGAATTTTTTAAATCGCCCCCACAGCCGGAGGAGATTTTGACGTCCAAAAATATAACTCAGACCCCGCCCCCGGCCCCGGCCCCCAGTATGTATTATTCAGGGTTGGGCGAGGGCGGGCCGGGGGGGGGGGGTAGATGCACGGAGGGCGGGCGCGATTTTAGATTGTTCACCGGAAACGCGATCCATAATTTAAAAGGGCAGGCGGGGGCTTTGCCGGACTGACGTGGATCGTTAAAAATTGCGGGTTCATTATTTCACCGGGATATCTTCCCTGTCCCGCCTCTAGGGCTGGAGCGGCCGCGGTGGACCTTCAAAGGTCGTCAAAATCGTTTATTCTCTCGTCGTTGGAACAGAGAGAGAGAGAGAGAGAGAGAGAGAGAGAGAGAGAGAGAGAGAGAGAGAGAGAGAGAGAGAGAGCTCTCTCCAATATGAACCCAAATTTGGTACCCGTTAGAAGGGCGGCTAAAGCGAGCTTTCTGGACACGCTCCGATGGACGCCAAATTGCACGGGTAAATTGCACCCTGTACAACTTGAGATATGGATATTTGTTGCACATTTGATTTTCCTAACAATAGGCGAACAATTGATGGCCCAATAAGAAAACCCGATAATATAATTGTTTTTAATGTAGCGTATTGTCCATTATAAGTAGAAATTGAGCTTGTTTTTAGACTAATTATTTATTGCCTCATTAGAATGCCGAAGTCCGCGACTTTCGTGCGACTTAGCCGGATGAATTATCTCTGTCGTGGTTGGGATATTGGCAGTCGCGGAAGACTTGTCTGTTCCAACAATGATAGATGTCCTTCGGGAGTGGTTTCCTGTTTGTCGGTGGGAATCCCTTATTTATCTTCGGAGGTGGAACGAATTCGGCCGCTTGAAGGGCTATTTGTACATTTAAAGGGTGGCCGGGGCCTAAGACTAGAGGAGGAGAGAGAGAGGGATTTTTCAAATCCGCCGAACTTCTTCTTCTTCTTCTTCTTCTTATCGTCGCCTACTCATCGCCGAAGGACTTTAGGCAAAAGACGTTACACAAATCGAGCGAGATGCCCGTACGGTCCCATTTGTCCCGCACTTGGAAAACTTTTCTCTGTCTCATTTCTCTCAATCTTCGGGACAATTCCGCTCCGTAAATTCTAACTGAGTACCGTTAATTTTCCGTCGTGGATACTCTAATGACGACGGGGAAAACGGACGAAAAATGGCAAGAGACAGGAATCAAAATATGTCTTTTTACGTGCCGTATTTTATTTGTTAACGTCCAGGCGCCGTTTTCAGCCGACTTTATTCAGTCTCCCCGATTCGTATTTCCGCGTCGGCGGAAACGTAGGGATAAAAGGGCGGCCGGCGGGGGGCGGGAGGGAGGAAAAAAATTCCAAGTTGTCCCCCGCTAATTAGCGTGACAGAGTTGTTGCCCCGTATTATTGGCCCCGAGTTGAGTGAGGGGTAGGTCCTCTCCCTCTCTCCCTCTCCCTCCCTCCAACTCTATCCCTCTCTCTCTCTCTCCCTCTCTTCATATTTACCCTGGCCCTAAACCAACTCAAACAAGTTGTCCCGCCGCCGCCGTCAATTGCCCGGCTCCCCGAGACATTATTTAAGCCCGGCTCGTAGCCGCAATAACCGGACTTAACCGACGTTCACTGGCAAGCGACGTTTGGCCGCGGCACACGTACAGAGAGTCAAGTGTTCGTTCGAATTCTATATTATATTTTTATTCGCATCAATTTCATCTTAGACGCGTTTCGATATTTCCTCGTCTGTAGGACTCGAAAGAATCGACTTAAACGGTGAATTTGGACTCTTAAGGCCATTACTAAAACGGACATCGAAATTGATCCTGAGTAACAAACTGACAATATACAAAGCCTTAATGCTCCCCATACCCCAATGGTATGTTTCTAACCAGACAATCCGCCATGACCTCAACATACCGACAGTGGACCAAGTCACAAAATCCCGGTTCCCGAATTTCCACTCCCGCCTTTCTCCTCATCCCAATCCACTCCCTTTCCTCTCTTAGCCGTCCATCAGGTCCAGATATCACCTCGGGGACAGTAGTCAAATCGTGTCAAAAAGGGCCATCATCGGGCGGTTTCTTTATCCGAGACAAACACGCGAAAAATATACACGTATCTATTGTACTTACAACTGTAAAGTTGATATATACATATAAAGGGATGAAATACATAAAGAGTTCTATTTGGAAAGGGGAAGATTTCGGAGAATTTATTTTTCTGTTCAACATCCGGACCGTGGCCACCCCCCCCCCCCCCCACCCACCATTATATATATTAATGTACGAAATTTTGCCCCACTGACCTCCATGAGTTATATCCCTGTTTTTAGACTCCTGACCGTGGTGGAGTGGGCCACCCCCCGCCCCTGCACACAGCTAGAGAGAGGGAAGCGGCCGCAACCCCTACAGTATTTCATCGGATGTTTCCACCTTCCCCCCTCGCCCCTGGCTGCCGGTAATCCACCTTTCTCACCCGCCGTTTGTCCGTCGGGTTACAATAATTGTTGTGAGAATGGAAACAAATTGCCAACCCCCGTATCCCTGTATGTTTTTAACAGTATTTATAACAATCAACATATATTTATTGCAATTTCTAACGAAGAGAGCTTATTGAAAAGTGCAATTCAGTTGTAATTTATTATTGTCGGTCTAATGTCGCCAATTGTGAACCGAACGCTAGCCAAGTCGCCGAAAGTTCAAAACGTTTAACTATAAAGAAATATTGATTAATATTGTAGTTTCATTTCATGATTCTGATCGCATGTTGCACATTCTTTGCCGATATACCTTTCTCTTTAAAAAAAAGAGACCATCTTTTTCAATTCTAGCTAGATCCGAAATTTTCATATTTTTTTTTACAAAAATTAAGATCGAAGAAAAAAGTGTAAACGAGCTTTGTTTTTAATGAATTCAGAGAATAGAGAACATTAGGGCCCCCTCAAACGAACATTCCCCTTAGGATTGTATGAAATTTGCACCGAATTCTACATTATTGTAGAAGCTACACTTCTAACGAAGACATCTTATAGAAAAGTGCAAAACGTGGATCGCGTCTGCCGTAATTTATTGTCGGGCTACTCTCGTTGCGCAGTATTTTTTCGTTCAAATGTTTCCTTATTAATTTACATACTCGTAATGGGGTGCGAATTGTGGTTCGTGTCGAAATTACGAACAATAAATTACGGCCGAATTTCGTTACTCGTTCAAAAGGACAGCCTGCGCTTGTCGAAACAACCCCTCCCTCCCCCACCCCTCGTACGGCCCTCGACCGTACAATACAAGTTTTGTAGAGCCCAGTTTTTTTTTTTTCTGTTTACACCTCCTCCACCGCCCACCACCCCCGGTCCAAATGTCGCGTTCGACCCTCTTAATATTTCCAAAGGGTGGATCATAAATAATGGGTCATCGTCCCCCTCTATCCGCCCTGTCAAGTGCCCCGTCCATGCTAATTGGCGAACACGGCACGAGTGAGAGCACGAACATAGTCACGAAGAAACACACGCGTTAACACGGATCGATGGCTTCCACACAAACCGCCCCAAAATTATAGGATTTTTTTTTTCAACTTTTTTTTTTATTTCGCACAATCGACTCTACAGTTATAAGTACACTTTATGCGTGTATATTTTTCACGTCTTTGTCTCGATAAAGTAACCAGCCGACGATGGAGCTTTTTGACACGGTTTAACTACATACCTACTACATACTACATACCCAAGATTGGGACGAGGAGAAAGGCGGGAGTGGAACTTCGGGAAACCGGGATTTTGCGACTTCGTCGACTGTAGGGGTGTGTTGAGGTCATGGTGGGCCGTTGTGTAGTTAGAAACATACCCGGGGGAGCATTAAGGATGGTGCGAAGGACTTTTGATAGGAATTTATGGACGAGAGCGATCTCGTTGGAACCCCATAGCTCTATACCGTATGTCAATGTCGCTTTGTATACTGTCAGTTTGTTACTTAAGGTCAATTTCTATGTCCGTTTCAGTAACGGCCTTAAGAGTCCAAATTTTCTGTTCAAGTCGATTCTTTCGAGTCGGGTACGGGGCTAAACAAACCGAGTAAACAGCAACAAACATTCTCTCTCCAAATTACGCAATTTACCAGTAAATTACCTTACCGAAAATTATGTATACAATGGTCGTTCTACTTCTCGTAGAACGGATACGCGACCAGCAGATAAGTCCCAGAAGAGGCCGCCAGTTTTTCTAACGGATACACAATCACTAACATGCTTTATTTTTTTTTTCCCCCCAGTGCAATTCGTACAACTCAATTACTGGACGAGGAAAACAGGGTGAGAGAGAGAGAGATAAAAGGGGAAAAAATTCCAGAGAGGTAGTACAAGTTATAAAATGTCTCCGGCAATTATCCCTTTTAGGCGACTGAATTGCCCTAATAAATTGGCGCTACGACTTTACCAGTTTCCTTTTTTTTTTCTTTTTTTTTTGTTTTCCGTCCTGCCCCCCACCCCCCCCCCTACCCCCTACCCCGTCGCCGCTTTCTTATTTCTCGTTTTGCATTTTTCAGCGTTCAACCGGGCTAATTGTCGCCGGAAAATCTAGCGCGCGGTACGTGTTCAAGATTCGCAACATCCGACGGAATAATTCCAACGGTCTTATCGGGTCGTTTCAGCCGGCGGACTTTATAGGCTCGGTCGAAACCGTCTAGTATTTTCCCAACAGCTTTTTTTTTGTCCGTTTTATGTTCCCAACAATTCCGGAATAGGGAGAGTGTCGCGGTAGTCGCAGTTAAGAAGTAAGATTCAGTTTCCCTGAAGCGGGGACGTTTTTCCGTTTGGGCCGGTGCCGTATTCCTCATAAATAATCCCCCGTTTTCGAAAGTGAAGGAATACATTCTGGGACTCCATTTAGGGCGAACGGGAAAATAAAAAAGAGGATCAGGGCCGGCGCTAAACTTGGTGGGGCTTTTCAACTGTGTTGAACGCGTATTGGACGCCCCTCACGCCCCTCGCAAAGTACACTGTCGAGGTCTTTCTCGGACAACGCCTTAACTTCTTTTTTCTGTTTTTCCCTTTTTTTTTTTTTGTCCTTTTTACCTCTTCCTTCTTTTCCAGTCCTGCTCAACCGTGTTAAACTTTCTTCAAAGTCCCCTCCCCCCCCCCCCGGCCCCTACTGTCTTCCCACCTATATGAAATTCCGAACCTGTGTTCCTCCTTCTCCCCACGCTTGTCCTTTTCGGACCGACAGATCTCGGTTTCGTACCCCGCTTTATTTAACACCGAATAACCGACTTAAAAACTGAAAAGCCTCTAGAGCCATTTTCGAATCCAAACCCGTGGACGGAAACCGATCTGTACCGCCTTGAGTCGTGGACTCGAATACTATTTTAAGTACATGTTGGGACTTGGCTACTTAACAAGTGGTACCGTTTTGGCTCGTCAAACAAAAATCCAAGAGATAGAATTTTTCCGATGCCGGTATTTTTATTGCGACTCCTAATTCCTCCGGTCCTGTTCTTTCTTCCCCCCCTAAAAGTTTTACTTCTGTTTTAAAAGGATGAGGATTTGTAGTCGTCGTGTCCTCCTGTGACGGGGCCCGAGATCACAGGAGGCGGGGGGGGGGTGGGGGGGCGGACGACGACCAGCTGACAAAACAAGAGTCCGCCCCGAGAAACCTTCGAGCCCTTAGAGCTCTTAAAAAGGTTTTTTCTTCCCCCCCCCCCCGCCCCGGGAACCCCGCATTACAATCACAATATCTGCGGAACCAAGCCTCAGGGTCTCAGAGTCATCCACCACCCCACCCCCCACCCCCAAACCCCTACTCGAGAAACATTCGGGGAAAATGTCCCTGCGAAATGTCGCCGGCCTTGTCCCCGAGGGTTTTTATTACCCCGCCCAATATTTATACGATCGAGTACGTTAACACAGAGCACGTTACGTTCTGTTACCCGACAGAAACACAACACATTTTGACCAGTGGTTGATACTGAAACGATTAATTATATACAAATGAAATATATTTTTTGCAGATAAATTAGCTCAAAAAAAATTGATAATGTTTAACTCGAAGCATTCCATAATTTGTCTAACGAGGTGATACAAAAAGAGCAATAAAACGTTGATAGGTGTAACAATTGGGTTGCGCTTAATTAATGCTGGGACACTAGGTTTTGGGATGAATTTCAAAACGCATTGTAATCTGAAATTGAAGCCGGGGGGGGCCATGAATAATACGGCGCTCGAGATACCGAACCATCAATACACGTATTGCCGGTCAGTATCAAAGGCGCCGTTCAATTTGACAAACGGTAACAATTTATTTACCACTTGAAAAGAAAATAGTCACCGCCCGCTTATTTTATACTAAAAACGGGCCCGATTTTTGTTTCTCCCCGTCGTCAGTAGCTTTCAGTTATTAATAAAGGGAGGAACATACGGATTTCGGTTACGGCTGAATTCTATTTGGGTTGACAACTAAGTAATCGCGGAATTCACCACAACAAGTGGCGTTGTACATATATTTAAGTGAGTCAACATCATTGCACAGATAAGATTCTTCGATATGTCATTGTTTGGTCCTTTCTGAAACATTCGGTATCAATGCGCTCTGGACGTCCAGTGGAGGTCGATGATGACCAAATAAAGGCCATGAATCAAATCGCCACAGTTCAACGAGGGACATTGCTCGTACTTAAAAATGTACTTAAAATATGTACATTTTCACTGTACGATCAAATCGTTATCGTCATGCACAATTGTGTAATGTGATTTTGTCTCGATAACGAAGGTCTACAGATCTTATTCAATCGCTCGATAATGACGATTTATGATTCCGTACGTTCGGTCGCGCACTCCCGGATTTTTCCCGGAACATAATGGGGGGGGGGGAATATTATAGCGGGGGTCGTTATAGGTTCGACTCGAAGAATTGGGATTCATTGAATAGGTCCGCCTGTGGGTACTAGAGAGTAGGGGGCGTTGCCGGGGGCGGGGGGCGGGGACTAGAGCTAAAGTAGAAGGCCTCGAGCACGAAAAAACGCCAGGCAGTTTTTTATCGCCACGGCCATTAGCGCCCAATAACCGTATTCTTGTCCTCTTTTCCTCCCTCCTTTCTCCCCCACCACCAAAAAAAAAAAAAAAACGGGGTAGAGAAAAGAAAAGGGCTCTAAGGGTTTGTCGCTCAATGTCGGAGCAGAATTCTTTAACTCTAAACTGCGAATCCTCGCCAGCCACCCCACCCCCACCATTTTGGCTCAATTTCTCGCCGGAATTTTTCTCAAAGAGGGAAAGACGCCTGGAAGTATGAAACACGGGATATCGGGAAATTCTACCCCCCACCCCACCCCCCCAACCCACCCCCATCCGTTTTCCTTCCTTAGCCCGAGGTGCCTCGAAATCGAATGCAAACACGGGACCGGCCTCCGAAATATATTTTCGCTCGCTTTACCGTACATCCTCGAATACATGCGTGTATATTCGGCATCCGTGTGTACTCCAGAGATTACTTACTGGTCCCTTATGCCCTATTTCACGTATGTACGCGAATGGAAAAAGGGTCATTCATTAATGCCTGAAACACAACCCAAGTTATCGTGCAAACTTCCCATTTTTAGATAGAGAGGCGTCCTGGTTCCGCCCAACGTCGGTAGCATCCCGTTTAGTTATGAATTCCGTCAGTTATGTTTAACGAGCCCAAATAGTGTAGTGGCTCTGAAACCTCACTAATCCAGGCCCGCACCAATACATTAAGTGTCGAATTATCTTGAAATTTTATAATGCATTTCAAGCGCTTTAATTTGGTTGGGGATTAAGTTAGTTCGATTAGGGATTCGGGGGAGATTAATTTCGTTCCTGGAACACATCGCTGAGACCACCCCCGCTCCAGTACAGGGTTGATTTAACAGTAATTAATTACAAGCTGCGTATAAAAGAGGTTTGAAAGGCCCAGACGAATTCAACCGTCTCGGCCCAGTTAGGGGCTGGAGGTCAATTCTAAAAAGCCGCCTGCATTTCGATTTAATCAAATTGAAATTAATTAAACGAGTAAATTTCCCGCCCGCCAGCTAACAGCGCACCGGAGGGCCTAAAGTAGACCGGGGCTAGGACTCGGGGCAAGAGCAATTTCAGATAAAGAGATTCTCAGTTTTTTGATCGATTGAAATTCTAAAGAGTCTGAAATTCGGGTCAAACGTTTTTTTCTCATCCGGACCACTTTGGAAAAATTTTGCTTGTTCCGGCGGACCCCACAGCTGCAGCTATATTTCTACAATATTCCAAAAAATCGACGAAAAAAAACGTTCAGATTGGATCTAACTCGACCACTTCGGGAATCGACGAGCTAATTGAACAGTTCTGCTTAGTGACATAATATCACAGGGGCTCCAGCCCAACATTGGCCAAGGAACAGTAAATTACATAAACCAATGTCACTACAATACCTTAGAACGATGGTTTCCAGACTTTATGTTCCTCCCTTAATTAAATATAATGTTCTCCCCCATCCCTTTACAATATTTTGATATGGTGGATACGTTTTCATTCAAATTTTTGCCGTAAATAAACGGTGTTGATTAATATATTGTATTCAATACGCGGGCTATAGTCTGTACAGATAGTACAGCTTTTAGCTGCTAAATTCACGAGGAGAACTTTGAAATTCGATTAGTGCGACAGGTATAACAGGCGAACTACAACTTTTCATCGGGTCGACAACTAAGTAATTGCGGAATTCACCAACAACAAGTGGCGTTGTACCGTATTTTTAAGTGCGTCAACATCTTTTTGATTTGCACAGATAAACTGAAGCGGAGGGGGCGCCGGGGCCATTGTCGAAGCATTCCATAATTTGTCTAACGAGGTGATACAAAAAAATAGCAATAAAACGTTGATAGGTGTAACAATTGGGTTGCGCTTAATTAATGCTGGGACACTAGGTTTTGGGCTGAATTTCAAAACGCATTGTAATCTGAAATTGAAGCCGGGGGGGGGGCCATGAATAATACGGCGCTCGAGATACCGAACCATCAATACACGTATTGCCGGTCAGTATCAAAGGCGCCGTTCAATTTGACAAACGGTAACAATTTATTTACCACTTGAAAAGAAAATAGTCACCGCCCGCTTATTTTATACTAAAACGGGCCCGATTTTCGTTTCTCCCCGTCGTCAGTAGCTTTCAGTTATTAGTAAAGCGAGGGAACATGACGGATTTCGGTTACGGCTGAATTCTATTTGGGTTGACAACTAAGTAATCGCGGAATTCACCACAACAAGTGGCGTTGTACATATATTTAAGTGCGTCAACATCATTGCACAGATATGATTCTTCGATACGTTATTATTTGTTATCTTTCTGAAACAGTCGGTATCAATGCTCTCTGGACGTCCAGTGGAGGTCGATGATGACCGAATAAAGGCCCAATATTGAATCAAATCGCCACAGTTCGACGAGGGACATTGCAGAGAAGCCGAATGCAAATACGGCTTATCTGTGCAAAAAATGTTGACGTACTTAAAAATATGTACAACGCCACTTGTTGTTGGTGAATTCCGCAATTGCTTAGTTGTCAACCCAATAAAGTCCGCTTATCAGAATTGTCGCACTGTCTTCTATATCCGGTCCGCAGTGGCGTATCCTCAGCTAACTGTGTTTTCAATTGGAGGAGACAATAAAAGCGTGTTCAGATGACAGACAGTTGAATTGTGCCAGAACCAGAAATCAAATTGTAGGAGCGAACTTGCCAAATTGTGATGCCTTTGAGGGAGGGATGAGGGATGAGGGATGAGGGATGAGGTGAGACTTGGCCTCGTTGCCGCCTCCGCCGCACTTCTAATGGAATATCCTACAATTAGCGGATGTCGGGACACAGCCCTAGAAACTAATCAAACACAATCCGGTTATATCCCGGTGGGAGTTCCACACTGGCGCCTCTATGGGGGCGGGGGGGGGAGGGCCTCCAACACCAATCACCTCAGGTGGGTAGAGAGAGAAACACATTTTCCAACCAAAAAAAAAAAGGAGATATTCTATAAAATAATTCGACAACGCTTTTTCGGCTTGTTTTCGTCGAATTTCGTTCATTTCGCCGAGAGAAATTAATGTCAGTTCCCCCGTCCGAGGGTTGAAACTCTGAACAGTTTCGCCAGAGCCATCAACAGCTCAAAGTTCAAACTAAGTTTTTTTTTCTCTCATTTATTGTTACAGTCACGACTACAATTTTTTTTTTATATTGACACTTGACACTCACTCACTTAACTCTCGAAGGTGAAGCCACCCAATGATGGTAATCCCCGCTGCTGCCCTTACTCAGTTTGTAAGGAAATCGCGTGGCCATTTCCCATTTAGGCGACGCTGCAACTAAGTGAAGTGAATTTTCGAAAATAAAGGGTGTCCCAAAATTAAGCCAAGATTTGAATTTGCCGCCATTCTTTAAATAAAGTTGGCGACCTTATTAAAAAAAAAAAAAAAAATTTGATTTGTTCACAACGTCAAACCGGTGGATGTTACCGGTGGTCGATATCTCGACACGATAACACGCAGTTCTTTCTGCCTAAACCGGATGATATTGTGATGCGGATGACGCGTCGGTTTAATCAACAAGACGGTGGCCGCACATGCCCCACGTACGGCCCCGTGAAACAATTCAATTACCGGACGAGACCCCGTAGATCGTGCCGATTTGACACAGTCGTATTTCTTTTTACGGCGCTATTCGAAGTCAAAGGTCTACGCCATCGAGGCCCGCGACCAGGCGTGCGTCGAAGCTGGAAATTCAGCGACATTTATGCGAAACGGTCGTGGAATATTTCGACAGAAGAGTGGCTATCTGCCGGCAAAACCGTGGAGGCCATTTTTTGCCCCTATGTGTTATTCAATACACAACCCTATCCCGCGTACTGTAGGCTCGTGATGTTTCTGTCTCCTCTCGCCGGTTTGGACATCTGCTAGAGCGGTTTCGGCCGCTCGCCGTCTTCAGTAGCGCTGTGTGGACACCATTTCGATGTCACCAAACTGCGGCGAGAGGAGACAGAAACATCACGAACCTACAGTATTCCAACCCCCTCGCAGACCACAAAACAGGTATATTAAACTATCCTGTATACCTTACGATAAAAAAATATAACAACTTAATGAAAAAACTGCGTTTTTTATTTGATTCAAATCTGGCGTTAATTTTGGGACACCCTTTATAAAACTACAGCCATTCGGCCATTCATTATTCGGTCAATGAATTCTACTGGCTACGGACAGAAGCCTGAATGCATCGCGGTCAAACTGCAGTCTTACTCGGTCTATTTAACCCCCTTTTGTATAGCCGAAAATTTCTAAAATATATAATAATGACCGCACCGGAACAAAGTGTAGTAATACCGTAGGTTTGTGGTGTTTCTGTCTACTCTCGCCGGTTCGGTCTTTTCGGCCAGACCGGTTTCGGCCGCTCGCCGTCTTCAGTAGCGCTGTGTCAGTCACCGTCGCCCACGGCGCACTGTCTCACTTGTACTGCCGTCCAGTATGTGTGCCCGACAGTGACACTGACAGCACAGCGCTACTGAAGATGGCGAGCGGCCGAAAAGACCGAACCGGCGAGAGGAGACAGAAGAGACGCCAAAAAAAACTACTGTTTTTTTCCAACCCCCTAGAAGGCCACAAAAAGTGTAGTCATATTTCCTTGACCTTTTGTTGTACGTTATAGTACAATGAAAGCCCCGCCCGCCCTCGTTTATTTGGCGGGGTGGGGTGGGGCCGGTCTGAGGAAGAGAGGATGGTGGGGCCGGGAAGGAGAGTGGATGGGTGGGGAGTGGGGACTGCGTTTCCCTCGGGATACCCTGATGGGAAAGGGCTACCTCTTTGGAATTTAAGACGAGACCGCTAAAACGTGAAACGCCGCTTCAACAAACCGAAAGGGAAATAAAAAAACCCTTCTACACAATTCGGCCACTTCTCAAAATCCGTTGCTACTTTTCGTCTACAGTTTTACAGGAAAAACGAAAAAAAAAGGTGTACATTTTTCTAATTTCAATACAAATTTTGACCGTACAAAACCAAAACAATACCCCTTTTTTTTTTTATTTTTTTATTTTGCACAATCAACTTTACAGTTATAAGTACAATTGAAACACGTATATTTTTCACGTGTTTGTCTCGATAAAGAAACCACCCGATGATGGCCCTTTTTGACACGATTTAACTACTGCCCGAGGAGATCTCTGGGCCGGTGGCGTTTAAGCCCTCGTGGCGGGGGGGGGATAATGGACGAGGAGAAAGGCGGGAATGGAACTTCAGGAACCGGGAAGGACTTTTGACTGAAATTTCTGGATGCATGTCTCGGTGGAAGCCCATAGCTCTATACCAGTTTGTTACTTAAGGCCAATTTCGATGTCCGTTTCTAGTAACGGCCTTAAGAGTCCAAATTTTCTGTTCAAGTCGATTCTTTCGAGTGCTAACTGTTGAGGGCTGACGACATTATACTTCGTGCATTGTTCCGTATGTTTGTCTCTGTTCGAAGTGGGGGGGTGGATTTCGAGAGGCGGCTGTCCGCCCCCGCCAGTTTTATTTACCCTTCAAAGAGTATTCAACTTTAAAGCCTACAGACATCCCCGAAAGGGACGGGGCATCAAAAGTCAGCCCTTCGCTCTTTGAACGTTTGAACAAATTGTCCTTACGTTGTTGTTTTTCGGTCCTGTTTCACCCCCAAGTCAATTACTACAAGCGGGGAAAAACCAGAAAAAAATATAAATAAATATTCAGTGAACTTTCAAACGCATTTCTCTGTTGCAGATTGCTTACACCTTCAGCTGTACAGGGACAGCAAGGACAGGTACAAGCAGGGACAGACGAAAGCCTCCCTGTCGCTACAACACTTTTTGGGCATCGAATCAGGTATTATTAATGCAAAATCTTAACTATTGCCTGTAATTCGGCTCGATTAATGCCTCTCTTAAGTTACCTTCATTCGCTGTCAGATTTTAGGTTGTCCAGCTAAGGTTGACAACTAAGTAATTGCGGAATTCACCGACAACAAGTGGCGTTGTACATATTTTTAAGTACGTCAACACTTTTAAGGCTTCATACACCGTACACGGCGTGATAACTTTTTATGAGCCCGCGAGGCGTTGTTAACACCTTTCGAGAAAATAAAAAAGCGATGTAATTTCGATACCGAATGTTTCAGAAAGGACCAAATATCGAAGTATCTCATCTGTGCAAAGAGGTTGACGCACTTAAAAATACGTACAACGCCACTTGTTGTCGGTGAATTCCGCAATTACTTAGTTGTCAACCCAAATAGAATTCAGCCGTAACCGAAAATCCGTATGTTCCTCCCTTTATTAATAGCTGAAAGCTACTGACGACGGGGAGAAACAAAAATCGGGCCCGTTTTTAGTATAAAATAAGCGGGGTAAATAAATTGTTACCGTTTGTCAAATGGAACGGCGCCTTTGATACTGGGAATTTGCGACGCCTATTGGGGTGGCAAGGGAGGCGTTATTAATTCTGTTTTATTTATTTTTTTTTTTTTTTTTTACAGGTTTTACACTGGACAAAGAGTCAAATACGATAGCTATACTGTGCCAAGACGTGACAGTTGTGCTGGCCTTCGACACCAGGGAACGCCTAATACAGTGGCAAGTCAAAATTGCCAACAATTTGGGAGAAGGTCAGAAACGGCTAGCTATTAGATTTTTTACTGCTGAAAATTAAATTTTACCGCTTCCTGCGATCCAACGTAGAGCTCGTCAACGAGTTCTTTACCGATGTCGCTATTTTTTTTCTGTATCTGTTCTTTATCGATAGCGCGAGAATGGTTTTTGCTGTTGTCACGTGACGTGTAAGTAACTTGTTGCCGGTTTACAGATCAACAGTACCTGATACAGATCGCTTCGGCGCCGGCCCGAACCAAGATATCTGCCGGGCCGGCCCGAATACACGTCCGGGAGTTCAGATTTTCCTTAACGATGGGAGTTCCGCCGCGGCTCATCGGAGTGTGGGACATACGCCAGCTGAGGTCGGTGTCTTTAGTATCCTGTCCGTTATTATCACTAATTCCTCCAGTTATACTAGTAAAATGTTAATTGGTTCGAATTGGACAGGCGCTACGGAGTGGTCGAAAACAGGTTCTGTTTCGAGGGGGGCTCGAGCTGCGGCCGACTGGAAGGCCTCTACGTTTTCGTGACGGATCAGGGCGAGGAAATCACTAGAACGTTCAAAATGGCCTCGGAGGGAAAACTGGCCGTCAGGAGAAAACCGGTCTCGAGGAATATGTCGGGTATAGAAGATAGCCTTCACTCTCTCTCTCTAACCGATTCCACTTTGCCGTTTATACAATATTGACCACTATACTGATTCGGACTTAGTTTTTTTCGGTTCAGTGATGGAAAGCCCGAGGAGGACTCTTCAACAGAGGCTGATGAGCTACACGACAGAGCAGGGGAACGCGACAGCGGAGGGGGTGGCCGGCGGTGCGTCCCACTCGAAGCAGAACGCCGATTCAACAACAATCTGGGAGTCGACCGAGACGACCGCCAGCTGCGATTACGGCGACACCGCTTCAGTAGGAGAAGCCGCCGATGCACAGGTAAGCCGACTTTCGCCAGGGTCCCACTCGAGTGTAGAAGTATATTATTATTCCCCCTATTACTCATGTTGTCTCCAATATATCGGGAAAATTTAGAATCCCCCCCCCTACTCGCAACAGTCTTAAATCTCGAATAATTCGATATATTCTAAATGTTATTTGTTGAAATTGAAAGGAATGCGTCGGCTGGGCCCCCGACATCGGTATCGGGAGGTGTGCCAGCTGCATCAGCAAACTGGGAGCGATGTCCAGGTCCTCGACCGTAGTCCAGACGCCGGGCACGGGATTCACACCGGCCTGGATTATGGAGGAACCGGGTAAGCGTTTTTTTTTTTTTAATTTCTTTCCAATTAACGAATCGAAGTACTCCGGTGATTGAAAATATTATACCCCCCCACCTTCTTTCAGCCAAATGCCAACAACAGAAGGAGGCCAATATGGGGTGCAACGCTTCCATAATTTCGCAGATAAGCAGTTCGGATTCGCACGGCACTTCGTCCAGCGACACTTCGAGCGGTTGCGATTGCAGGTAAAATGGTAGCTACTACTTCGGCGAAAGCTGTCAATTAGAATCAGTGCGACGACATGTTCTCCAACTTTGATTGTCGGTACAATTTCTTGTTCGTCCGAATACAGGTCGAGGGTGGTATCTCCGTGCAGGCAGCTCTGTCACCAGCCGGCGGCCAGGGTGGCCGCCATTCACGAGCACAGACACGCCTGCCACTGCAATTTAAAGCCGGTCTGCCCCAGCACTATAATACAGCAGTACGAAAATTACGACGTGCCAAAAACAATATGCGCCAAATTGAAGGTACGCTCCCCACAGCCCCCGGACAATCGAACAGTGCCCGTTACACAGATATCGCCCTAATATCTAACTCTGTTATTACTCAAGGGTGACAAAATGGCCGAAGAGGCAACGCACAAATCGGCGCCGGAAACGGGCTGTACCGAATATTACGACACGCCGAGGAAAATAAAGGAACACCTGAGCAAGCAACCCCCGGCAGAGGACGCCCACTGCAATTTACCCCTGCACAGGCACCAGTTCCTCTGTACCGGCCACCAGTTTCCCGCCAGGTAACTCCGCAAAGCCCGATACTTAATAAACTAACCGGCGCATGTCCCACCGTACTGCCTCCGTACCCTATAGGACTGGCGCAACAAGTTTTCCGCTTCGTTATTTTTAGTTTTAAGTATAAAATAAATCCCAATTCCAATATCGACAGGATGAGCTGCGAAAACGTCTGCGGTTGCCAAAGATTGTGCCAGCACTGTGCTCAAGTGAGGACCTGCTGCAACGTCGAACACAGGCTATCCGCGTGCGAAGAAACTTTACAGGTAATTGAAAGAAATACGAGTCTAAATCTACAGACTTGGAATTTTTTATTGTTGACACGAAATATATTTTTACAGGTTACTAATTACACCAGTAATGGAGCGGTGTACGCGAGAGTTGACATGTTGAAGAAAACGATGAAAAATATGGAAAAACTGGAAATGAGTAAACCTCCCGTTCGATCGGAAACGAACGCTCCTCCGAAAGAATTGCCCAATAAGACCAACTACGAAAATCTCGAGTTCGCTCAGTCTCTGGAACATTACGAAAACGTGAAAGATCTCGTCGTGAGGCTGCAGGATTCCCTACCGAACGGCAAGGGGACGGTGTGCCTCAAGTGTTCCTGCGGACAGGCCAAACCGGCGGCGGCGGCGGCGGCGTCGGCGGTGGCGTCGGCGGCGTCTTCCAACAACGAGACAGACAGGAGCTCCGGCCAAGACGATTACCTGATAATGGGACCTATCTGCGACAGTGAAAACAGAGAAGAGATCACCAAAATGAGGACTTCGGTCCTCTCCTACCTGCCGATGAATCCGATCCCGACCAGGTACAGTCCGAGCGAGTGCAGCGCCTGCCGCAAGAAGAACGCCGCCGAAGGGGAGAGTCCTGGCCCCAAAGAGGCCAAAGCCGAGCCCAACAGGAGCGGGCCGGATTTCGACCAGTCGAAATCGGCGTGCGCCAGCCCGTTCCTCAGGAGGCACAACGAAGCCAGCTGCTACTCCTCGATAGACGGGAGGAGGCTGGCCGCCATCAGGAGGAGGTCGAATTCGGTCGACTCGGGAAGGTACTACGAGGGCCTCGACTGCATATCGGAGAGGACGGCCTCTTCGACACACAACACGATAACGGCCAACAGCGCCACGGCGTCGGTCGATTCGCTGCCGAGCGAAAACGCGGACGCGAACAAAGAGGAGGAGGCGAAGGAGGAGGCGGCCGCCGCCACCAGCAAAGTGATCAAGACCCCGTTCGTCCAGGCCTACCCCGACCCGAGCCCGACCCCGGCCACGGCACAGGACATGAGCCTGGAGATGAACATAGCCAGGAGGCTGCCCCACCTACCGTCAAAGTCGGCCAACAACAGGGACTCCTCCAGCTCGAACGACTCGGGCGTCTCGACCGGCTCTCTCAAACACTGCGCCGCCGAATTCATGGAGTTCGAGACTCTGGTCACGCCCCTCTCCAAGGTCAGGCACCACTCGTTGAGCAACCGGGAAATATGTCTGGCCCTGCCGCGCCGATCCAAGTCTTCTGATCCTTTGCAGGACCTCTCCTTCCAGTTCGACAAGACGATAGTCGCGCCAAAATCCTCCTCCGCCGAAGCCGAAGTTCCGGTCACTCTCATCAAAAAGGAGATTACAAAAGGTAAGAAAAACTTATGACCGTTTTTTTCATCGTTTTTTTTTTCATTTTTATGGATGTGAAGTCGGCAAAAAAAAAAAAAAACTTTTTCAGAGTTCTCCGTATCGAGCAGTTCCGGTGGATTGACCATTCCTTACATGGATTCTATCAGCACTAGCAGCGGGACCTCTGATATGTCCGATTACATAGATACACTGTCAATGTCCTCTTACAGTTCTTCGGACGCAGCAGACAACCTAAGGTTTGCTATTATAATAGTGAGATAATATTTAAAAAAGTGGAATAGTTATTGATTATATATATATGATAAAGTAAAGCTATTTGGGAGAGATTCCTGGTGTACCTAGTTAATGTTAGCTCATTACATTAATATAACTTGATTTTAGGGTTTTTTAATATAAAAGTTTAATTTATTTAAGAAAAGTGATGAATGAACGGATGTAATTATCCATCAAAATAATGTTATCATATAGTGTTTATTATAGGCTTACTTTGTATTTTTCAGACTTTGCCATTCTGCAGCTACAATACTAAGGCCACGCTCTGGGAAAGAGTACCAAAAAATTGATCGATATAATATTGATGATGTCACAGTAAGTATTTTATAATTTTATTTAATTGTCGCAGCAATAATTATTAATTAAAAAATTCATAAAGATAATCGCTCTTAATTATTCGCAATTAATAATTCGTACCGATACAATTCTATTAAATTCTTTCCGTTGCTTCTTTTTTAGGGAAAAAATTCGCATAAACCATCAGCGCCACAAAACTCAGATTCACCATCTCTTGGTTATATAAGTTCAACATCGAGTAACTAAATAATCCACGATTATACATAATTTTATTTATTTATGGTGAATAATTCATAATAGTATGGTACACTTTTGTGGGGTCTAACACTGTAATAATGTATTTTATTGTAATGTAAACTACTTTTATTTGTATGTTAAGAAAATAAAAGGCATATAAAGTTGAAAGTTTAATTCTTTTTTTTATGCACTCCAGTACCTTTTTATAGTACCACCGTACTGTATTTCCTTTTGTAGTGAAGACTACAATTTAGTTTAATTTAATTAGGAATAACTGTAAATACAGAAATCTGGAGATCTAAAGGGATTCAATTAACACTATAATGGGGACACTGTAAAGGAACAATGAGGTAATTTTCTAGAAAAAAAAGATATTTATTATATAAATAAAATGGAGAAAAATGTCTAAATGTATTAAAAAAAATATATATATATATATGTACAATATTATTATGAAACAAAACAATGATAACCAAAATCAGACGCACACTAAACAGATTTGTATACCTTGTTTTCTGTTTATGCAGTTGATCCTTGAAACCAAATTTACACTAAAATATAAAATATAGATTACAACTTTATAAAAAATTATATTTTATATATTTACAGAAACGTACATTTAAATTTGATAGTCATGGATACTTCCGTATTTGAAGTCGACAAGTAATATTGAATTTAACATAAATCGAACAATTTGTAGTAATACTAAGTTAAAGTTATGGATTAATACACCTGCATATTTTAAGTACAGTTGGTTTTTTTCCAAATATTACTTGCCACCGGAGCACATTTACAAACAAAAATATACCACAGATAATACTCTAGAGTAATTTCTTTACTCAGTACATAGGAATCGGTATTTTTTTTTTAATTAGAAAAAAATACCACTTTGTTTTGGTCGATAAAACAAACCAGCTCATTTTTATTGTACCCGCTTGTTCAGTCATGAAAGTTATCTATTTTGTGACCAATCCTGTATGAAATATAACTTTATTGAATAAGGAAAAACGTTAAATTTTTTCTGTCTTTACTTGAACCAACAGTCTATTTGTAATTAATGCTAAGAACTCAATGAAACGGACAACATTTGGAGAATTGAGAGAGGAAAATGAATCTTATATTACAACTAACCCATGTTATAATAATGCTAGATTAAAATAGGTGTTTAAGTTACAAGTCAAATTCTCAAGTTCCCCACAATTTATTCACGCTTTTTTAATCTTTTTTTTATTTTGTACCTAACATCTATCTTAGTAATTTTTATGCTTTGCTCCCAAACAGTGATACTCAGTCATATACAGTCCAATAGAGTAAAGCTGTAAAATTAGATCTGCCGCACATTTGCGAAAGTGAACTCATATTTTGCATTATTCATCAGTTGTAAGGTAAAAAAAAAATCGTGTTTTATGAATAAATTACGTAAACATACTTCATTGGTCACACATTTACAGTGTTGAACAGTTATCCCGAATATTTGTTATATTTATTTGTATACAACCATATTGGGGGGGGGTCTTATATTAATTACATATTAACAAGGAACATATTTGTCGAGTTACAGTTATTATTTAACGCACATAAAAAATATTATTTTCACCTTCGAACACTGCCTCAACAAAAACAATCGATACCTAAAAATATTTCTAGATATAAACATTAGAATACGTGTTTTCTTTTTCCTACTTCTTTTCTGTAAAGGAACGTGAACTCCGTATAACTTTATTTTTTTTTTTACAAAACCTACACTGTACAATAACAAAACATACACCGCAATTAACAATGGAAAAATTTTTCCAATTTAAATTTGTGTCATTTATAATTTAAATTTGAATGGTTATGCTTCGCGGAGACAAAAAACTGGCGTCTATTATTTATTACACATTTCAACTGTACTGAATTTTCATTCAACTCCTATCTGAATGAAACTAAGATTACTAACTTAGAAAATATTACATACAAAAGTACAATTTCATTATAAGTAAGAATCGATTATTATTTTTATACACGGACTGTACAGAAATCCTCCGGTCTTGCAATCGGCATTAGATGAAACGAGGATTGATTTTTCAGCAATTTCATATTCACATTATCATCAGTCTAAACTCATAATGCAGTCATATTCTGTCTGTAGCTTTTCAATTTTCTATTTTTTTTTATAGACACGCAATCTCTTTAATTTTTCTCCATATCTAAGATTATACTCGCTTCCAAGCTTTATATTTTATGAGACGTCAAATTGGGCTAAAATCGACTGCTATTCGCCAATTAATTAAATTATTGCATTTATTAAGATCTCGGATCTTGAGATGTTTGTTCGAAATTAACTAATAGCCGAATTTTATATTCTCCGAATGAAAAAAAAAACTACAAACAATCAACAAGCTAAAATCTTATTTTATACACATATATACACGAGATACTGTTATTCGGCGTTATCAACAATTAGTTCTCCTCTTGTGCATTTCGGAGCAGAGTGCCGATACGAAGGCGATGTCAACGTGTTCGGCCAAACACTTGATGAACCTTTCATCATTCACCAACTGCGGAAGGCTTGATCTCAACAGATCCAACTTGTCAGATTCCAATTCGCGGCCGGAGTCCACTAAAGTGGCCATTTCCATTTGGACAGAATCGTCGGCGTCCGAGACCAGCTGCAGTGTCATGGACGTGTCTGCACTGCGATCGCCATTCAATTCTGAGCAACAAAAAAAAAAAAAATTATTTCTTTAAAACCCCTTTGAAACGTTTGGAGGAATCCTCTCAATTGTGATTGCGATGTCGAGATTGCTCCAAGAGGGCAAATATACTAGAATAATTAAAAGAAAAACCACCAAGACTGGAATCCTACTTTTTTTTTTACCAAGATTCCAAGAGCGAACTGCACCTGAAACATGGATGTCACCATGAAAAAAGTCGTAGCGACAACACAGCGCTACACATCAAAGTGCTAAGCGGGTTGTTTCTGAACGCGTTTAGCCACTCAGTGATTTCAAATAGAAACAGAACAAGACAACAATTGTTTCAAACATCCACTGGCGCAACCCACGAAAAAAAAAAATTGCGAGATGTACAAAGTTAAAATCGTTGAATACCTTGGCTGACTGGAATATGTTCAGATTTGTCTTCCGGTCGTTGACTGTTGTGCTTAGTCCCGTCCTTCGACTCTTCAACCGGCTGCTGTGTCCAAGTTTCGACGGCATGTCCACCACCAGTACCAGTCTTGGACGAATTTTTCCCATCCTCCGTATCAATAATTTCCTTCGAACCCGTTTCATCTTTTATAGATATCGCGTCCTCTTCCATTTTTAAGCGTTCAATCTCCTATAAAAAGAGGTCCATAAAATTTTGCAACAAGAACAGTACCAACTCGTGTATAATATCTGCGTACAAATTGTTAATTCTTTATAACTATAACTTTAATTTTAAACAGTGTTTATAAAACCCTTTATAATAAAGAAAATCATTGAGAATAACATCTGCCGCATAACATAGTTTTGTATGTCACATTGTTCTTTGTATTCGTAAGAAAATTTTAGTTAAGAATAAAACCATTTTTAATTAGTTCATCATTGTTTTACTTCATGTATATTACAAGCAATAAATCCTTTCGGATAGTACACCTTTATTGTTAGTGTATCATGTTACTAATGTTTTAAACATTTTTCTTACCTAGAAAACCATTTTTCTTGCTACTAAAAAATACTAAAACTTACCCGTAATGCTTTGTTGAGGGCGACGACTCCACCCAACTTTTCGACCGAAGCACTCGACAGTGAACAGACATCACCTACAGTTTTCACGTTCAAACTGGACAACTGTTGTCGTACATCAGTCTCGCTTTGAAACACATATAAAAATACAATTATACAACAACAATAATAATACAATAAGTGGACAATTATACAATAAATAGTACAGGCGGTCCAGCATTTCGATGTTACGAAATATAACAGCTTAGTTAGCTTAAGAATCAACAATACATTATGCGTTTTCCAATTATTTCTGCTGGAAGGGTAAAATGAAATATATAATTTATACCAAGACCAAGTATACTTTATACTGAAAAGTATGTAGAAGGTTTTTAATTTGAATTGATTCAATGAAATGTGTTCGTTCAAATTCCCATAATGTATTCCCACATTATAACATAAAATTGCTTACAATATGCAATTTGATAATTACAAAATGCAACCGTAATCTTAGAAAGAAATTGAATGTGGATCCGACAAAAGGAATGGTATCTATTAATACAAATGAACAGTTATCAACTCTTGCTAATTACAATGAGAAGCAAATAAAAATATTATGTGGTTAACAACTAGAAGTCACCATATTACTAATGTACTTGTAAACAAAAAAAGCCATTAACATACTCCAGAGCTGGCGGCAGAATATTGATGAGTCTATCAACTGGATAATCCTGACATCTATTACTTATTGAGTAAATCATGTCCCGGTCTACGGATAGAGAGGATTCAAGAGGCAAGCAGCCAACTTCATACTGAGGGTCCACATCAAATTCGCTCAATTTTTCAACTCCTTCAATATCACTATCCAATTCCTAGGTAACAATAACATAATAACCATAACCTAAATGCACATAAATACATAATTTAACCATATCAAATAAAAACTAAAGAAACTAACAAACAAATTTGAAACAATCCATAGTTCAGCGCTGACATGCTTACCATTTTAATGGAAACTACTTCTTCAGTACAATTTGTCTGCACAACGCTGTCGTGAGGCTGAGGGTCCACACAAATTTCGTTCAACTTGTCAACTCCTTCAATATCACTTACCAATTCCTAGTAACAGTAGTAATATAATAATCGTAACCTTCATGAAATAACTATCAGAACTTTTGAAGACGTACACAGCTAATATACAGTGTAACAAAATAAAATATAGCCGTACAAATATATACAATATATATGTTTCATAGCTGTGTTGAACTAGTAAGAACTTGTTATTAAAATACTGCTCTATATGTCGCTATCCGAAGGAAATTTACTTTTACGTAATAAAAGAAAAAAAATTCCAACACAAACAAAAAATTCACAATTCTGCACTAACACAATTGTGCACAATGCTTTACCATTTCAGTACAATTTGTCTGCAATACACTGTCATCCGTTGGAGGTCTGCTCTTGTCAACTTTCTCCAAATCTGACGCCTTCATTGATTCCACTTTGGCTGAAACCAGAGATTGTAAAAATGGTTCAATATAGAACATATATTTCATATCGAAAGGCTCAGAGTCAGAGGTTCGAATCGGAACTTAAAATGAAAAATATTGCGTAAAAAGACTAATGAAACATACACATAAAATAAAACATTATCGACAACGTAATAACAGAAACTTAAAAATAACGTAAAAATATAATGTAAAAATAAAAAATTCAAAATATGAATATAACGAATAATTCTTTTCAGGTAATAGCCTGCAGTTTATTGCTATCACTAGTGTAGATAAACCAAAATGTCTCCATCCACTTGTGCCCAATATACATACATGGTGATAAAAGTGCATGTTGCAATTGTCCTTGAGAGCCACCATCAGTGTTGTACAAGAGACCTTTCGACACGGGAGGATCCAGAAAGCTCACTCTTTTCTTCTACACGACAAAATATACATTATTGTTCTTAGATCCTTGAGAAAATAATTGTACACACATACATACATATAATGTCTATTTGAATAGAAAACATTAAAATAAATTAGTCTTAAAAATTGGAAAAGAAACAGAAATGATATAATAAGCCTAAAACACATTTTTATGTGTACAGAATTTACATTATTAGCACTCGAAGAATGTATATGTACGCACATATACAAACCTAGATACAGAAATATGTATATTGATTACATGGCCTAGTTTTAATGGGCTGAGGGAATTGTCAGTGATATAGTTATATATAGTTTATACGTGTATACATAAATATGTACTCCTTCAAATAATTAATTCAAATATTTCAGAACGTATTTCTTGAGTGAAATGCATGTCATGACACTGAACATTATATTGGAATTATGAAAATTTATTTGACTGATGCAATGTATTTTCCGGGTTATGTAATTACAAAAAAAAAAAAATAAACTCTGATTACTTTGGCTGGAGGAGATGTGGATGGTGACGATAATATGTCAGGAGGGGGAGTTTCATCTGCGGCAATCTTCATCTTCCTCTTAAGTATGCCGGTCGTAGGGCTGATGCCGGGAGGCGTGGGTACACAGGCGACCCATTCTTCGCACTCTCCACTAGGCCAACTACGGAAAACAGACCCTTTTTATAACATCAGTACAACACGGACAATAAAAACAGATCGAGAAACAGCCCCAAAACCAGTCCAGCTCCGACAAATAAAATCAAATGGAATAATAACCTCCAATATCAGAAAGTATTCTGTAGACAGATGAAAGAAAACTGCACACAGTACACTTGATTGATCAACTCCAAAAGTGACACTAACCGTTTATAATGGTACAGCATATTGTCGAACCGGTAGTGATTGCAAATTTATTAACTTTTCCTAATATCACCAATTTAGTAAAATTTTTAAACAAAACCGATGCAACAGTAAATTATCGGTAATTCTTTAAACCATGAATATACAATAAAAATTCGTAATAATAAGTAATTTGATTCGATTCTTGTATACTGTGACAAAAGTAGATAAAAATAAATTGTATTCTGAACATAGTCAATTTTATAAAATATATAATAAATAAGTAATGTATTTGTCAACATTTTTTTAGAAATAACTAAGAAATGTAACTGATCAACAATTTGGTCTCCTAATTGTGGTCTAATTTTTGTAAAAAATAATCCTGCCCTTGAAAAAGCTCTCTCAGATTCCTCATATTATCATTGGACCTATCAAGTTCTGATACAATGACACTGATAGAACATAATCCAAGATATATTTACTAATGAACATTTTCGCGTCCAGTGATACCATGTTACCACAGGCAAGCCAGCACTGACATGTGTTGGTGTCATGCACAAAACTACAGTAAACAATTATTTATTATTGTTCTCAAAATATCAATTGATTTACTTACTTATCCGTTGACAATTTTTCAACTAGGACCAGTTTTCTTGGTTTACCCCTGCGCCTGGGGGTCGAATGTCTGACTTTAGGCAACCTCTCGGCTTTCTGGTCCCTCGGTGATCCCAACCTGGGAGCTGCTGGGCCAGATCTGCCGGCGACAGCCAACTGCAGCATATGAGCTCCACGACCCCCCATGCTTCCGCTCCCGTTCCCACAACTCAACCTGACACACGACACTTATCTTAAATATAACACACGTCAGACCCACATCAGTCAATAAAACGAATAGTGAATCTTTCATCGAAAGTTGTTTTGGCGTACATTCCACTATACTAGCTAGTACAAATTACTAAATTTCGTAACACTCTAAACATACAAGTATTTATTATACCCTTCATAGATATCTTCAAAGACCGATTTAAGGTGGAAGGACTACTTCAAAATAGATCTATAAAATACTCACCTGCAAGGTGTCCCTTTCCTTGTCCTCGTTTTTTCTTGCCTCATGAAACTCATGGTCTCACCACTGTCCGGATATACACTGTACTTGTCGGGAGAAATGTCTTCGAAAATTTTATCAGGGGTATTCTCTGTGGAAGCTTTAGTACTGATGGTGGAAGTATCAAGCTTAACAGGAGTTGCCTCAATCAAATGTTTTTTGGCTGGTGAACGGTTTACTTCTGACTCTTTGGTTATCGGAGAGATATCAGATTTCAAAGGTTTGTCTTTGACCTTATCGGAGGAACTATTAGCAGAAGTCGTGTTGTTGTAGTTATTTCCTATTTGGGAGATAATTGGTTTTTTGGGGGAGTTACAAGGAGTAGTTATATTTTTGTCTTTCCGATCTAAGGAAGAAGCCATTGCGAGACTAACTTTAATTGGGGGCTTTTTTACATCCGGGGGAGCCAAAGACTCAGTTGGTACAATACCATCTATTTTCGTGTTATTGTCCACACTTGCTGTTAATCTTTGACTTTCATTAGTCTTATGTTCCGCAGAGGAAGTTTTATTTTTTTGTTCATCTTCATTAATGGGAGGAGGTAGTGTATTAGAAATTCGAGAATTCAGTTCTGCAGAAGTTGTAGTATCATTTATGCGTGATGCATGTACTTCTTCACTCTCTTTTCTCTTAGTGTCTTCCTCGTTCAACTTGACAAGAACCACCTTTTGAGGAGATGACATAATTTCACTATTTCCTGTTTTACCGAGATTATGAGGGGATGTCCTTACATTCAATGTGAGGGACAGACGTGCAGAGGATACAGGAGTTAACAATAGTAATTCATCCTGAGAATTGCAAATTATATCATCTGAATCATCAGCATTTGTCTCTCCTTTTGATTCTTCAATTAAAGATTCTTCCATGGTACCTTCCTCTTCTTGTTTGATATCCACACATATGGTTTTACCAGTAGACAGCCATTGTTTCAAGTTGTATTTTGGAACTTTACAATTGTCAACTGCCATTCTTTTGACACTTCTCTTCTTCAGCTGTATTTCTGGCATCTTGTTTAGTGTTGCCTTGGTGTTGTCACAATCCTTTTCTTCCATCGTGATGGAACTTAATTTTCGCTTGACTCCCAGTTTCCTAACAGGAGTCGAAGAGCCATCTTTGTCTGTCGGAGGTTCCCTTTCTGCTAAAATTTCAGAGTCCGTTCCCATAGGGGTGGAAGGTCTTTCTACGTCACTGTCTACAGACAATGCTGAAATTGAGTCCAATGTTACAGTACTATTTTTTTCCTCTTCCTCAGAAAACTCTTCAGAAGTGTTTTCATTGTTTGGAGTTTCATATTTCTTTAGATGCCCGTTGGCCTGCTTGGAGTTTTGAGCGGGTGAGTTTAGACTCTGCAGAGACAACCTCCGACTCCTAAGAGCTTTAGGGCTAACCAAAATAGGGCTTTCAACTCCACCCAATGACTTCCCCCTTCGCCTATTCAGTACAGTTGATGGAGACTTAGCGGTGATAGATTCTTGGTGATTCTTATTACTTTCATTGATGTTATTTTCAAAATTATTACTAGATTGTTCCTCTTCTCCTTCTTCTTCCTTCTGGACTGTTCTTCTTCCTCTTTTCTTTCTAATTTTCTGGCTACTGGTAGCCTCTTCTGGTACCCCCAAATTGATTTTCTTTGGTACCGTTCCTTTAATATTCATAAGCTTACAGTTTCTGACGGTAAGTCTTCCAGACCTTCTCACAGAAGGTTCTAAATTCAATGTAGGTGTTTTTCTTTCTTTTTTTGTTTTATTTATAGCCTTGCTCTCATTTTTACCCTTAGAATCTACATTAGCAACTTTTTTCCCCTTAACTCCCTCTTTATTTCCTTCATCCTTGGTTTTCGTACATTTCTGTGATTCATTATTTACACACTTTTCTTCCTCCTCTTCGATGGTACCTTTGGTTTTCTTTTTAGTATCTACATTACCTTGGTCATTAATACCCTTAAT
Organism: Lethocerus indicus; assembly: GCA_019843655.1. Taxonomy (NCBI): domain Eukaryota; kingdom Metazoa; phylum Arthropoda; class Insecta; order Hemiptera; family Belostomatidae; genus Lethocerus; species Lethocerus indicus. The sequence continues at coordinate 2,938,236 of JACDQD010000007.1, read as the reverse complement.
ACATTTTTGTACTTTGTTCTTCTCTCCAATATTTGTATCCTCCATTACCTTAACACTTTTTTTCTTTTTTTTATCATCGTACTCGACATCGTACTTGACATGTTCTTCTTTGATATTGACATATTCTTTTGTTTCATTTATGATGTCTTTCTGCTCATTTCCCTTACCAACCTCCACATCGACGCTGTTGTGTGTATCTTTATTGCAGCCTTTGTGTTCAGTTCCTTTTTCAACATCTATTTTCTTTTTTTCATCATTGTCCTCTACTTTGTCATGTTTGCCTTTGCTACTGACACAATCTTCTGTCTCATTTTTGATGTCTTTCTTCTCATTTCCCCTATCAACCTCCGTATCCACACTGCTGTTTGTATTTTTACTGCAGCCTTTGTGTTGTTTAGTTCTTTTCTCAATATCTATTTTCTTTTTTCTATCATTGTCCTCTACTTTGTCATGTTTGTCTTTGCTGCTAACATAATCTTTTGTCTCATTTATGACATCTTTCTTCTCATTTTCCTTACCAACCTCCACCTCCACACTGTTGTTTGTATTTTTACTGCAGCCTTTGTGTTGTTTAGTTCTTTTCTCAATATCTATTTTCTTTTTTCTATCATTGTCCTCTACTTCGTCATATTTGTCTTTTCTGATGACACAATCTTCTGTTTCATTTATGACGTTTTTCTTCTCATTTTCCTTACCAACCTCCACCTCCACACTGTTGTTTGTACCTTTACTGCAGCGTTCGTTTTCTGCAGTCCTTTTCTCAGTATCTATTTTCTTTCTTCTATCATTGTCCTCTACTTTGTCATGTTTGTCTTTGCTGCTAACATAATCTTTTGTCTCATTTATGACATCTTTCTTCTCATTTTCCTTACCAACCTCCACATCGACGCTGTTGTTTGTATTTTTACTGCAGCCTTTGTGTTCAGTTCCTTTTTCAACATCTATTTTCTTTTTTCTATCATTGTCCTCTACTTCGTCATGTTTGTCTTTTCTGATGACACAATCTTCTGTTTCATTTATGATGTTTTTCTTCTCATTTTCCTTACCAACCTCCACCTCCACACTCTTGTTTGTATTTTTACTGCAGCCTTCCTTTTCATCATTCCTTTTCCCAATATCTACTTTCTTTTCTTCATCATTGTCCTCTACTTTGTCATGTTTGTCTTTATTGCTGACACAATATTCTGTCTCATTTATGACATCTTTCTTCTCATTTTCCTGACCAACCTCCACCTCCACATTGTTGTTTGTACCTTTACTGCAGCTTTCCTTTTCATCAGTCCTTTTCCCAATATCTACTTTCTTTTCTTCATCATTGTCCTCTACTTTGTCTTGTTTGTCTTTATTGCTGACACAATCTTCTGTCTCATTTATGACATCTTTCTTCTCATTTTCCTTACCAACCTCCACCTCCACACTGTTGTTTGTATTTTTACTGCAGCCTTTGTGTTGTTTAGTTCTTTTCTCAATATCTAATTTCTTTTTGTTATCATTGTCCTCTACTTTGTCATGTTTGTCTTTGTTGCTGACACAATCTTCTATCTCATTTATGACATCTTTCTCCTCATTTTCCTGACTAACCTCCACCTCCACATTGTTGTTTGTACCTTTACTGGAACCTTCGTTTTCTGCAGTCCTTTTCTCAGTATCTATTTTCTTTCTTCTATCATTGTCCTGTACTTTATCATGTTTGTCTTTGCTGCTAACATAATCTTTTGTCTCATTTAGGTCATTCTCCTCATTTTTTTGTTTCTCCTTTCTACCTTCTTTGTCTTGTTCATCACTATCCTTAGAACAGTCTTGTGTCTTATTTGCCAATACTTCTGTCTCTAACATTTCAAATTCATCTGCCTTAGGAGTTGTAGTTTTATTTTTAGAGAATTCCTTATGCTCACTCTTATTCACAGTTTCTAATGTCTTATTTAAACTGATTTCTTTGCTATTAGTTTTATCCTCCTTAGCGTCCTTATTCTTTGTCTTATAAACTTCAATGTCTTCTTTGTCTTGGGGCATGACACATTCTTGGGAATTGATGGTCAGACCAATCTGAACATCCGCTTTTACCTTAGACAATATGTTTTTCTTTTTATCTCCTTTTCTCTGATCTTCATCCTTCTTGTAGTTTTCTATTTTATTATACACATTTTCACATTTTTTATTCTCTTTTATCGCAATATCTTTCTTTTTCCCATCATCTATGTTAATTTCATCCTTTACAATACTCTCTGCATCTTCTTGTTTCTTAATTTTCATTTCAGCCTTTGTCAAAGAATTTCCAGACGTCTCCTTTTCTAAAACTGTTTTTTCATTTGATTGAACTGTCTGAGCACAAATCATTGCTCTAATGTTTTCTATTGTTTCCAAGTCCATTGCTTCATCACTACAGTTTTCACTTGGTAACTTATTGCCAAAGCCATAATTGATAATTTCCGCTTCACTACTAAAACAGGAAAATAATTATATGAAAATGTGGAAAATATTTAAAATTAAAAAGGAAAAATATAAAATCTTATTACTTAATATTATGTAAAGTTCACTTTTTCAAATAAATAACAGTGTTTGTATTTGTTATGTAGTAAGACATTTATATAATAAAAGCATCCAAGAGATAATCTCACTTTTAATAAAACATGAAAAGTAAAGAAATATTGTTTATTGCCAGCTAAACTCACTATACTTTTGTCTTTATTTTGTTATTCTTTGTTTTTATTTCTTTTTATTCACACTTTCAGGTTAAACAAGCGTAAACAAATTTACTTCATTTGGGTTATGATTTACAACAGGCAGTAATAAGAAAAAGCAACAAAAAGGAAATTTTCTGTGTAACTCAATTTTGTAATTCAACAAAATGAAATACAATGAATAATACATACCTTTGTAGACTCTGAGTATCCTGTGTTAAATCTTGATAGAGAGCGGGTATGTCTCCACGCTTTTTATACAACATCTCTTTCTGATGTTCTGTTAATGGCTTATCTTCCTTAGGTTTCGGTGGTACAACAACAAAGTCCTAACAAGGAAAAAAGCATATTGGCTTTGATTTTAGGTTATAAAAAAATATGATATTTATAATAAATATAAATATGAATGAATAAAAATTAACTCATTTCAAAGGAAAGTACATTCTATCACCAGGTAGTGAGCTGAACTTTCATTCAATTAGAAAACTTGTACTAATTATATACTATATAAAATATATTAGCTTATTTATATACTATGTAAAATCCAGACACACTCAAAAAATATTTTTTAATATTACTTCAATGGGCTTATAAAGTTTGATTTGATGCCAATGTAATTTCACAGAATTATTGTAATTTGATTATATCACAGAAGGCTGACCACCAAATCAAGGAATAAACTAATTTGCAGTTGAATTATACAATGAAAAAGTATAGAATTGGAAATTTATTTGCAACATTTACCCACTGATTGTGTGGCATTCACACCCACATTAAGTTTTATGGAAAAACAATTTTGGAAATGAAGTATATTAAATCAGCAGCCGGGGTGAAAATTTAAAATTAGTTACTTTTTATCTACAGAAATAGGTAATGTAAAATCAAACTCAGACACAGCATTATGAGCCAAAAGACCAGCACTTTCTATTCCATTTCAATTATGGCTGATTGCAAATACATTTAAATGTCATCTGAATAATTTTGAATGAAAATATGATAAACAGTTTTAATATTGTATATTCCTTTTCAAATTTTCTTTCTATATAAATTAATGTAAACTTAAACACCTCCCTTAAACTTTAGTATTTACAATTACCTGAGAGTCAAATGAGTCACTAAAGGGGTCCAAATTTTTCTTTGACTTCTTTTTATTGGAGTTGGGTGACCCCTGTGCTGGGCTCCTGGTGCTTAACGACAGCTTCCCTCTTACTGATGGCGAACACACAGGCAATGCCTTCACATTTTTCTCTGTTTCTTTTACATTTTCTGGAGTACTTTTGATAAGTACTTCCCCTGTTTTTCAAAGTTGAATCCCTTGAAATCGGTTTCTGCAGCATTTACATTCACCAACGGAACGGTTTCAGAAACGACTTGATCTCCTAAATTTTCAATCTTACGTACTGAAATTTCACCGGCCGAAGATCTTTCCTTTGAATTACCTACATTACCTTTGTTCACTTCTTGTTCTTTTTCCAAAATAGTTTTTCGTGTTTCAGGGCTCTTTTTCAGTTTTTTCTTTTTCTTTTCAGAACTCTCATCTTCTGTGGCTGGTGTATCAGACAAAGTTTCAGTCTTTGGAATGTTGAACATATTCATTATATCAGTACAACCTAGTTTCTTTTTATTCTTTTCAGCTAGACCCAATCTGGAATAGAATTTCAACTTTTCACAACTCCAGTCAAACACAAGAATAAACTTTTATGTACTTATGCATCAGCCAATGGAAATTAATATTTAGATATAAGTTTCTCTGAGATAATTTAGGCCCTAAATTTTAGGGGATCACTAAAATTTTTCTCTTAATAAAAACACTAAATGGATTCGTAATTACTTTGCATATATAACTAAACAAATTAAAACTAAAAACAATAAAAGAATATATTCTTTTATGGGCATTACCTTTGAAAAAAATTGCTTTTTCCAAATATAACTTTTGGAGAAGGGTTGGTAACTACTTTTGTTGAATGTACAGACTCCTTTTTCTTCTTTTCTCTTTCCTCTTTGTTTTTAGCAAGAAGAAGTTCCTTTTGAAGTTTATTAAACTGAAAATTTTACATTAAGAGGAATGTCAATATTTTAAAATGCACATTACACGTTTGGTCCTACTAAGATTCCAAAAAGGGGAAATGCCAGAAAATTTTGTTTTCACTGCCATAAATTCTAAGATATAATCTCGTCCGTTATAAAAAGAATATGTAAAGTATAATCAAAGAGATTTACCCATTTCAAAACACTAGGTTCTTTGTTGGCTGGGGATGATAACAATTTGTCCAGATCATTCAAAACAACCAACAATTCATTGGTGTCTCCAAATGAACCAATTAAGCCATCAATTACTCCCAACAATTCCATTACATGATTAGTTATATCTTGGGTTGACAACCGAGAGACAATGAAATTGACAAATTTCAATATGCTTTTCAATGTAGTTTCTGAAAAAAAAGAAACATATTAGCTACACCTAAAACTGTTGTACTTCTCTCTACAACTTACATTAGTATTCTAAAAATGATGCAATATTGTTAAATATTTATAGGCTAAAAATTATATTAACAAGTTATATTTATACACACAAAATTTGTCATGACGTCTTGCCAGAACAAATATACACAAAAATATGTTCCATAAAACTAGATCTTATAGACTGGTATGGAAAAAAAAACTCACGTGACTTGTCTTGAAGGATAACACTTGAACAGACATCAAGAGCTACTGCAGGTTGAATTGTTGATTGAGACACTCCAGTGTACAGTTCACTCATTAATGTTGTCATTATTTCCTGCCATTCTTCATTAGGCATTGTGCTGTTCACATGCTTAAAGAGCACACCCCACTGACATCGGATTTTATCTTGCCACTTTGGAAAATAAATAAAATGACTATACAGAATAATTATACAGTCAACATTCGTTTATACATATTTATAAAATTTACTTTTATTGAGTATACTGTTTGAGTTTGTAAATTAAACGCTTTTTAAAAATATTAACTTTCCCCAGGCTAAATTTACTTGTACAAACAATTAAAGTACAATACATAATATAATAGAAACTGATAACAAATTGTCTATTAATGAATAAACACATTACTCATTACTAGTGGTGGCAGAATCAATATATATATATATATATATATATATATATATATATATATATATATCCCACTTTGGAAGTAATCAAAAAAACTTTGGAAAGAACTGTCAACATAGTAACCAGGCACAAGTAAGTGATTGTATTGAATGATATTGATAATAACAACTATATCTCATTTGTATATTTAATACAATATATAAATATAAAAATATACATATATGTGCGTGTGTGTGTGTGTGTGTGTGTTAAAGTATATTTCACGAATCCCTGAACAAGATATGACATGAGTTTTACCTTGGGTTGTGATAGGTTGAGGGGGAATTTAAACAGCAACTTCACAATAGAAACGAAGGAGGTATCATAATTGACACTGATCGAAGTATCTTTCGGTTCTTTATTGGCGTCAACCGTCTGGCCACCGACAGAGCCCACCTGTATCAAATGCCTAATGACTATTTCACAGAGCCAATCCCACCCCGACATTATATTTTCTCGTAAATGTTTTCTGAAAAATAAGAATTGTTTCTGCATGATTTTAATTAAAACCACAAGGTGAAAATATATGAAAGGGCATTCATCTGTCACTAAAAATATACTGAAAAATAATGAATGTTTTTTCTAAAGTATTTAAAAACTACAAACCCTAAACTAAACATATATTAAAAATGTATCGATTATCAATATTTTCTTATCTGCAATTCTACAGGTACTTGATAAATTCTTTCACATTCAACTTACTTATGTACAACATTTTGAAAAATTCAAAACAAATGTTTACAAATAATAATAATTGACATATAAATTCTAAGAAATGATGAAAAGTGATGAAAATGTCATGTGATGAAAACATTCGAATACACATAATTTTCAAAATCACAAGTTTCCTAGTGCTGAAAATCACTATATATCTCGAGTCAATGCTGTAAAATTATTTTTCTTTCACATTAGCAATTTTTTTTCGTGTTAACCGAATCACTATTTAATTTTGCTCCTTAAACAAATTACAGCATTTTCTATACTTTACATAATAGTATGTGAAAATTCCTTTTTTACAGTCAGTTCCATATTTATAGGCAATTATATTCCTATTTTAATAATTCGGATAAGTAAACTTACCTATTTTCATCCAAACTTTGAGCTATACTGAACATCTCATTGAGAAGCGGTTCAAAAACGTGAACTCTGATTTCACTAAATTTGAATAAATCAACAAATCTGTAAGAAAAAGACAAAATCAGCTCAGAAATTATTACTAAAAGTACAAAACAAAGTTCAACTAAATAAAATATCAATATCTGTTAATACAACCAGAAGTGTGGCTACAAATAATGATTTTTCAAGTAATTTCACATTTAACTCTCACTGAACTGTTCAGATCCTAGTAATCAACACTGATAATGATAGTGGATTTAGAAACACTAGTACTGTATCATCAGTCTAATTCATTATTCAATATTTTATTCCTGGTAGTTATATATTTTTGATAGGCGTGACTTACTTATCACTGTCCCAACTTATGGATTAGCTTACAAACTAACATCCATGGCAAATGTGCAAAGGTTTATTATTGTTCACCTGGGTGGATTCAAACCACCGACCTCTGGCCCTACTGGGACAAGCCCCAATGCTCTGAACCACCAAGGCCCTACATACATTATTATTTCTTTGGGATAAAAATTCATTGATATAATGTCTAAGGCACTTAATTGGCAGTTATCTACTTACATTTGTCGGCCATCAACCTTCTGTGTCAACTCAGCATTGATAAAAGAAACAACATTTTCGTATCTGAATAATTCAAATGTTTCCACATCATTTTTTTGAGCTAGTGAACAGTACTTCAACAAAATGGCTCCCATTTCTTTCTTCATTCCAAATACTTTATTCAAATGTGTTGAAATTTGAAACAGGCATTTGAATGAATTGTCACCACCCCAATTTTTACTCTTCATTAAACCTGTAACATAGTATTTTTTCTTACACTAACCAAAATAACCTTAGGCAAACTTTGAACTTTTCTAAAAAAAATATTTCGTAAGTTTCTATTTTCTACACATTTAATAGCAGACTTCTTATTTTGTAACATATGATACCTTAAAACCAAAATACTAAGAGAATTGGTAAAACTAAATATGTATTCATACTAAAAACCTGACCTAAAATAACCTTCCAAAACTTCTCAACCAAAGCAACTGAAGCCTGTGATGCAATGGAAGATGGAAACAATGATACTATCTCTCTGCCACATGGAGAATCATACACACAGTTATAGCTCAACATCATACACAAAATCTCACAACATTCGTCAGGATAATACCTGCTAAATGAAGCATCCTTGTTGGCATACATAAACCTGGAACATATATGTTTTGGCTTATCAAAGGAAAGGATACAAAGTGCAAGTGGATCTTAAATAAGTTCAGACAATAAAGTAAAATTAATCACTTATTTTGCAAATACCATTATTTAAAAAATTAAATATTATCATTTTAACACCATCATACAATCAGTACAAGTCATTATAGGAACCGTATTATAAATGAAAAAAATATTAAGCTAATAATGTCTCCAATTATAAACTCTATTATAGTATTAAGTAATATTATTAAATTATTACCTGACAAATGGCAAAAGAACTGTCTCTATTGCTGTCGGTGAACTTCCTTTGACTCTTTCGACTATGTACTTCCAAGTCTATAAATTAAGATGAAAAATACACCAGAATTTATGTGAATGCAATAAAATAAATGTTGAAAATGTAATTAACAGTACTAGAATTATCAAAAAAGAAATTTCAAAATTCAATCCAACTGACATATTCAGAGACATTCCAGAAATTCTAGAAGAATCTTCTAAAATTCACATTCCTTACTCTGTACTCTAGGCTTCTATTCTAGGTACTGATTTAATCAATAGTAATATTGTGCTTTTGATAGGAAGAATATTAATATACAGAATACTGTATAATTATGCTGTATATTATATACATTTGGCTAAGTAGGTATGTACAGAAAAATAATATCCAATCGCCCCCTTCAGAAACACAGAAATTGACCATTAACTTTTATGTACAGCTTGTGATTAAATAAACAGACAATTTTCCAAGAACATTACACCCCATACTGCATTCCTACCTGAATTTTGTCGTAAAGTGAAGATGTAGGCATTGGTGACATGAGTGGTGTCACTATGAGACTGTATACTTTTTTTGTGTGCAAATTTTTGTTCTGATCAAAAAATGTGTGGATCAAATGACGCCAAACTTCAAATACCAACGGTAGCAACCATTCTCGCTTTTTACCAATCTATAAAAAAGTAGAATATACTGCATAAATGAATGGAAAGTATGAAACATATCGCTCTTAGTAAAATTTCCCTATAAGGGTAACATCTGACAGTAGAGCTAAACAACTGGCGATTCAAGATAATGAAAATAGAAAATGACCAGCTTGTTTACTTCTATGTCATTAAACCTACTAATAACTTTAAATAGTTCATGACCCATTTTAATATTCTAGAGATCATATAAAATAAAAAGAAGTTTACATGGTATCGACATTGTAAATACCTTAATTCCTTAATTTAAAAATGTTACAGTTATTTAAGTTATGAAATTTATCTTTAATAGCAAGTCCACATGTAATATGGCAAGATATTATACCTAGACTCATAGAAAAGTGTAGTGTTTGAATCATTTCACTAAAAGACAGATTTAAAGTTTAATAATTCCAAAAACAATTATCATAGCCATTAGTAAATATAAATCCATCAAAAATTTTCAAAGACATGAGATACATATATTTTTGTGAAGTACTTTACATACTTCATTGATTCAATACTAAATACTATGAATGAAAACATATTTTGCTCAAAAAAAGAACATTTTACTACTACTGTGAACTACTGGAAATATAACATGACAGCAATAGAGGCAATTCTCTAAAAATAACAAGCCAGGTGAAACAAAATCTTGGTATGGAAATAAAACTACAGATCGTATGACTTATTTACTGACACCATGAAATGAAATAGAGATGAATAGCATATATATTCAAGTTGAGTATGTAGGTATTTCAGGATTACTAATTAGAATCGATATTTACCTTGAAAGCTTTTTCAACAACTTTCAACAGCTCATTGACTGATGATCCACTAATATAGCCATTGTTGCACATAATTGAAATTGAAAAACACCAAGGTTTCGCCCAACCTGAATGACAACTTTCAACTATTTCAAATAGCAACTTACAGAATCTGGAAAAAAAAATATATCGTCAAACTGGCAGCCTAGGGGAAGAAAAATTCGTTACTTAATTCAAAATTGTAATTAGAGAAAACAAATCATGTTCATAACAGGGTTTTAACAAGCACCTTTCCATTTACCAGATGAGCTTCCTCTATAATTGATATTTACAATCACCATATATGTATAAATATATGTATACAACCAACATATGGTATATATATATATATATATATATATATATATATATATATTGATGTACCATGGTACATATGGTGTGAACAGGTTTTAAAATAAACTGGCTTCAGGCTATATGATCTTACTGTCCTTTGCACTGAATATCATTCTAACTATTTGGTACATCAATTAGGAGTGTGAGGGTATGTATATATATATATATATATATATATATATATATATATATATATATATATTCCTTAAAACTTATCATGAGATATAGCTAGGTGAGTGCAGGAATCACACATGAAACCTTCAGAATAACTAGAAAAAAGTAGTTGTTTGAACCACCTATTTAATGAAACAATAAATTTATTAGAAATGGAAAAATGGAGGTAAGGAGGTTCATTTCATTTCCTCTCACCTTGAGGAGTGTAAAATAAGTAAACAGTAAATTGGCCTACTTTGGTATTGTTTTAGTCTCAAGTGTTGGCCACCATGACGAGTTTTTCAAAGAACTATTATTGCATACAATCTGTTTCATGACGTCCAGCCAGGGGATAACGGCTAATCTAACTTTGTTGTACGACGACGCTGAGAGGAGCAACAACTGAGGCAGAATTTTGCCCACACCTCCTTCCAACTTGGAGCATAACTGGTCAGCCGGTACTCCCCTAGCTTCAAGATGCTATCCAAGCGAGTACAAAGTTCATCACAGTTCCATTCAGATTCTGCATCCCCTCCTCCCTTAGTACTCTGTTCACAATAATAAAACAGTTGTAGATTATACAGGATATATACAAATTAAATTCACACCCTTCTAACTGCTTCTTTATGTAACCCTAAAAGCCTGCCTGTATAAGACATGCAGGTACTTTAATATAATAGTCATATTGTATATTAGTAGTAGTGATCCCAATCAGTTAGGAATGATTTGTATCCACAAAAGAACTGGATTTCTCAGTCAGGGACTGGGACCATACCACAGTATATTTACGTTTGATATCAATGGAAGCAGATTCACTTCAGAGTATATCACACACCGCCAAATTAAAACTTTAGTATACATTTTTAGGCAAATTTAAAATAGAAGTAAAAAAAAATCTCCTATATACGCACAGCATCTTGATGAAGTAGTTCGTTTAGCTCCATGCACAACTCATTGCTCACATTCATTTTCACTTTGTTGCGTTTTGAAGCTGCAAAGAAATAAATTACTTATATTAAACTGATAATAAATGATTCGGTGATCCGAATGTTTTGTTAGTCGAATAAAGCTATCAGTAAAATATACAGATTACGCTTGTGACAGAAATAGAATTCCTGGACCGTACAGCCTAACGTTCAAACCAAGGAGGATATTTAGCCATCGGGATAGAATCACCAGGATCTTAATTAGGCCTGGATAATGATATGACATAGAGTTTATTCGACGAATTTTGGATTTTCTATATATTCTATTCTATTTTGTTAGATCAATTTCAAAGAAAAAGCAAATATTAGAAGAGTGATACAATATGATTACAATATTATCATTATCAATAGCCTTTTGGTACCTTTTTTTATCATATCCGATACTTCATAAAGAAAGGCCAATTGTTATAATATCAGCTTATACAGGGCCTGATTGGAGTTGGACAATATTCATTGGCACGGATTATCCATGAGCTCATCCTACGACTGTTAATTTATTCGGCTGTTAACGGCCGAGTTTGAACTGCAAACTCGGCAGAATACCCGCAGCACGACAGGTATTAATATGACCGTATAAATCATATCCGAGTTCCGTACTTTATAGAAACGCACCGCTTAAAGCTGTCCGCGCTTTGTTTAAAAAATGATGAGTCAATTCGCAGAGGCACAATGATGAAATGTTTCAAAAAAACTATTGTTCTACCAGCCGCTCTTTCATCGAATCAATTCGGTGTCAATCGACATTAATGTTCAATACACTGTCGGATATAATTCATAAATGAGACGAGGTTATCAATTTGTTTTTTCAACAAGTTAAACTGGGCAATTCTTCAACTGATGAATACCGTCGGCTAAATCGTTTTTACGAGTCCCCAATTATCGAGAGACCGGCAATTGAATCGTAGCAGAAAAACACAAACACTGCATGAAACGCTCGAACGTCTATAGAATTGAAGAGAAACGTGAAAACTGCTGTCCCGACAAAACGATCCGTGAAACGACTCACGGCGCAATTGGGCCCCAGTAAATGTTAATTGATAACGGATCGGTTTTTCGATCGGGAAATATTGTCAACTGCGTCAACTCGCGATAAAACAATAGTGGTACTTGCATATTTTAACTGTGCGCTCCGGTCACAGGTGAATTGAATTCGTCTCGGTGAGATTGCCGGTTGTCCGCGTCCAATCCATGCACGGTGGGAAAATTTCCCGTACCAATATTCCTTGTTGACGACGCCTAATTATTTTACCAAATCGTTTCTCCGAAGCTTTACCGAAGGGCGAAGAGAACACTGCCCGACAATTTGGCGCAGAAACTGGAACAGATTGCAGGCCGCGTTCCGAAACTTCGATATATATATATATAACCTCGATACACTGACCCGTTTTCAATGTTTTTTCCAATTTTCTAAAACACGCCCTCACTTTCAACTCTAAAATACCATGTATATAATTTATATTGTCCATAATCTTTATTCGCGTCCGAGACTATACGCCAAATAACTATGATAATCGCCGACACCAACAGCAACGGTGGGCGTATACACTTATAAGAAAGTTGAAAATGATCTCTCTTTACAAGATAATACGACCGTTCAACATGAATCTAAAAGCGGTCAATTAATTGTTAACTATGGAAATATCAAATTTTAAATAGATTATATTTATGATATTGGCGAAGCGGCACAACCTGGCCAATCGATGCTCTCATTTCGCAGATAATATTTCGAAAGAAATTTCTGAGTCTTATATATGATATAGCCCAATAAAATAAACGGCCGAAATATTGTTAAATAAATTTTACATTATTTTTTATTTAATTGCCAAATTGGATTTATTAACATTGTATAAGTACCCAGGTAATATTTCTGTTCTTCGGTTGGTCAGCGTGGACGGGAGTTCACTCAGTGGATCAGAGGAATCAGACTGTAGTTTTAGTTCTCGTTCGTTGTCTCATTTTTCGCTTCTTTTCGATTGGAAAAAATGTCCACACTGGGAGTAGCTCTGTCGGTGGGTGGGACCAGGACTACCGGCAGTCCGGTCAGGACTCAGAACGGTAAAATAATTTGTCTAAATTCAGATACGTAAAAACGTAATGTTACCGGTTTGGGTTAGGAGGTGAGCCGGCCATGTGGTTCTTCCGATCGGCGTTATTAACGTTTCCTGGCCGAATATTTGACTTCGATAACTGGAAAATGAAGCGGTAAACCGTAAACGGCCGTCCGGGGATTTGTAGCGGACAATTTTATGATGGTTTTACAGTCCTATACGATTTGTTACAAACGCCCCCGCACATCCTCTCCCCACCTCACGATAATCGACCAACCTCATTTACAATAATTTTCAATTGTTATTGTACTTTTTGACCTTATTAATCCTTATACTATACAAATAGGACACACAGTGAATAAAACCCGGCCGATTATTTAGCTTCATCTCAACTCGAAGTGACTCGAAAGTTGATTGTTAGTTCAACGGTAGTTTCTCGCACACAAACCATTTTTTCCATTCAACACTTCAGAACACTTCAATTAATAAAACTATTTCGTAATGCCGATATTTTCAATTTGTATGTGCGATAAATTAAAAAACGGTTGAAAAACCATCACTGATGGTCGGTGGTATTGTTTCCACTAAAAATTTTTTTTAGACTAAAACCTCTTTCAGTTTTATTCTGTGGACGTCAATCTATTTCCGCTTATTATAAAAACAGTCCAGTCCGATAGAGAACACATTTCAGCAGAACTGGTTTAACGTTATATACGCCGTTATCATCAGATGAAATTGAGCCTGTCCAATTTTTTTAAATTTCCGAATGATACTGCTACATTTATAATCGAATATTTATTTTTATGCTTGTATTTTATAGTGATGGCAGCCAGTTCGATCGCCAACATCGTAAAGACTTCGTTGGGTCCGGTCGGAATGGATAAAATGCTCGTCGACGACATCGGGGTAAACGGTTTTTTGTTAAAACTTTGTATAATTACCAATTTTGTGAAGCGTAACGTCGGACTATATTACTTTAGATAACGTAGTCGTACGTATAAGTTATTATTATTGTTTTTCCGTTCCATAATTTCAATATATTTTATGTTAAATAAAAATACTGTTCAATTCAATGAAATGTCTATAAATAGATTAATGAAGGAACATAAAACCAGTATAAACATTCTCTAACGGCTAATTTAAATGTATACGCGTAATAGTTCAAAAATAATCAGTTACGTAGAATGATTTATTTGATGCGTAAGTATAAATTTTTTAATGATGCCAATTTCGAGATTATTCAATAAATTAGGAAACACGTTTATTTGAATATATACAGTTTTCCTCCTCGGTATTTATTTGTTTATTAATACACTGTCTACAAGCCTGTATTCAGATTACCAAATATTTTACGGATGGCATAGATTGAACTTTTTTCTGTGTTTAATTTCTGTTAATTCTTATTCAAATATCGTTTGTTAGGATGTGACCGTTACCAATGACGGTGCTACAATATTGAAGATGTTGGATGTTGAACACCCAGCCGCCCGTGTTCTCGTCGATCTCGCCCAACTCCAGGATCAGGAAGTGGGCGACGGCACTACTTCCGTCGTAAGATCAATTTAATTTAGAATTCAGAATTTGTGTTTCGCTCGATTAATCGATTAATTGTTTTGAAATTCGAGTTTTAAAATCCGTACTTCTGTTCTCAGGTTATTATAGCCGCTGAACTATTGAGAAATGCCGATGAACTAGTCAAACAGAAAATTCATCCAACATCAATTATAAGCGGTTATAGGCTTGCTTGCAAGTAAGTAAACTTACAAACTTACCCTGTTTATTTTTTGTGGACTATATTTTTGAATACGTTTTGTACAAAATATAATACGATATTATATCGCAGGGAAGCCCAGAAGTACATTACGGAACATTTGTGCGTCAACGTAGACGAGCTGGGTAAAGACTGCTTGGTCAATGTAGCGAAAACGTCAATGTCCAGCAAAATTATTGGATTGTATCCTTTTTTTTTTAAATCCTCTACTGTAAATACCTTATTATAATCTAAAGCACTATCATTATAACCAATATTTAAATGTTCTATTCGTATTTCCTTTATTATTTGTGAATTACAATGCAATGAGCATCACATCGGAACCTGTTCACAAATGTCTGTTTATATTTTTATATATATCAAATTATTGAGGGTCAAAGTAATAACTAGAGTTATATATTTTATCTCTCTAATATGTTTATTAATTTAGACAATATCAATTTTATTCACCCAAAATTTCACATTATACTGTGGGGATTTATTTGATTCAATATCGGTCTCCATTGTTTACCGATTTATGATTTTTTCTGTCTCGCTAATATTTGTTATCACCGTTTCTTCCTTAAACTGAATGTCGACAGAGACGACGAACATTTCGCGACAATAGTTGTCGACGCTGTAAACGCTATCAAAGTTACTGACAAAGTGACCGGTAAAGTCAGCTATCCCATTAAGGCCATCAATGTTCTGAAAGCCCACGGACGCTCTTCGCACGAGAGTACACTTATCAACGGATACGCTCTCAATTGCACCGTCGCTTCACAAGGTAATCTATGCGTCTATGCGTGTGTATATACCATAAACAGTTCACAACAACCATCATCTTTAAATGGTATTATTCAAATTTAAAGAACTTGTTATGTATATTACTTTTCATTTTTTTTTTTTTTTAATTTCGATATCTTCGGGCTCTTGCGTAATTGAATTTATAACGTCGTACACGAATAATGTAGGAGATTGAATTATAAATTTGTACTCTACAGGTATGATCAAGAGAGTTGCGAATGCCAAAATTGCCTGTCTGGACTTTTCGCTTCAAAAAGTCAGAATGAAATTGGGAGTTGAGGTCAGTACTCTTATATTGAGTTTAAAATTTTTCATTTTTGTTTTATTCGTAATACACTTTTATAGAAGTCGGCCTAATTAACAATATGTGTTTTTGAGTCGAGTAATTATAAACGATAAGTGTGTCTTCAAGACATAGGACACTGAAAGTTTAAGTCAGTTTTTCTACTGCTCTTATTCGAATGAATATACGGATTTTTTTTTTTTTTAAATTTCCTTTCAACGGTTTAGATTCTGATAACTGATCCTGAAAAATTGGAAGCTATCCGTGACCGGGAGTCTGAAATCACAAGGGAGAGGATCAGGAAAATATTGGCTGTCGGAACCAACGTTATCCTGTTGAGTGGTGGCATCGATGATCTCTGCATGAAGGTAACTATTTGTTTCAATTCTGTAACTATAATTTAATAATTATAGACAATTTATACATTCGATAATTGTCTGATAACAGATCACAATGAGATATATCTCTCCATTGCACTATAAGAGACAGGAAAACAACAAACACTAATTATTTATTATTTCGCAAAATATTTTTGTGTCCACTTGGAACTTTGTTAGTACAAGAGAACGTCTCTAACTAACTTTAGAAGTAGAATACCTTTTTTTAAGTTATTTCGTCTTTCATGTATTTCGTCATTGAAATTCAACTAGTCTAAAATATGTCCAATATAGTCGGTATCTGTTTATATAATATTTTAATTACCTTCGCTGCTAAATCAAGCTGAAAATATTTAAGTGTTCCCCGAAGATCTGCATAAGGTGGACCGATTAATGATTTAGACCCGATTCAGTACTGCTTATTTTCACGCGGCTTATACGGCGTGATAATTTATTTTTGTAGGTAAATTTCGCAATTTATTTTTTCAATTTTTCAGTACTTTATCGACGCCGGAGTGATGGCTGTCCGTCGTGTCAAGAAGCAGGATTTGAAGAGGATCGCCAAAGCTACTGGCGCCACTTTCCTCACTTCATTCACCAATATGGAAGGTTCGAACGATTACGATGTTTAAATATAAAAATAAAGAATAACTTACAGTTTCAACTTTTACATTTTTAACAAAACTGTATTCCGAATTATCAAAAATAAATGATTCCAATTAATCCTTTATGTAAATAAGAAGTAATCACAGTTTATGAAACCTGCAGAATTCACCATTGATTACTTCATTCAACTTTTTCATTTTATAATCAAAACAGCGTGTGTATGTCTACTTGTCGAGGTGTAAATTTATTTCAAATGAACTTAATTTTTTTCATTTTCCGAGTACTTGCAAGACAAATTTTTATTCTACATTCAGGCTCGAATGGAAAAAAAACTGATTTGAATAATACCGTCTGTGATTCCCGCGTTGCCGTTCGGTTTTAACGTAAATTCCGTATTGTTCGACAGGTGAAGAGGCGTTCGAGGCAAGCTTTCTGGGAGAAGCCGCCGAAGTGGTACAGGAACAGGTGTGCGACGACCAGCTCATACTCGTCAAGAGGTCGGGTCCATGACAATTTAATAGGAAAGACAAAAAAAAGGGACGATGTTTTGAATGGTAGAAAATAAACTTTTATCCGTTTTAGCCCGAAAGCGAGGACGGCGGCCTCTATAATACTGAGGGGCCCGAACGACTTCTTCTGCGACGAGATGGAGCGCTCTGTTCACGACGCACTCTGTGTCGTAAGGCGGGTTCTGGAGAGCAAGACAGTAGTCGCCGGGGGTGGAGCCGTCGAAGCCGCCCTCTCCATATATCTCGAGAACTTCGCCACCACTCTTGTGAGCACTCAGTTATTTATATCTCTCTCTCAGTATATATTATTTTTTTCACGCATATCCAGGCTATGAAACCCCGGCAAGATCTCTAGGGTGTGTTTAGGTGGAGTGAATTGAGACGATGAGCGAGGTGAATGAAAGGAAATTTGAAATATAATGAGGAGCCTTAAGGATGTTTCGATCGGAATGTGTCTGATGCTTCGTGAAAATGCGATTTCGTTTTATTAAATCTGATGAAAATGCCCGTTTTCGCAGAGTTCACGGGAACAGTTGGCTATAGCCGAATTCGCCAGGTCTCTACTGATCATACCGAAGACGCTGGCCGTGAATGCCGCCCAGGACTCGACCGACCTCGTCGCCAAGCTCAGGGCGTACCACAACTCGAGCCAGACGAAGAAGGACCACGCCCATCTCAAGTGGTAAAAATATAACATATAGCCTATTCCACACAACACTGTATAAATACCGAACGGAAACCTCGCGATTAAAAATTATTTTTCGGCATTTATCCGAAAGCCGTGGTGAGGTTTTTTTCTCCTTTCGTTTAAAGTCGCAACTACAAACTGGCTCTCTGTGTACATCTAAGTTCACGTATGTAAAAAAATAATCTTAGTAGTTTGCAATGTACAGAGTTTCTACTAGAAAAAATATTCACGAAGAATTTTCAATCAAATTGCGACACTTTGTATTTTTTTAAATCTGTTTAGATTAAACCCTGTTTGTTGGGGCTTAGTTTTACCCCCAAAACTAATTTTTTCTTATCGCGTTTATTCTCTCATAAAATGGGGTCATTGACGTTAAAAAATATAAATTTATGCCAATTGTTTTTTGACCGGGATGAATTCCAGATCGAAATTTGTTAACAAATTGGTAGAAAACAAAATTATATTTACATTAACAAAATTTTAAGCGTAGAATTTCTTCTGGTATATGAAGGTCACATTTCGCAGCTGCCTTTCAGTCCATCTTATGCTGCAATATATAAACTGCATCGACATATGTTCTTTTTTTTTTAAAAATATTCAACATACATGCAACGCATCAATTGACTATATATAATTCATCTTTTATTAAAAAGAAAACGGCGAGCCTAACTTCTAATTTAAAACGGATATTTTGTGAAAAGATTAACAAATCAATAATATTAAAAGAAACGAAGACGAATAAAAAAATTTCTGAGACAATGACATGATTTTGATTGTATAAAAGGAGTGTCATGCAGTATGCGTATGTGTTAATTTAAAGTCACAACTACAAACTAAGTTTTTTTGTGTACATCTAAGTTCACGTATGTAAAAAAATAATTTTAGTAGTTTGCAAGTGAGGATATGTACATGAGTTTCTACTAGAAAAAATATTCACGAAGGATTTTCAATCAAATTGCCACAGTTTGTATTTTTTTTAAATCTGTTTAGATTAAACCCTGTTTGTTGGGGCTTAGTTTTACCCCCCAAAAATGTAATTTTTTCTTATCGCGTTTATTCTCTCATATAATGGGGTCATCATGAGAGACGGATGAACTGACCAAATGACATTGTAAATTGACGTTAAAAATATATAAATTTATGCCAATTTTTCAAACCCTGTTTGATGTGGCTTAGTTTTACCCGAGAGCAATAGATAATTCAGCGGCACGGAACCTGTGCGTTAACTGAATTTTTTGAGCCCCCCCCCCATTTAGGCCCTTCCCTTAAGTCACGACTGATATATATATATATATAATATCGTGTTTAAGTGTGAAATAAAAAGAATGAAATGTACGTTCGATTATGCAGGGTCGGTCTGGACCTGATGGAGGGCACGATCAAGGACAACAAGAAGGCCGGCGTTTTGGAACCGACTGTCTCGAAAATTAAATCGTTGAAGTTCGCGACCGAAGCGGCCATCACCATACTGCGTATTGATGACTTCGTCAAACTCGACCCAGAAAAGAAGGACGAGGGATACGACGAATAAGCACGAATAACGCAGCGCCGTTGGGGAGAACTCTTAAAACGTTCCTCACCGAGAGATATAACACTGTTCTTCACTATTCATTTTTTTTTTTTTCTAAACTCTTTAATTTATGAAAAATCGCACTAGCCGTCTGTTTGTAATTTTTTTTTTTTTTTTTTTTTTGTTGCGCTTTAATCTAGTTTTAACAACCGTCGCTTTTCAAATTTAATACGTCAGTCGAGACATTTTTTTGGAACAAAGTAAGATTATATGTATAAGATTTACACACTGGTGTTACAAAGAGGAAATTACATCTTTCCTTTTCTTTAGAATGTCTGCCTCATTTTCTGTTTTAGCAATTTTATTATTAATATAAAATAAAAGTACTTTGTATAGTAATTCAATAGTTGTTGCGTTGATTCAACCCTTTTCTCGTAACCGATATGATTTTCTCGGTATTACATTTGTAAAATTACAGCGAAGTTTTACATTTATTCTTGACATCCAGTTCTAAAAGTTCCGATGGGAAAATCGTAGGATGATTTTGCATAAGAAAATTTTTTTCTATAACTTATAAAAAAGTCAAGAATTAGTATAACTGATAACAGAATAGGAATAAATAAATAGTTTGGAACGCCTGTTTTGTGGGATACAAAGATTTGAAATAATTTTCTGGATCTTCGATGATCCCCATAATTTAAGCACTATAAGCTTAATTATTGACGCAAGAGAATAATAGGATAGGGTCTTGAAAAAAAAAACGTTACAAAAACTACAAATTATGTAAATATCAGTTTTATTTACAAACAATTGTAGCGCTCTTGTCAATTCTTCTTTTTCTCACAATTTATTCATATACATAAAAATCAATTCTTATAATAGCCGTTAAGTTCAACAACTATTACGACAAGGTATAATTCTTCTGAGTAAAATCAATATACAGAGGTGAGGAGGGAGAAAACAACACCTGCTTAATTTCATTTCTTTTTTTTAACGATATTTCACTTAATAAGTTATGTATAAATGAATGGAAACTGGACTGCCAAATTTACTATTTTATATTTGTAACAATTTCCTTTCAAAATTCAAATAGTATATAAATGCTGTAATCCAAAATAAGACCTAGAAAGCACAGAAATATGTCTTCGGGACTTTGGCTACCAGCATTCTCTCGCTGCAAGCAGGTGTTGCAAATTAAGCGTTTAATTAAGAAAGAAAAGCTTTTACATTTCCCGTTCTCTTTTTAGAAGTAAAATACTTAAAATCAGTAAATACGCATGTGATATGTCCAACTGTGTACTGTGTTAATAACAATTTGTATTTATTTATCTTTTCACTTATTCTTTTTTTTTTATACAATATAACAGTACACTTTAAATATAGACTCAATTTTATAATTGTCTTCTGTCGTCAATTTCGCCGCAACAATAATTTCCTAAAATATGCGCGCAATTAGAAAAATCATCGCGGAAACGAATACATATATTTAGTTTAAAAAAAATACATTTCTAAATCTAACAACTTAAAAAAACATTTTTTCCGTTAACAACACCTAGTTTTTATATATTTTTTTTAAATGGGCAAATTATTTCTAATAAATATACATTCGCTTGTTAAACAATATAACGGTCACTAACTAATCTAATTTCATATAATGAATCAGATCAATTGAGGAATGATTTTCACCAATAAATCTACACTTAACAATTTTAACAGCCTACCATAAATATTAATTTCTGTCTTTAATTCTATAATTAATAATAGGTCCTCTAATTAAAGAATTAATTGAACTACACAAATCATTTATATATATATATATATATATATATTTACATCCGTCGTCGTTTATTTTAATCTATGAATAACATTTTTAATTTAAGTCCTCCGATAGACTAAGCTACATTTTATAATATACACACGAGCACGCATCAATTGAACAATAAAAATGTGGGATAGAAAAATTATTGAAATAATTCGATAAAAAGATGTCGACAGCGGCACAACTTCAAGCCGGGCAACTTTTTCACAATTAAAACTTAATACAGAAGTTGAAATATTGTAATTTGTAACTGAACAAAAAATTACAATTAAGTCGGTCATCCCAAATATTGACACTATTATAGTCAGTTGAGTCATGCAGTTGAAGAGTTTATGGGTCAGTTCAGTATCCGGTGAGAAGTACAAAAATTTTAAGTTCGGCACTCAAGCTGTCGTATAACTGTCTAAATTTATTGAATTTATAGTTTATATAGAATTCACGGAATGTTGGTAGTGTCAAGGGTCAACCGGCGTTTTGTAGTTATGCCGCTCGGGAAAAACACTTTACGAAAGCAATTTATATCGACGTTTACAAAATAATTCGGATCCATATTTTTTTTTTTTTATGATTTACGATGCGGACCGTTATCAACAATACCAATCTATATAATTTTAAATTTTCTCTTTTTATATATATACCCAGTCGTATAAAAAATTAGTGCTCTAGGTGAGAAAAACTGTGTTTGTGTGTGTGTGTGTGGGAAGCCACTTGGATACAAAGGAAAAAGAGAAAGAGTATATTACCTTAGTGCAAATTTTCTTAATTGCAAATCGCACTCTGCATCTCTCCCTGTGCTCGAATTTCGGATATATTATTCAACCGGGTGAGTGTTTTCATAAATAATTGATTTCGTACGAATTCGAAAGTGCGCAGACACATCTAATAAACACGCGCTGTCCTACAGAAAATTTACAACACCGGTTGAGCTATTAGTGGAAAAAGGATTTATGCAAAAATTTTTACGACGACGTTTTTAATTTTTTAAAGCGCGCCGACGATCGGTGGAATTTTGACGACGCGAAATTGAAATTATACTGTACGATATCGCCTAATTGTATTTTTCGAGGCTCAATTTCGAAAGAAAGAAAATATCCTACGACATTATACGGTAGTATAAGTGAAATTTGACAAAAAGTCTCGTTTAAGGCACCACACGCCGCACCGCGTTAAAGTGCACTTTAAATGTCTCCCTGAAGCTGTTGCCGATATTTTTTTTTTTTTTTTAAATTATTCTATACATATTTATTTTATTATAAATTATCGTACAATAAGATACATATATATATATATTTTTTTTTTCAACGGGTAGGGGAATATATAAATACAGGACGAAAGCTAAACGCTGTTGAAAAAAATACTGTACAGCATTTGAAGCCGATAAATATCTTATATCATAAATCGTACGTAAAATTTTTAATCTTTATTATTAGTTTCTATTACAGGTTTCTACGACTGATGAGCAACTTTAATATATATTTTAATTATAACTTGAACCGGAGCGCGGTGTGTAAGAACCGCTGAAGAATCGAACCTACAAAAATTTGCAGCGATTGTTGTTTTGCCACAATTATTTTCGGGCACAAGACAAAACCGGTCTATTTGTTGTAGACTGAAAATATTTTGGCCTTCTTAAAGTTCTATAACTTAAAAAACAAACAACAGACAAACTTTTGTCCTGTATTTATTCTACTTTTTTTGCCTTTTCCGGATTTAAATTACAAAAGAAAAAGTGAATAATTTAAAAAAAAAAAAAACCGCTTTTAAAACCATTCAAAAGTGTCTGTAATTAAGCACACAAACCGGGCGGTTTTTGTTACAGTAAGATCTTAAAATTGTATATTACAGTCTATTTCCTACAAATATTATAATTATACGTTTTGATATCGCCGACGTATAATAAACATACTCTTGCAATTCGCTATAAGTACAACAACAGTCGCGGTACAAATTGTGTTATTTCCATCTTTTTTCGCCTTTCCTTTTTTTCATATTTTTTTTTTACGCTTGCTTCCGATTGTTATTATCACTAAATAATTATTTGAAACATTTATAAATATAACCATTAATCAACATCATCGATGAATCACAGTCACAGTGTAAATATTATTTAAATATAATTCTTTTTTTTTTTTTTTTTTTAAATTAAGTCAACAGCCATATTTTGTTTAAATTTTTTCTTATCGCGTTTATTCTCTCATATAATTAGGTCATGAGAGACAGATGAACTGACTGACTGACACAGTAAATTGACGTTGAAAATATAAATTTATGCCAATTGTTTTTTGAAAATTTGTTAACAAATTGGTAGAAAACGAAATTATATTTACATTAACAAAATTTTAAGCATAGAATTACTTCTGGTATATGAAGGTCACATTTCGCAGGTGCCTTTCAGTCCATCTTATGCTGCAATATATAAACTGTATCGACATATGTTCTTTTTTTTAAAAATATTCAACATACATTCAAACGCATCAATTGACTATATATAATTCATCTTTTATTAAAAAGAAAACGGCGAGCCTAACTTCTAATTTAAAACGGATATTTTGTGAAAAGATAAACAAATCAATAATATTAAAAGAAACGAAGACGAATAAAAAAATTTCTGAGACAATGACATGATTTTGATTGTATAAAAGGAGTGTCATGCAGTATGCGTATGTGTATATGCCTGTGCGTGTTTGTACCTGTGTCTGTGTGTGTGTGTGTTAATTTAAAGCCCTGTTTAAAGCTCATTTAAAATGAATTATTTATCATTTTCCCCTATAAGAAATAATATTGCCATGACTCCAATTTAAAACTTTAGAGTTAGTGTTAAATAAATGTTAGCATTTTTCAGCTATAAATGTTATTCACTCAAAGGGAAAATTTATGTTTCTCGCCAACAATCATTAATTTCATTGATTAACAATTAAATATACTCGGTAGTTTGTTTAAAACAGTAATAGAAAAAACAAAGTGTAAATATAATAAAGAAGAATAGCGCTACAAAAGTGTGTTCACATATGGCGTTAGAAATATTTCAATTATCAGCAATATTAAATGATTTTAAATTTAATTTTAAACATTAAAAGAAATTTGTAAGACACATACCTTTAAAATGCTATAGTCACGCATTAAGATTTTTTTAATGGCAATTTTTGCTTTATAATCTTCATAAAATGTATAAATTGAGCCGTTACAATCTTTCACTTATACCTATTGATAATTTGTTTAACCGAAAATAAGTTAACAACAAACAAGCACAGCACTACAATACTTTGTATTTTTAGAACACAGAGGGAATTTTTTTTATCCCTCCGTAAGTTAATGAACGTTCCTTAATCAGTAATATTACATACAAAATACTGTCATTAATTCCTTCAATTAAAAAAAAAAACGAATACTCATTATGAACAAGCACAGCACTTGAAGATTCTTTTTAGACTGTAAAGAATATGTTTTTCTTCCCTTCACAAAGTCATAAACGTATATTCGCTATCATTCGCTTCGAATTTAAATTAAGCGTGAACTCGTGTAATAAAAAAATGTTCGCATTAAACGAACCACAGCACAGCAAAACTTTAACTTTCAATCTTGGGAGGAAATTAATTCTTCACCGACAATTGTATAAAATGTCCTTTCGTCGCCCGTCGTTACTTAGAATTTAAATTTAACTGCTGATGCTAAATTCGATCGAACGACATATCATTAAAAAAAAAAAAACGAAAAACTGTTCGTATAACGAAGAAGCGGAGCACTGTAAAACTACACGGCTTGCGACAATCCCGTCTTTGAACATTTTTTAATCATCATAAATTGCCTTCGATCGTCATCATCATCATCGCCATCGTCACCGGCGACTATTACAACTTTCACCTGTTTATTGTCGTTCGAAAACAACATTGTCGTTTTCGAATTGATCGTGTCCTATGTGCCGGCGACCGAACCGCCACAGTTTCCACTTGTCACAGCGGCATTAGCGTTACTGTTACTGCAATAGTTGTTGTTACTAACTTGACTGGCGACCTGGTGGTTCAGCTGGTGTTGTTGCTGGTGAATGTTGGCCGCTATGGAAGCGGGGCTGCTCTGGCTGCGTACACTTCCGCGACCGCCATTTCCTCTGTCTTCGAACACTGCGGTATTGCGACAAATAGAAAAGTCATCGATTAAATTATAGACGGACACTATATTCAAATTTTTTACCGAAAGGAGTCCAAATTAATTGTAGATGGGATGTGAGGGTTGTATTTTTCCGCCTGTTATTTCGATGACAGGTTATTGGTTAAAAACTGCTTACTAATTGACTGACTGTAACGTTACACGCTGTCAAAAATTTGTTTTAATAATGTACTAATATGAGCTAATGAGATACAGAGTGAATGGCTTATGTCGTCTCCTATCACTGTTGCTACGTACAAACTAAGGTCAGACAAGGCTGAGGCTTATCACTGAATTGAAATTGAACTCAATGTATAGATGATACTCACACTTGTCGAGACTAATGATGGATCCCGTAGTCATCATTTGACCGACGGTCAATTCATCGTCATCACCGTCGTCGCCATCGTCGTCATCGTCGTCGTCATCGTCGGTTGTGGCGACGGGGAGATGGCGCAGTGCGCCAGAGCCGGTGGTGGCGGCGGCGGTGGTGGCGGCGCCGGCGCCTGCGCTCGCGCCACAGCGGCCCCCGCCCGACCAACTCGTACCGCCCTTACGCTTCCTCACCAGCCACCAGTCGACGAGAAACAGTGACAGCGCCAACAGTTTGATACCGGCACACAGACCGACGTATCTAAATACAAAAATCAGTTATAATTAATGTTACACACGGCTCTGCAGGGAAAAATTATTGGAACACATTCACGCATACAGACATTGTTCACGTTCATGTTGAGAAAGACTTTGTCAAATCGGTAATACATTTTTTGTTATTTTAATTGGTTCTCAACAAATTAACCCTTTGCACTCGAGGCCGTTTCCAAGTGGACTAACCAGCAACTCGAAGAGTTTCGTAGCGCTTTTGGTGAATCTAACTTAAAATGATTACACACATAATGTAACACGTAAAATTTTTATATTTTAATATTTAATGTATCTTTACATCTTTACTAAAGATAATTCCTTAAACATTAGTCTTTGTAATTTTGCTTTGTGTGGTATTCGATGTAACTAACAACTGCCGAGATGCATGCCGGGACATGTGTCACAATAGTACGTTGTTCGATGACTTTTGCCGGGCTTATTTCTTTGAGAGCAGACTTTGCAATCTTTTCTAACTCCGGTTAGAATGCTATGCAGCTTTCCGTTTAGGCGGATGTTTTCGGATTCGGAGGTTGAAGTCGAAGCTCGAGCACGTGTCTGACAAAAATTTCCAGCCAATTGCCGAACTAAGGTTTTCACATACCGCAAGTGTTTAACCGCGGCTGTTCTCCTCTCTGTTGTTTAGTGATTTTATAGAGTATATATATGAATCTATTGAGCAAATTTCCAGACCCCAAAAAAACAGTTTACGCCACCATTTCAACAATACAATGAAACAATAAAAATCACCCCATAAGGAAACATAAATAGATTACACAGCGCATCGAATTTCCGCACCAAACAAAGTGGTGAGCGAGACTCGCCTCTCGAGTGCAAAGGGTTAAATCAAATCGCCAATACTAAAGTACAGCAAAGGTCCCGGCCACCGTAGCTGGTAGAAATATCCGACATAACTGACCTATATCTGAACTGTTCAATATCATAGAGGAGGCACCTGCCGCCCTTTTCACCGCACGTGGACTTCCACAGGAGACACGTTGAATCTATGAGGTTACCAAACAATATCGGAGCGGGTATATAGCCGAACAGGCGGAATATAACAAACTGCATGCCCAACGCGAATGATCTCTCCTCTTCAGAAACAGACCTGAAACAATCAATACAACAATGATATACTTATAATCATTTTACAATGTGAGTTTGCGTATATCTTTGTCTAATAAGTGGTTTTTCATTGCACAATCGGGGTTACAAAACGGTTTCCTACCACATAGGACTGAAAAAGGTTTCTCAGAAATATCTCTGGCCAATTTATTAGTAAAAAGCCTTTAGGCTTAAGATTTCAGGTTAATTATTTTGCTTAATATTCTGTTCAAAATATACTGAAATACAACTGTGTTTAAAATATTAGAAACAAATTTATTACGATTAACTTTCAATTCAGACTATAAACATTTCATGGAAATTTGTTTTCTCTTTTGTTTTTATACAATATCCTCAATTTTGACTGTTGATCCGCAACTCCTACAATATATACTGGAGAAATAACGGAAAAAATTTTAAAACTTGTTATATTTCGATAGACAAGGAAAGACAAAATAAAATAAAATGTTACCTGAGGACAATCATGAGCAGCGGCATCTGTGTCACTGCAACGACAAAAGTCATGAAGAAAAGCAGGACCAGAAACGGAAATATCGTATGGCAGGATGTGTTGCAGGGGCCGGCTGTTGCCACAGGAACAACCGTCACTTCAGCAAACTCGGAACCTCCCACACCGCCACTCGAATTACCGTGAATGCCTGCATTGTAAGTTAGTAAAAATATTAGTTAGAAATATTTTTTCAAACAATCAAATTGCAAATGTACACTATAGTTTAAATGTTCCATCCCTCCAGCATATTACGTCCAAGGCGTTGCTAATTGCCCAGAGGTAAGAACCAAGAATTTGATCAAATACACTACAGCTAAAGAGTCCATTATGGCTGCGTATTTAAAAGCTCCAGAAATCAATAAATGATTCTTGTAATTTCTTTACAAATGATACAAGGACTGTGGGTAAAATTTTGGCGGGTCCACTCAGTTAAGAACACTACGAATATGGTGTATAGCACTAATTACATTTAATTGTTGAGAATGCTTACAGGCACAGTTGGTGTAATTCGATCTCGATGATAGCGCTGTACATCCGGCGTGACAGGGACTGAAATATGTCAACCCGTTGTTGCCACACACAGGTTCAACATCTGTGGTATGACACTCGCATCCGAAGTTGCATGCCGCAGTCAAATTCACTTGAAACGGTTCCCCTCGAGAACTGAACACAACGATGAAATTATATTGTGCATAATAGATAAATACATATTTTGATGGGTTAATTTTAACTGAAATTTTAAGTATTTCACCTCTCTGCTAGAATTTTATGTTGATGGTTATGATGAGAGACTTCATGGTTTCAAGCTTGACCATAAGGTTTGGTATAGTTTTATTCAAGTATTTATTGACATTTAAGAAATGATCAAGTAAACTTAATTTTTATTATTAGGCCCATGTAAAACATATTTTCCAGTTAATATAAACAGCTTTTAAACAATTAAAATCACTCTTTATATAAGTAAAACTCCAAAGTATTATAAATTTATACATGAGAATTCAATGATGTTATAAACAAAATTATTATTTAAAAAATTAATATTTTATTGAACTATAACATGACATAACCATAACAGTGATAATATTGAAATAAATACAATTTATATTAAACAGCACATAACTCTATTTATTTTTAAGTCAGTGATTATATCAGAATGTATAAAAATCTACCAGCAATGGCTGGCCAATACATTTATTTTCTATTCTATCTATCCCATGTCAACATGATTACATACCTGTTAGTGTACGGTGTTGTAGTTCCAGCCATTTTAACATTGTCACAGCCTAAGAAGAACAAGAGAGTGTAACATGCCAAACAAATTGTGTTCGATATCAGAACAAATTGTACGGCGCCTTTGGGCCTTAGTTCAAGGCGTTTAAGCAAGCAGCCACCCATGAAAATCCCAATACAAGCTCCGGGTATCGCTATACTACCTGTAAATGAATAATAATTTTGAATTTAATTAATTTTCCGCTTTATTTTTACACTGAAAAAATCAGTGTCCATACACCTCTACACAAACAAAACTATCAACTACTTTGTTTTCAGATAATAAATTGTTTTCCTAACTTATTTTTTGTTAGAGGAAATTATTCCAGTTTGCAATAAATTGTGTTACATTACTAACCTGTAAATATGCTGGCTTGGCTTTTTCCTAAACTGAATTGAGTTTCAAGATATTTTGGAAGGAACACAACGAATCCAGAAACAATGACAAGCTCCATGCAAGCTCCAAGACAAGTCACAACGTACACAGGATTGCACATAAGTCTCCACATTGATCTGGGAATATCTGCAAGGCAAGTGCAATTCAAACATAAATAACTTACTAATTATGCACTTAATAGATATTAAGTATTGAACACTAAAAGACAAACCAGAATACAATAAAAAATTTCATTTAAGTAATCCAGCAATTCCAGTAATCCAGGAGTAATAATTTTTTTATTCATTCATTATTTATATATTCAATAAATTTAAGTAATAATAATTCACGTGTGTGATAAGTTCACAGTTGTAGTACAGATATATGAACCATTATGAAATTATAGAATAATACCTATATTAAACATCTATCAGTAACTTTTATTAACATATGTATTAAAATTTAGTAAAACCCTAATTTACTCAATTAATAAATTACAAAAATATGTTTATGACTGATGAAAAAGAATAGATGTGTCTCAAATTAATACACATTCTTCTACACATCTTAATTATACTCAATGAATATATCCAGATACCCTAAAGAAAATAAAGTATATGACATGGTAACCATGATACTTGAATTTCCCATAAGATAATTAATAGTATAAATCTACCTTTGACATCTCTGCCGTACGCAGAATCCTCTTTGACCGTGACAACAGTCGACTGGTGGTGGTGCTGCGGAGTGGCGCCGACAGAAGATGAAGGGACAGTGGGTGAAGTAGCGGCGGTCGAGGTGACGGGTTGGTTGGCGACGCTGCTTGACGACGCCGCTGTGATGGTCGTAGTCGCTGTTGCAGTTGTCGTTATAGTGATGGACGACGATGAGGATTCACCACCTCCTCCTCCTCCTCCTCCACCGCCACCCTTCTGCTGTTGATGGCACTGAGACAGTCCACTCTTCTCCATCAGACGTATCTTCTCTTTTTCTCTCTACAAACACAATTATGAAATTTAATCTCATCAAATTTATATTCTATTATTATTATTTATTCGTTTATTATTGCAGTTATTCATTTTATAAACTTAAGAATAATTTTACAATTTCTTTGTATTCTATTAAACAATGTTTTATAGCAATGGAAAAAAGAACCAAAAGCATATTATAACTTCAATAGTGAAAGTAGTGAGTGATTTCTCCTTCACAAATTAATCCACTGTCATCATAATGTTTAACGACAAAATCAGTATTGTTTTATGACAATGCCCACGGGGAAATTTAATGACTGAAAGAATGTCAGTCGCCATATTTTGGTTGACTCAGCAACAGGAATACTGCACTATGTTAGTTAGTCGCTTCCAGTATATTGCATTTGACTAATTAACTGTATAATTAATCACTGTTCGGTATTACGATAAATCCTACAAATTTATTACAAATCTTTGAAGTCTACCGACTTCAAGACAGAGCGACATTTCAGAAACCCCTGGAACCTACCCATTTTCTAAATTAATCAACAAACTAGCGTAAATATATTTTTCAACAATTGATACTAATAAGTGCAACTTACTGTAAGTACTTTCGGGAAGGAAAAGAATGGTATGGCTACAATGACAAGTAGGAGGCCACATATTAGGAAACCTCCCCACCACATACCAACCCATTGCCTGTCGCCTGGTCCTAAAATATGAAAATGAACAATTAGAAATTAAAATTAGTTACTAATTTAAGCTATATTATTTAATTAATGAATAAATTTTGTCATCCATATTTTAACTTATATAAACAATATAATATCTTTTGTAGGCCAGAAGTTCATATAAGCTTTTAAACCTTGAGTACTCAATATTAATTTGATGAATACAATCTACATACATTCAAAAATATGAAAGATCTTTCTTGTTAATCATACATTAAAAGACATATTAAGACAAAGCTTAGTATATGCAACAACCATTTAAAATAGGTCGAATGATTTTTATTAAATACTACAGCCTAAAACTTCATGAGAAAATAAGTTTCCCTAGAATACTTGCCTATTTCAATAAATGTTGTCGCAAGTGCATCCATGTGGAAAGAGAGCAAATAAGCTCCAAGCAGAAAACCAAGAACTGGGCCAAAAGCTGCCATACTGTACATGCAACCTGTATGGCAAAAAATACCTTATGAAAATGGTAACAAACATACACATGTGCAAATCGTAGAAAAATTTATATATTTATTCATAGCTATTTGTAACAAGGTTTTTAGGATTCATAGAAATAAATTCTTCAAGTAGATCCTAATTAGATATAAGAATAACCCTTCAAAATATAGAACTGAATGAAAAATTACATTGTTTCATTCCATTGAAATATTGCTATCATTAAACAATTATGTTGAAAATAATTTCTTTCCTACAAACATGCAGGAGACAGAAAAAATAATAAATTAGATTTTACGTACCAATGTATAGAGACGAATTTTCAGTTTTGACGTGGTCATCAATGTAGGTAGTGCCCAGTGTGAAGAGGGGTGATCCACCACAGCCCAAAAGGAGTTGGGCGAGGACGAAGAGCATCACAGGCCCAGCGGTTGATGGGCTGCCCTTGATGCAATTCTCGCGCAGGTTATTGTGTGGGGCCAGCGGCGGAGCCGACAGACCTGCAAAACGAAAATAACACGCTTTCAAATACAGGCTTTCAAATTGTAAAAGGGACATTTATATAGAGTTCAATAAATTACAAATTATAAATCGACAATCAATGTTCATGAATGAAGAGAATATATTCCGGTTCACTCGTACCCAGCAGTGTGAACATTTTTCATAATGCAAATTTTATTCATCGGTTACGCAATGAATGTTGCATATACATGAACCAGCGGAATAATTAATACACTAACTGAACTACATTCCACATTTCTCCACAGTTATTATTACATAACATATATGGCATTACTGTGTAATAATCCTTTCTTCTTTTAATTTTATTTTTAACACAATATTCTTCAATCTGGAAATTCAGAAAATGAATATTATTTAGAGGTCACCCAAATATCTTCACACCAAGTTCTTATAGCCTTCAATTGTATACTAATAGTAAGAAATACTGAAATCCCTTCCATCACCAAATCATTTCCACTTACAGATAAACAACTTTTAATTTACACACTTGCCTTATATGATAATCCTTTATTACACAAAATATTTACATTTAAACAAACTGTAAAAGGTTGTAGGTTTTTGTTTTATGATTTTTGTTTCAATTTTAACTGCACTTTTAAAAGTATCTTGTAAATATAAGAATTTATATTTGTTTATATAATTCCAAAGGTTAAAAGTAGTTTGAACTGAATTTTCAAAAATTAATTTATAATTACTAGCATACATGCACACAATACCACAATATTTATGTCTGTACATGTCTGTATAACTAAATGTATTTCAACTCTCATGTGAGTAGAATTTGACATCAGGACAGAATAAATAATTTAATTTTAAATTAAAATTTGGGAGAAATCGTCAAATTACCTGAAGATAATCTTCCAGACCCATATCCTGTTCCCTGAGTGATACAACCCTACAGATGTTGTCTGCCGTATTGTTAACCACTGTTGAACTTGAATGTGGTTCTGCCGTGAAATGTGGAACCATGAAAACCAATGAACCTATTCCCATTATAACAGCACCTGTAAAAAATAATTTTTAACAATATAGTCAACACTGTGTAATTTATAATATCAATGTATGAAACATCACAATTTTAAATTATTAATACAATTTAATGAATACAATAAATATCTGTTAAACACGAAATGAAAGTAGATATGAGATGACAATAATTTACTAAACAAATAATTAGTAATGTGTGTTACATAGGTTGCTATTTATAATTTCTATAAATTCATATTAAATATATTTAACGGTTTACAGAAAGTAGGTTTAGATGGATCAAAATTATGTTACTTTTCATGCACAAAAAACATAAATATGCAACATACAAATATTTGACTTGCTGTAATAATATCAATCACAGGAAGAAGTGGAAAACCATTCAACGAAATTGGCTCAAAGGAATCTAAATTATTTCCAATAAGGCTTTAGATTATGCAAGATCCAATTTCATATGATATTATATTGGCATGAAAAATATGGCACGCCCCAATAAAATAATTAGCCAATAATGTAGATTAATCACTAAAAATTAATATAATAATGAGCAATTACCTATTCCAATCCAAACTGGAATATGCCGCCTGCTACCTAGATAGCTGACAAAAATTACGGTGATGACATTTCCTATTTCGTAGGATGAAGCTATAAGCCCCGATAAACTGCTCGGTATTTCAAATCTCTTTTCAATTGTCGTAATTACTGAATTTATGTAACCTGAACTGAGTGCTTGTTGCAGAGTTACAAGGAATGATAGAAGTAAGACAAACACCTGAAACAAAAATGTATTTAAAAATAATAGTTTTCCCTCTGCCGGAAATTTTCGAACACCATATTTGATATATCCAGTACCAAATAGCGTTCATTTGCTTTGGAGAAAAAAAAGGACACAAAATTTTCTTAAGATTGTATTTTAAAAAACTGGAAAGCAATATTTTCCTTGTATTTACTTAAATTCAACTGATAAATAAGTTTCTAGGTTAATTATATTTGCTTTCATAAATACGATTAACTATGTTCAGTACTAACAATATTTATGATTAGTAATACCATTAGTAGTTTTACAAATTAGTAATAACATAACTACAATTGAAAATTATGAAGTTCATGACATGAAATTATGAATGCCTGGAATTATGCTATTTCCACATCCAAACTTAAACAAAAAGTGGATTGTAATCAATGAATTTGTATTAAAATTCCTACTGAATATTTACTTTTCGTATATTTATGTGTACCTTTATATTGGCGCAAGTTTGTATGAGAAATGGACGACATGCTAAGATTCCACAATCTCTTATATCTTGTGGCAAAATGGCGGCTACTTCGGCAGCGAAATTAGCGTGTGCTTTTTCCTTTGCTTCGGCTTTAGCTCTATCGCTGTAAATTTAAAACAAAATAATAATTGAAAATAAAAAAAAAGTATTTTCACTTCGGTTCTCAATTTTAAATAGTGTCTAATAAATTAGAAACGAAAATATATCGGGGATAAGGTAATTTTTTATACGACGATTTCGCGGGGAATTTCAGTGGGCAAAAAATGTCCCCGTAAGAGCAGTACGAGTAGTGCGCTCTATCCATCACCTCTGGTACTATTCGGTAAGACAAAACTGATGCACTCTTTCGGGCAACTGCTTATCCAAAAGTGACTTTAGTTTTTACAATTAAACCTCAATCAAAATTACCAAAAAGAATGAATTAATTTGATAATCAAATACGCGAAGTGGAGACAGAAGATGTTAAGTGTGCGTAATGTGCGGTGAGCTAGCGAAGGTAGAATAAAAGTTGTTGGATACATTTATTGGAATCATTTAAAAAATAAATAATTTTATAGTAGGTACGTTTTAATTTTCAACTATGATCAAAAGCTGGTGATGGATTTTGCCGATCCCGGTTTAGATTCCGCAAGATTGAATATTGAGTTAGAGTGAGCGTACCTATCGACTATGCCCGAGGACGGGTTTCTAGAGTGGCATTTGACGAGAGTATCGTAGGAGGTGGTTGTGGTGGGAGGCGGAATCCTTCTGGGCGGCTCGGTCTGGGGGGCGGGCCCAGAAGCGGGGCCGACGACTGGAGGCCGCCTCTGGAGGTCGCTGGCTCCCGGTGGGTTGTGCTCGGTCTCGGAGCCGCTGCCCCCCGCCGGCTCCCGCTCCCAGTAGAGGCCGGTCACCGTGTACATGCTCTCCTGGCGCCTGTGCCCCTTGGCCTGCTGCTGCTGCTGCTGCTGCTCGGCCGAGTAGAGGCCCGTCATGGCGTACATGCTCTCGTGCCGCCTGTGCCCCTTCCTGGGGGCGGTGCCGGCGGCGTCGGCCGCCGTTCCCCCAGTGCTGTACAGGCCCGTCAGTGCGTACATGCTCTCCTGGCGGCGGTGCCCCAGGGGGGCCGCTCCGCCCCCGACACCCGCCGTCCCGTTGGAGGCGCTCACCCCCGCTCCGCTAGAGCTACCCACTCCGCTGCCGCCCCCGACGCCGCCGCCGCATGTCGCCGAACACGACATCCTACGTCAGAGTTCCGCGGGCCTCAGCTTCTCTTCATAACAGCCCCTCTGCAACAACAACAACGGATACCCGATTACACTTAGGATCTCTTATATAAATTGCCAGAAATATTACATCTTCCTGTTGGGCGAGGGCTTGGAATACAGCGAAGGACCAATCAAGCGAGTGGAAAGAGAAGATTGGGAAAACTACGGTATTACATTTTCCCTTCCGAACTGAAACTTTCTGTGAATACGCACGACGTATCCGCTATTTATATTTAATTACACGTACAATTGATACCCCAATAGTCGATAATCGTGTACTGTCGTTGAATCCGCAAACAGGGCGGATGTTGTGTAACACCCGCTTGCGATATGACGACTGACGAATATTGGGGCACGTCGTAGAGGATAAGAGACATCAATTCACAGTTACGGCTAGCTCTGACACCGAGTAGAACTTTTAATTGCACCAACTGTTATAACTGGAGCTGGCGATAATTATGCTCCCTTCAGTTTTAGGGTTCGTCGGGTCCGGAATTGCCGATAGTATTTCTATACGTTGGAAATAAACGATGGGCGATATCCCGGCTGGTTCTGAATCGAGGCCGAACACAATCGTCAAATTACAATGGCGGATAAGGCTTCCACAACGAGAGGAAGGAGCCCGGTGGTATGTGCCAAACAGAGCGTTACATCCGCTAGCCTCGATCGACTTCACGCATTTTTACATTAGTAAATATTCTACCGGTCCCTTTAAACTTTTAAAAATTTGTAAATAAGGAGACATCGGATAATCTCCAAAATTCAACGTGTGCCTATAGTTAAACCAATCCAGTTAAACGAAGTCCTAATGGCAGCAGGAGGTCTACAAATCAAAACGCCTTCATTAATTTTAAAAAACGGAAATTATTTATATAGACCACACTTTATAAGTCATCAACGTTGAATGGCCATGAATACACACGGTCTTTTGTATGCTTCTCCTGTCAGGGTATTTGGAGGATGCCTCACAAAATTTAGTTACAGAACCGCCTACACACACACACTGTGCATTACACAGGACGACAATTAAGTCTAGCCACTGCTAAAAAATTAAATTGGGCTAAAAGCTCCCCGAGGGCGACGAGAGTTCAGTTATTTTGAGCTGTCGACATAACGGAATTACACAGTTTCGATAATGTATTTCGTTAGCATGACATCGATAGGGCCGACGATCGAGCGGGCCATGCGATTGGACCGATTTATAATAAATAATTATGCTGCATTTCTTAGAGCCGGCAATACCGTGTTAATACACGGCACACGAGGTTATTGTTAATCGCGTTAACAGCACGAATTACCAACATAAAATGCTAACAGAATAGCTCCTTAGGGCAAACACGATTTTTTCAATGCCATTCAATCAAATAACAAGAATTGATAAAACTTTATTTTTTAACGAGTAACTGTGATATCGATACATAAATAATTTAAACTATTTTGTATAAATTTTACTGTTAATAGGCTTTACACCTCGGCCACTTACAACTTGAACAAAGCACGCCGTCATAAGCCTCATTAGTGCATGCTGAAAATATATTCAAGTTCTAATACCGAGCGAGGATCCTAATGAAGAAAATTAATCGGCTGAAAATGTCGAACTAAATGTGTACATCATTAACGAACGCTGGCTGGAAAAGCGATATATCACGAAAGCGAAATATTCTTGTTAGGCGGTCCGTTGTTACCAATTTCCACTTCAACCGTACGGAATTAATATTCGATACGAATTAGGCAATCAATTAGGGACAGGGCCATTAAGTTTCGGCTCTGTTTTTCTGACGATCCGCAGCCGTTGGCCATTTACAAATTTAAAAACTTTCGCAGTTTCGTGCCAGAGAGTTCGAAAGAACTGGCAGAAAGTCCCTCCTACTGAACTTAATGTCCCTTACTTAAGTTGGTCCCCGGCCACTCAGTAACCTAAAGATCCACAGATTCTAAAAGTTCAAGAAGTTGCCAATTTTCGCGGTTCTTCAAGTTCCACGATATTCTCCCCCAACACGAGGAGCTAAATTCGTCGAGTTCGGACAGTCGAAGGTAACGTTCCGTACTATAAATTTGTTAACGAATGATGTTAATGAAAATGGGATATTTTATATATAGTCAAATAAGATATCTTGGCTTAGTGCGAGAAATTGAACGCCGTTTTTCCGTAAATGGCTATAAAAGTAACTACGATTAGTAGATGCGTGACCGAAATTTGAACAAATCGATCTGGGATACAATTATCCAAAATCTAGGACCACGATCGGAAATTTACCGAGCCGAATGAGTTTAATTTGTGTAAAAGAAACGTTCGGATATTGACCCAATCAGAAAATTGAAACCGACCGATGTCGTTCATTGGACTCGTTTCCCACCAGGCATTTTAGATTCATTCCAACGAACTGGACGAGAGAGGTCAGATGCCCGGGTCAAAACGACATTACCGTCAATTTGCTTTACGGACACCGTGTAATTACACTTCCGGTCATCGGCATCGCAGACGGCTCACTGAATTACTGCCGACGGTTTTACGAAGAAATCGTTCGTCGGTTAATAGAAATCCAGAAAATAAAAACACCTAATATAAACTGGACGCGCGCCAACTAAATGGATCCCTAGCAAAATGGAAAAAAACCAACTGAACTCTGAAATGTGTACTTGAAACATCACTGAACGTCTCCAAAACTCGTATAATAATAAGCCACTAGATCTAAAAGTATGAATTACCCACTAATAAAGTAGCTAACTGCTGAATTTTCATCGGATGATCGAAGCCGAAGCGAATGTTTCAGCGAAGAGTCAGTCTCATAAAGAGAACAAGTTTTATTTTTACATCGAATTAAGGGAATTCTTGGAAACAAACATCAGAAGATAGGGTGAAAACCGACAAAGGATATGAGTGCGCGAAGAGAAATTCAAAGATAAATTGTTGGGTCAATGATACTGGTTTCATAGTTATTATTAAAAATTGATAAATTATATTCAATCAATCGGAATATTTCACCTTTTTATATTTTGCTAGATATTAATACTAAGAGCATTAAGTCCAATCTAAACCTAGCTTACTCTGATTCTTCCATTAAAATATTGGTAATTAGGATCGAACTCCAGGAGAGAGGTCTGAGTGTTTCATATCGGTTCATTTGTAATGAGATTAAGTCTCGGGAAAATGTAGTAACTAAGGGGGAATTGGTCGATTTGGAATTGCGGTATTCCGCACAAAAGACACTTACAGAAGAGGTCTGAGGCCAGGATAAAGAGGCAGCCGTTGACATTGTGTCACGATAGCGATATTGAACGCGGGTTGAGATCTGACACTAGATAGGGGAGGGAGCGACCCCTGCCCAAGGAGTCAAGAACTGAGAGATAGCCACTTTGGCAGCCAATCGTCATCATTTTATATTTCACAGCCGGCGTCCTTCACAGTTGAATATCGTAAGGCCTATAAGGCTTCCCTCCGATCGCGGGTACGACGAAACTCAATTTTCTTCTTTCTACGTACTAATCGCAACACCCGATCTCGCCGGATATTCGGCGCACGAAGGGGGCCTTCCGGACGCTTCCGGTAGGACCTCCGATGCTCATCATTCCCACTCGGCTGTCCCCTATCCCAATCCAGGGCCGTACCCGGGGTAGAGTCATCTCTACCTCAAGGACCGTTACTGTCCTTACTGAACAACAAATAATCCCTAATCTGATCGCATTATGTTAGTGCGGGCGTTAACAAAATTATGATTTTCAGCCTCCTAATCTGTGAAGGGGGTAGAACAGAAATAAGTCTGCGAACGTTTTAAAATCTGGGTCAGAAGGTCACTAACAAATACAAATTCTGCGGAATTTTTTACATACAATATCCAGAAAATATTATCAACTCCGAAGTTAATTTCCCACCTTGAATTAGAAATTATTGGGGCTTAACGCTCTGTAAACAGACGCACTATATATTGTCAGCGATATAAAAAAAGAGAATCTTTGTACTATCAGTCTACCCACAGAAAACGTCTGCAGTCCACGACTTTGTTATAGCAGTTATTTAATCAAACAGAGATTATATTATAAATCGGCGTTGTGGTCAACTGGCGCTTTGAGGCCATAAGGGTCGGGGGGAGGAGGGTGTGTCCCAGTTACTGGTTTCCGCCGTTTCTGAATTCTGGCGCCGGAAATTATTATATTACCGCATTGCGATCCCCCTCCTCCCCACCTCTCGATACCGTGCCACTGTATTCGGCGCTCTGGCAAAAGAAACAAGTCCCCCGGCTTAAATCAACCATCTGAAACATGACTTACAAGACTCTTAAATCAGCCTAACCGGCCGGAATACAAGCGACAGAAAATAGGACTATTCTAATTTATTAAATATTAATACAATTTAAATGTATAGGCTTAGTCTGTATAATTGGGGACTTGAAAGGAGGTAATTCGTATGGAGGATTTATTTTTTTATTGAAATAAGATTTTATACTGTTCGTAAATTCAATATTGGAAGAGACAGACGGCTCTTGGAAGAGTGTACAGCGAGTTTGCGGTATCCGGCAAGATATCTGTTATGGATCGTGCAAGTATGTTGCGGATGTTAACGTTTTCAGTGTATTACGGGTGCCCACGGGACGTATTCTTTGCAGCAGAGTGTGAAATACGTTTGGAGTGCATCGTGCACAACAAAGGCGTTCAGCACGTAATAATTTGCAGCGACCAGTACAGCCAGTATGCACCGGGGCCAACAACTCTGAAACGTTTAGCTCCGTGTAATATGCAACCTTATCCTGGGACCCTGTACCCCGCGGTGAGGTATTACGGGAACCGTGTGGGCACGCATGTGCGGTGTACCAACTTTCACTAGGCAAAAGTTTCACTTTCGAAGAGGACGACGTCAGGACGATGATTACGGGTTTTGGGCACGCGCTAACAACAGACATACCAATTTCGGTAGTTGCACAACAATGATATATTCACGGAACGTAGGATTGACGTTTCACAATTATCTATAAATATTGAAAGCCGCGAGAAGTCTTCCGTTCCGCCGTCGTGAGCAAATACGATTGGCCGGATTTACGAGGCTGTAAAAAACGTAATATTACGCCGCTTCGATTATCCTTCGCATTAATAAAGCCAACGGCGTCCCAAATCGTGACACACGACACTGCGGCATTTTCCCGATAAGACAAAAGCTGTGGTGTGATATTATTTGGCTACTCAAGTATAAAATTATTCATGGGAAACGGTTCAATGGCTTCATTATTTAAAAAAAAAAAAACTTCGGAAAAGGAATTTGTGATGGGCATCCGTGAAGGCTTGTGGAATGCTACCGAAACTGGTCTACCCTAGAACTAATCGGGCAGAACCTACTAGGAATACTGGCGGTCGTATAAACACACGATTTCCTTCTACCTCATTGACGAAAAATAAACATTTTCTCCGAGTAGTTGAAAGGAAAAATTAGTAGTTCATTTTGTTCAGATGAATATTACTAAGGTTAATATTTGAATTTGTAATTTGTGACCTCAAATGTAACGGCATGCTGTTCGGATGGTAATAATTGCGGGTGTAGAGTGTTACAAAATCATCGATCGATGAATACAGACATCGTATCGTACACTACAAACGGATACAGAAGGATAACTGAAATCGATTAACCGAATACGACCTTGGGAACAATAAAAAGACGTGTAAAAGCGATGCCGGCCCAATAATGGGTTGCTGTGAAGAGAGGTAGAGGTAGAGGTAGAGGTAGAGGCAGAGGCGGAGGGACCGGCGCAGAAGGTCCGGCACAAAGACCCGGCCGCCGGAGGTCAGAAACCTTTGTCGGGACCGAGAAGGTCACCGGAGAGCAATGAAGGCACTGGATGACGTTCGGCGGCCTCCAACCGCACCATTTCAGATAATAACCCGGCCCCCGGCCGAGAGGACCGGGAGAAGGAATTCGAGAAACAAAGACCCGTGCCCCGACAAAACAGACTGTGCAACATCGTTATAAAACAGGCGGAACTATCCCGACAATTAACCTGATGAAAATATTTTTTTTTTAACTTTTTTTATTTTGCTCCTGTTTGTCTCGATAAAGAAACCACCCGATGATGGCGCGTTTTGACACGATTTAAATACTGTCTCTGGGCCGGTGGCGTTTAAGCCGTCGTGGTGGGGATAGTGGACGGGTAAAGAGAGGAAAGGGACTGAACGAGCGGATTAGGATGAGGAGAAAGGTGGGAGTGGAACTTCGGGAACCGGGATTTTGCGACTTCGTCGACTGTCGGTATGTTGAGGTCATGGTGGATTGTGCGGTTAGAAACATACCCGGGGGGAGCATTAAGGATGGTGCGAAGGACTTTTGATTGAAATCTCTGGATGCGAGCGATGTCTGATGTCTCGGTGGAACCCCATAGCTCTATACCGTATGTCCATGTCGGTTTGAGTATTGCTTTGTATATTGTTAGTTTGTTACTTAAGGTCAATTTTGATGTCCGTTTTAGTAATGGCCTTAAGAGTCCAAATTTTCGGTTTTCTGTAATGGGGACCTGATGAAAATATACCGAAAATTCCTTGAGTAGAATTAGAGATGTAAAAAGTCTGTATTATGTTAAATATTTTATTAGTTATCACCAATAGTTATATTAGTTTTATTAGTAATTGACCCTGAAAACATATACACATTGTCTATCTGAAGGGGTGGAATGTGTGTACTAGAGTGGATTTCATGTCGAAAGACACAAAAATATAAATAACGATAAAATCTAGCGCTACTGAAGGACTGCCGATAAATGAAAGTGACTCGCGGCGACAGACTAATCCCCGCTCTTTACTAGTGGATGGCGTAATTGGTTTTGCCACGCACGAAGCGTTCAAAGCCCCAGGGGGAGGAGTTAACTTCGCCCAGTTTACCGAAGAAACCGCCCTTGTGTGCGTTTTTGTGAGTGCGTGTACCGCCTCCAATATTCTACGATGAAGCACCCAGGAAGTTTCGTGGAGAGCTCGACTTATCTCAAGAATGCCTCGAACATTTGCCCGAAACTCAAAATTCTATTTCCCTAAAGCGAGGATATAATTCATATTAATTCTCAATACAATTCTGCCGCAACCGAAGAATAGATGGTCAAATGTAAGCTGCGTATATCTTAACTAATATCTGATTACATAGCGCTTTGCAATACACTGTATAACAATCATCAAATAAGATAAAATACAGGCAAAGACTAGTTCTAATACTAATACGTTAAATGCTGATCAGCGTTTGCGAACTCCTCTCGTGATGAAATAAATTTGACCCTTTTTATAACCTTTTTCAAACTTATCTAAATTTAATATTTTATTTTCAATACGTTGCAATCGAAAATAAATGATAGGGATAAATAAAGGCTGACAGTTATGCTACTACAGAGGAGATACGAGATTCCCTCATAGCTCTCTGTTCCTCAGTTGCGAGTTGAAATCTATTAAGACCGATTTAAAAGGCCATGTTTGTAAGTTTTCTGTCCAAGTTACATTTTGGATATCCAATTTAGAGTTTAGAGAACAATCGGATTCAGAGGGGGGGCGTTTTCGAAGCCACGCAGTTCACGCTTCAGTTTCTGCTTCATCTTCTCCCATCTTCATACAGGACTTAACGCATCGATACCGGGGGCGGAGAATGCGAAATAACGCAGAAACGAATAAAATCATCATTAGTTGGATATCATAAATATATCTATTCCACACAAAATTGTCGTTTTCTACGAAAAGCTACGCGTATACTAAAAATATAAGAAAAGAAATACGATACCCATAAGCAGCTAGGTCGTATAAACCTCGAAAGTACCTGTGAACAAGCGACTTAGGCCGGGCTTCCTCAGTTATGGGACTTACAATCGGTAAAATACTAGGGTATACACGAGGAGAGAATATACGGCGCATTTTCATATTCGCGACCTCATTATATGTCCGTCGCTTTAATTTGACAAACACAAATACAAACGAACCCGGCATTTTCATATATCCCGTGCCGTTATTGCTTTACCAAGAACCAATCAGTGATGCGTCAATATTCGAGGGCATCAATACGCCATAACTGATTACGAAAGTTATAACATTAATCAGGCGAGCGGTCGCAAACCCAAGAGTATTAATCAAATCTGTTGAAAATACAAGTTATATAAGACAAAAGTGAATT
This sequence comes from Lethocerus indicus, assembly GCA_019843655.1. Classification (NCBI taxonomy): domain Eukaryota; kingdom Metazoa; phylum Arthropoda; class Insecta; order Hemiptera; family Belostomatidae; genus Lethocerus; species Lethocerus indicus. The sequence goes on along the minus strand of JACDQD010000007.1, from coordinate 2,894,106 downwards.
ATATTAAGCACAGTGATTACATCGCTTAAACCAGTTGTCCTTCGATTTTTTATAGTTAAGTCCCTGAGCATAAGTATTTCTGAATGAAGTAAGCCACCCGGTTCGTGTATTATTCAACCATAAATTAACGTAATGCTCATATTATGTTAGAACAGACAGACGTAGAAGGACTGTCTCGTGGTTTTTCTTACCTGGTCATGACGATATCGAATTAGACTCATTGAAATTATACTCAATGCAATTAATCTGCATTTTTTGGAATGCATAATTTATGATATCTTAGCGAGTAAAAGTATGTTTAATTTAAATAGAACCGATAAAAACTAAATGCGAACATTTAAAAGCGGGTATAATTATGAACAAAAACAATCCGAATACACCCTTGGCCTCTGCAGAGAAACAAACACATGTAGTGAAAACGAAAACAAGCATATACGCCCATACATTAGACGCACGTACAGAATCAAGCCAGCCGTAAATACGCAGAAATACGGCCACACACGAAAGCACATACGGACAGAATACATTCATTGGGGTACGCGGGTAAAATATGAAATGGCGCCGTATCCATAAGCACACACACACACACGCATGATTGAAGAGGAGCACACAGGTGTAATCCCAAAACGGAAACTGGCACGCGCAGGTGTAAATCTTTCCGAGAGAAAAGACGGAGCCAAAAATTCCTGGCGACATCATTACGGCCGGGGGGGGAATTTCCATAGTTCTCGGGACGGTGGGAAACTGAAAACCCCGACGAATGGACAAGAAAGTCGAGCACTGGAATAGAATAATAATAGCGCAAAGGAGAGAGAAAAGAGGAGAAGAGGAGGAGAGGAGCGGTGTTGGAGCAATGAACTGTTGCCAGCCGCGTACCTCGGGCTCCAACTACACTCTCAAATACCATCCCTTTACTACTGTCCACTATATATATATATATATATATATATATATATATATATATATATATATCCTATCTCCAAGCTATATGTTACCTCGTGTATACGCATACATCGCATACACTTGTATACAGCGATAGATTCGAGGCAGAATAGTCAATAACCGATTCGTTCTACAGACTAGTCGCAGAGCATTTATAAAGCATGGGAGCACGTCCCATTTCATTTGTCCGTACATCCCCATACATTCGTACTGGTATTCCTTTCGGTACGCGCGACAATCCAGAATGGAACTGAGAGAAATTTTCTTTAAATACGCAAAGCCAACCTGTAAAACAAGCAATGGGCCGCTTATATAGTCGATAAAAAATCTCATTTCTAAAATTGGACTAACGCGGCGGATAATTTAAGTAATATATAAAAAAATGGCTGGTGGCAAAAACGATTTCGTTGGTAGTACGATACGACGATATGTTGACGTTTCTAAACGATATGCATTCGTGAGTTAGCGTATGTGTGTGGTTTGCTATTGATGACCCATCAACCGACGTTTGGTCGAGAACCAATCAAGGTTTGGTTCCGGTCCCGAAGAGCGATGGGGGGACACAGACGGCCGATCGAATTACTGCATTGGACGTGATCACTCTACTATTATACAACGGAACTCTGTTTCAAGCACTAATGCATCGGTATAAACGTTGATTTCAATAAGAGTGAAACACTTGGTGAAATTTAAACTATCACTATAGTTGACTGGGCGAGAAACGAAAGCGGTGTTATTTCGTTACAAACAAGAAACGGACGTCGAACAGGGGAAAAGTTATCGAAATAGGACGCCGCATTCTTCACCGCATTCTTCATTTCTTGATATGAGACTATATCTCCGTGTTGACTACATCGTTGACAGCGACAATTGACCACACATATATTTCTCAAAAATAAGCGAGGCGTATGTGAAATTCGGAGGAGTTCAATAAATATATTCGGATGCTTAGCGGAGTACACGAGATGGATCAATCGGTGACAGAATTTTTGCGATACAATATTGAATTTCAGCCTAAATTTGCAGACTGGTCTACGTATCGTCCCCTATAACGCTCAACGAGATAATGGTTACGGTAAAAGGGTAAATATATGAACCACCAAGAAAATGTTTTTTTACAGATTTTTACATCTTGATTAATATTGCTACAGAATGATGAGAAAAACAGCCTCAAGATTTATGTGATAATTTTTTGAATAATATTAAATCTGTTTCTCGTTTAACACTCCCACTGTTACTACTGTAGTAGTACGAACGGAATCCGCCGTGTTTCTAATATAATAGATGAAATAGAAATGGCACGGGCTTTAAATTCAAATTACTTAAACCAATATGATTATGCTAAGTTATGATAGTTTCGGCCTTGGGATCCGCTTAATGTGAACATAATGACATACATTTATAAAACTATCTAATCGTTAACTTTTGGAAGGCTCGAAGCTGCGAGATTTTATCCGAAGTATTATAGGCGCCTAAGTGGAAGGGACTCGAGCCGGCGGGGTTAAGTGGTGGACGACCCTTCTGTTCCAGTAATAAACTGTCTCCCGTGTCCTTCCCGTTCTGCAGAAATTCCGGTAGTCTATTGACTCGGCGGTGACCTCACGACCGCGTCCAAGTACGAGGACATCATCACAGTCGTCTTCACAAACACACACCCGTACAGTGTTAAAAGTCGGTACGCACTTTCATAATACTCAATTATCCTCACAAATTAGGCACATTAAAACGCGGCCGATTACAGACTCAGATGATGACCTCTATGACCAATTTCTTGCCTTCAGCCTATTTTCGTTCTGATTTATCCGCATTTAAATAAAGACTACAAACTACGAAATAGAAAATATTCGCCTAAAAACAAAACTGTTAACACCCAAAAATATTATGTGTTTCGTACGTTTTGTAGGGACATAAACTACTATATAAGGACTCGTCCTGCGTAATATAAATTGCCGTTCTCGGAGCACGCGGTATAACAAAGGGACTGGTAATTTTATAGGAGTCGGGTCGGTAAAAGTCTTCGGGCCAAGGGAAAGCCGGCCCCAATTCAGCTCGGACCCAACAGACCGTTAGTCACACGAGCCCCTGAGTCAGACACGTCTCGGAACGTAACAACCGACCGCTTCAAGGCAGCCTACGGTTATGGTTCCCATCGCTCTACATTCGACCCGACAATACGGGGGGCCTGATGAGATAGTCCGCCTTCCCAACGGACCCGGGGGTCTCACGGTAGCAGAGAAAAAACATAATATCCCAATACTTCCTACCGCATTTGGCTCAACTGCAACCCGCTTTCGGGCTTCAAATAAACAACCGGTCAAACGACTGTGGTCGAAACTGACAATAAAGCATGCCTACATTACGGCAGGCTTTACGCGCCGTTATTACTTAATTAGTGAATAACGAATGACGCACGGGTTCTGCCAATGAACGCGAAAATCCAACTCAACCATAGTCACGCTCACATAGTGTCGACCAATATCTCGAGAGTGCGATTGGGAGAAAGAGGAGGACGTGATTGCCCATTGTACGAGGAAGAATGGGCAGAACTTATCCGACGGGTTGAAATGAGCACCATCTTAGAACATAACGATTCCCATCTCTTCAAGAAGGAAAAGCACTCAGAAGCGCTGAAGACCTTTGCAGGGAGGACTTTTACTCCCAGATTTGGAATCAGAGACCGATTGAGGCGTTTATCATCCAACCGGTTCCGGATGGCAACCCGAGCCCTTCCGGTCGAGAGTGTCGTCGACGGTATTCTATAATGGCTTAGAGTAGTTGTTGGGAGAAAGGCAGTAACGGTTTCGCTTCGTATTATTTACTCGCATTGTACACAGTTTGGTATGAAAGTTGTGGGCCAAAAAAATGAACTGGACGTCTTTAAATAAAATGGTATAATTCTGGGAAACAATTGCGTATAAAGGAATTTGCGGCGCCTATACTAATTCAGATAAGTTTATGTTTAATTAGGTTATATTATTTAGATAAGATGTTTAACAAGTAATTATTACAGTAAACTGTCCGTCTCAACGCCGTCGCCGACCAACGCAGGGGCGCCATGTTCGGCGGGTTAATCGATCTCAATCTGTTCAGGAAATAACGGTATTGCGTTTGCAATAATGTATTGCTTCGGCTGTTGGATCGACCCACGCCGATCCAACAGTTTTCCAGGAAACGGACACGAAAAATTTACCGTTCAAGAGAACTTTACATAGATGGGAAGGCATCGATACAGGAACTGTTCCCAAATCTAGCTCCGTTTATAATAAAATGAATTTTTTTGTATTCATTTCACACTGTTTAGCGTGTCCCAAATTGTCTCCTACGGCCGCACATTAATCCTTTCTTCTGTGGAATAATACAATAGCAGTACATAATGTGACACGGTTACCAATAACTGTATACACGTATGTTTCTATTGTACAACAATTACTACCACGCTGACCACAACGGAGCCATTATATTGTTAATCTAGAGTACATTTGACCCAACACTCTGCCGGATGGGGGTGCCCCGTTTTCATCTCTCGGCGTGTCCAGCCACAGTCGGTTTTATCTCGCCAAGAACTTGCACATGACACACTGGCTATCATAATAACTTTGCAAGACGCCACACTAAAACGGACGAGAGAAAACAGCTATTTCGCTTTGAATCGATTTGTCCCATTGACAAGTCAAGCCAATGTCACTTCCTCATATCATTAAGTCGGCGGCGCTTAGTGTCGATCGGCTGGATCCCGATCGTAGTTACTACCCCCTTTATCGCCCCCGCACATACTTCGGCCGCCCGGTCAGTGTTCAATTAAACGTGACTCAACTTTTTGTGCTACGGCTCACTTTACTCCCGGAGTCACGATCGTGATGATGAAGGCGGGGGGTGGGGATGTGATGCAAGAGTACGAACGGCCATCGAATCGTATCCCACGGCGGACTTCAGAGAAGGACGTTTTCAATTCGGCAAATAAAAAATGTTCGAGAGAATGGGCGCACGAATAATTTTTAACGAATATTTAACGATGAAAGTTACAGCGTGCACAGTTTTCCCATAAAACAGAACGATACTCGACTAAAAGAATAATCAAATCTCGATTATGTACTACAGTAAGGAGGTGAGCGGTATAATGGTTTCAAACAAAGCGGGAGGAGAGAGAAAATTGGACAACTGCTATTCTGAATTCTAACCCAACAGTCCCCTGTTTATTATTTTTCATTCTTTAATGAATTTTCATTATTCATTGAATAGTATAAAAGGTGTATTGCGGGTCACGAGGTTTCAGTACGCGGGTACTTAAATCGACAGCTTTTAACATTGCAAATACTCTCGGAAAAACAGGGTTTTCTACAGAACTGTAGAGTCACTGCTGTCTTAAACGGAACGATAGGTCAGATTATTGAACTTGGTAGGTGGGGGCGGTATAGAGCCGGGGCCGGGCTCCGATACCAGTCGGCCTTCACGTCCCACACCGGCCTCCACCTCCAGCCAACGGCCCAACTCTAAACCGAACTATAAAATGCTCAATTCCACCGCTCCTCGAAGCATTTTTTCGTTTATCGGTTTTTCGAGTGGCGCGCAATCGTTTTCCGCCACCCTTTCGAAACATCGTAATACACTACTGCATTTGTCAACTTGAAACAGTTTCAACAAAGTGCGTTTAGCGGCAATATTTGACTGCCATGTAAAAATTAACCCGAAGAAGTATTCTTCTGACCGTAGAACAACCTTTCGTCGGGATCGGGTCAAAAGCGTGATCTGGGAAACCTAAAATTTCAAGGGTGGCGACGTTGGACACGAAGTAACGAGCTTTATATATTCGGGTCTATGGCGTTCGATCCAACAGACGACAGTGGTACCTATTCAATGTACCTAAGTAGGATCACGATTTTCCTGCCGGGAATTAAAATATCTGGCGAGAAACTAGTAACGGTGATCGATGAGCTCAATCAGGATATTACGGCTGGTATGAGAAGGTTATCCGACTCAAAATTTGATTCGGAGAGAGTTCATTTTACATTTAAGTATTCACCTAGAGGGACCCATACCTGAAATTACTGTCCTAAAATACACTGAGAACGAAAGCCGATACATTTCATCGTATACAAAAGTTCGAACTGCATACTATAGCGCTATCCGGAAGTCGCAACTTTCCAACGATTTTGACTACTGACGACGCGTAAAAAGCCGTCGAGCTCTTTGTTTCAGAGACCCGGATAGTTCGGATAAACTCTCAATGCCATTGAGTCTTTGAGCGCGTGGCGTTCGCGTTTCGATCGGCCCATGCGGTAATTCAACGAATGAACTAACGCAAACTCACGGCCGTTTTTTTTTCCTTCGCCAATCGCCGGCTAACGGGATTAATTTTGCGCGCAATTTGGCGTTCCCAAAAACCTTTGACGAAATCTGACCGTATGTAAACAGATCTGGGCTCTACTTGCGAGAAACGAGTAGACGATCAAGGTATTATTGCCTTATTAAAAATAACCTAGTCTCCCACAGCGTAAATTGAACTATTAAGAGCATTGCAGAAATGATAGCGCGGTTCTACTAGTTATTATTCACTGTTCGATAAAACAACGTACTTAATCTGAATGCTTACAATTTACATTAATGTCGATCTTATGTTTGCTCGAGACGATACGGGAGCATTGACCTGAGATGTTTTCTTCCTATACTACGTACATTCTGATTATATGTACAATAATATCGTTCGGTGTTTCCGGGAATCTCGGGTTTCTAGAAATCAGAAAAAATACTGACTCGCATTTAAATTACAGAGATGAGGTTCAGATAATTTTTTTCGAGATCGTCTTACAACGTAAATTAGGACATGCGCCGTTTTCTTGTTATCCTCAGAGTCGCGCCATCTTTGCATTCTCCCCGAGGCCTACTCATTTCTCATTCTTTCATTCTCATTAATTCTTTTCTCACTGACGTTATTTGATTTTCCCCCTGAATTGAACAACCGCCTTGTATATTAAATGTAACGGATATACAGTAATTGATGACAGCATGTGCGAGCAATACCGAGATCAATGACAGAATAAATTCATTAAATTTTTCCACACAATAAAAATAATATATAAACAGAAAAAATATGTACACAGTTCTACATTCCACAGAAGGAAGTCCGTTCTCTACAGTACCGTCCATTTAAACATTTTTAAATGAATACGTATAAATAAATTTGTATTCAAATCGTAATTACGGACTGCCAGTGCTATTACAACAACAGTCGTTTATAGTTCCCTAAATATTAAGCGAGTGCATTATTCAGATTGCTTTTCTTAAATGAGGCAAACGAAACGATTCACACTGGCAGGTGGCTCGGAGCGACAAAAGGTATGCCCGTAAAACGGAATCTGACTGCACGTTCTATATTTAAATTGTCCCGTACAGTAGTACGGAGAGTCATCCGAGCGATGGCGGACGGCCAAAACACACCCGCGGTTCTGGGAGGTTTGCCACCTCCACAAAACCATTATTGTTATTGGGTAATTGGAAGCCGTCGGCAAAGAAACGATTTTTAGAATTTTTTTTTTTTATCCCGACCTACGAATAAGATACGATCGGAAATTAATACGATTGAGTGCAATATGACATTCGATAGTGACAGGCATCACAATGGTTGCTTACATTCGAATAGTGTTCGTTCAATTTTACTTTATCTTCATTATTTATTCGCAGAAATCACTCTTAATACAAAACACGCTAACAGAATGTTCAGTCGATCTTGTAACGAGAACAATCGCTCTGGTTCTGCCACGATGTTGAAGTCGTACATAATTAGGCATTATTAAATATAGAGTTTAGTTCAAACGTTAAAATACTCTGTTTCAGTGAGCACAAAAAAATATTCAATATTCAGATCTTAAATTCAAATATGTTTAACCTTTAGTTTAGTTTTTAGCGTTAAGTTCAAGTTGTGATTTGATAGGCCTACTGTTTGCGGCTGCTAAGAAGAAAGTGCGTGGGTCATCGACTCCGACAAATATATTTGACTTGCACATTCCGAAACTAGCTGCCGTTTTAGTAGTTGCAGAGAAAGAGGCCCGTTCCCACGTCAAACGAAAAGTCCAACTGCGAGATCTCGAATTATAAAACAGCGACTATAATCAAAATGACGTCCGAGCTATTGCACACCACAGGTCGTACCTTCCGAGGCCAAACACATAATTGGCGGTAGGGACACGCAAAATGGCTATTACATATTTCCACCGAATAAATACAATTGCAAGACGACTTTAAAAGTTTATACCGAACCTATTTTTGAAATTTCAGCAAAGGGCTAAAGGCACGGGTTATATTATACGGGGCGGTGAGCCCTTACAGAAATACACAGCCTTAAGTACAATAGTAGTGTTCATTAATGTAGTTCGTACAGCATTCTTACACAATATTAAACTGTAAGGCGGACAAAATAGAATAACATTCTTGACAGTCTTGAACATCCATTTCCCCCTGGTGGTTCTCCGACTGCCCTACTATTATTGGAATTACGGTACCAATAAAATTATTATACAATGGTAAAGTGCATTTAGAGCAGTGTTCCGGCAATTCAGAACATCTAGAGCCGAACGATCAAACTGAAACTGAAGTAACGGGGAAGGGGAAAACTGGTGCCTAACGCTAATTTCATTTGATTATAAAAGATTACTATAATGAACGGTACAATCAAAATTATAGTGGTATATTATATAAAATGTGATGAAATTTTTAGAGAGAAAAATTGAGGAACAACCGTGAATGCAATCATGCAAAACGGGAGTTGAATTATACAGGGAGTTAATTGAATCTGTGGTATTATGGTTTAGGAATATTTACTCGGGGAAGGGTTATACTTGTATACTTTTTGTGGTCGCTGAAACGAACGCGGCAGGAGTGCGAACACAAGAAAAACTGATTGTTACAACGGGGTTCTTGAGATTGGTCCAATTCGGAAATGACTCGGCCTTAGGAAAAATTTCGGCTTCCGCCCAGTAGATTTATTAATAGTTGATGGGCCGAAAATAGCGGCAGGCCGGAAACAGGTGGAATACCCCCGCGGCCGAAACCGAGCCCGGTTTCTTCGACTTCGCGAGGCGCATTAAGACGCCCTTCGCCACAGTCCCAGAGGTCGTCCCGGTACGTTCTGCGACACTCCCAAGCAGAGTTTTAATAGATCCTACGACTATCCTAAGTAAGAATGTATTAGAACCTTTAAATATCCTTTCGGCAGGAGATCCTTCGTTTGTTGTCGAAGACTTTTAGACATTCCCAGGCATTCTTCCAGAATATAATAAATTGTCTAAAAAGACGTGCACTACTACCTCTAAATGTAGAAAACCAATTATGTAAATTTATGAGATCTCGTCCCATCTGTTAAGTAATCGCTCTGGAAAATTCCGTGCTCATAACCGGAACGGCAATAGAACTGGGAAGTATTCCTGAGAACCTAATTCAACATTAAGAATAAGATTTCTTCTTCTTACATGGGAGAATTTTTATCTCCTGTCCATTCATTTTTAACAATGCGAGTTTCCTATTATTAACATTTTATTTAAATTTAACATTTAAATATTATATTAAAAGCAGAATATTCAATGGTTGTCAAGATCTTTAAGGTAGACTGCGATTATTACAATGAACCGCTTATAATCATGGATAAAACATTATAAGCCCCTAAGCGGGGCTTACTCATTAAGACAAATCTTAATCCGATGAAATTAATCAACAATAATTTTCCGGCTCAATTTTCCTCAATCAGATACCCATCTTCAAAGTTTAAAGTTCTTCAAGGGGCCATAGGCGAACAGAATTCGGCTATTTAGTTTAATGCCCCGGACAGAATTTTTAAGTTCGGTCATTTACCGCTAGAACCCCCGTTAGAAAGACACACTAAATCAAAGGACCGGAAAAACACCGGAGCCACTGATAGTTAGGTGATGTTTTTTTTTTCTCTAGAAACAACGTTGTTTTAATTCGCCGATAACTCTCAGAGGGGCCATTGTCGGTGATTCTGTTATCTAGACCAGATAACGTCCACAGATTGGGTCAACGCCGATTCTGCCTATCTAGGCACACGAGTAGCACGGATAATATATGCTCAGCGTGTATTCATTATCAGGAACATCCCGTCAAATATCGATTAATTTAATATACGCTCCAAGGTCTAAAGAAAAACACTTTACGAACATCCTATAGTTGTTATTATGGGCAAGATTCACTCGAAGCGGATGCTCTTAGCGAGCTTATAAACAGAGTTTAAAACAAACTCAGACTATTCTGTATCGAAGAAAGGAGAGGACGTTTAACACCAAGCATTTCTCCGTACTACCGCCTTGTTAATTTAAGTAAAAATGCCTGCACAACGATCCCTTACAAGAAGATCTAATCCACACGATGTCCACACAAGGAACAAGATTAAAATACACGCCCTTCTGAACTACTTCTAAAAGCAGGCCGGTAGCGGTATAATTAAAATGTTTCAATCAAACTTTTTTGGCTTCGAGAGCACCTTCAAGTGCCGCCGCGAGATGATTGCGGCACTTAAACACCAATTGTTTTTGCAAGCTCCTTGACCAGCTTCGGCGTCTATGTACGGCTTCTGAAAGTACACTGGTCCGAATATCATCAACCGTTTTCAATCTCCTCTGCCCTGTTTGCATCTCCGCCATAGTCCGTTCTCATCGGATTGACAATACTGAAGAGACAAATTGTTTCTGCAATCCCATGGACCAGTTCCACGGCAGCAGTAGATGGGTCGGAATATCATCACCCGTTTTCAATCTCCTCCGGCTCGTTTGGATCTCCGCTAGACCGTTTTTTTTTTATCGGATTAATGATACCGAAGAGAGTACTTCTTTTTAATACGGACTCCTTTAGTGCAGACGATCTCGAGTGGCGCAAAATGGAACGTTATTTACGTCTTCTCTTTGAATCCTGTCGACCGGTTTCAAGCATACTCTTCTGCCCCCCAATAGCTACTGGTAACGACCCCGGAATTCGTCCGGATTAGCTCGCCAATTCCTATCGGGTAGACGACTCCCGCCGGCCAAATCGATATTCGGCCCGCACTTTCCTACGCTCTCAACCGGCGGCTCTTACCGACGCGGCGCGAAGGGGACGATCGTGCCGATAATAATCCACAGACCGATGACAATCGTCCGTAACCGGCTATTGGCGATAATCGGGGTCGATGAAGACGGGAATACGGGGGTACGAAAGGTAAAGGGGGGGGGGGGGGCAGGGCTGACCCAGTGAACCTCACCTTCCGCAATGGGCACATAATCGATGAGCTAGGTCACCACCGCCGTCGTCGCTCTTCCTCCCACGCGTTACAACACCGTAAAATTACCCAACGATTTTTTTTCCTCAGTTAGTCCATTCCATCTAAATTGAAGCTGAACGAAATCGTTTACTATTTATTAGTGACGAAATTATTTACCGAAAACTCTATTTTCCCATGATATCGACAAAATAAATATTATAAATAACTATTTGCAGTTTCATCAAATAGAAATTCATTTCTTCCCAAAGGGACCACACTTATAAATTAGCTCATCAACATTATGTTTAAACGACAGACGCCAAAGTTATTACGCAACGGAAGCGATAAGACTCATCGTGCAGGAAAAGCGCACTAGAGAAAAGTGGTGGAAGTTGTATTTTTATATACGAAACTTTTCGAGAATAACGCGAGCAGAACAGTATTTCTATCGAAATTCGGTGGTAACAAAATTGAAGCCAAATAACATCTCAAGAAAGGTGGAACTTGTGCAGTCGGCCGTTTATACGGGGGAGTCCTTGGCGCATTGTCGAACCCTAATGGTGGGCATTGAATTCAACCCGGTAATACATAGAAGTCCTTGGAATAAGTATTGACTGTATTCGCGACGTTGGCGTAGTTTGTATTTAGGTCTCCCTCCTTTCCAATATTGCGACTGCAAACAATAAGTAATCTTATTCCTATACAACGAAAAATTCCCTGACCCGAATTATTTTCATTGCAGTTCGTGACATAAAACAATATTGGTAATAAACAGTATTTCATGTGGGAAACAATACGTAATAAGATACGTCTTAATTACGTCTTAATTCGATTTGGTGGTGGATGAAAATTGCGGCTAATAATAATTACAACCAACAGTGGAAATAAGAATTCTAACAAGTTAAATCTAATGTCATACAGGCATGTATTTTCTTCTCCTGCTACTTTACTAAACCAAAGAGCAACCTGTTCTCATTGCCCTTGCAGCAACATCCAAGGAACCCTCCATAAATACACACACTACTGCCTATTTACCTACTGGCAGATATCCAATTACTCCTTTCTATATATACGAGCATATGGTGGATCTCTTTGTTACGAACTAGTGGCTCTCTTCTTATGTTACACAATCCGCAGGCCCGTAATATCGGTACAGAGGCCATAACTAGCACTGGCCATCACAGGACGCCCCATTACTGGGCGCCGAGTTAGCACTATAAATCACTTTAATGTTTATTTATCCAGCGGTTACGACCACTGTGTGCCCGCGCTCGCGCCCAACTTGCATATTTCCCCTGTCCGATAAATAAATATCTCTTAAATTTAATACCCCAACGTCACTTTATTTATGTACCGTCACCGTTTATATCGTCTGCCTAGTATGTTCCTTGTAGATGAATCAATATATAATTTTCCTAATAAAAATACGAAATTGTTAATACCTTGAGTTCTCAGTAGTGTACTTGGGGCACATTTTCTATATTTAAAGCTCGACGAACCAAGAACACCGTATAGCCCAAACCGACTTTATGCTAGAGTTTAATTAGGTGTGTTCAAATTGTACGAAATAACACATTTGACTTTTTGATAATTGCATTTATTATTAAAACTTAATTTAGGTCGCAAGGAATACATTGTAAAACGGACCATTATGTTGGTTAAAATTATAGTATTCAATTAAAAAATAAAGCAATAATGTTTATTTAAACCTGATCCGATTGTATTCGTGTAAACTCTAGAATGAATATAAAATCGTAAAATATTCCTTATTGTTTTAAACTTTAAATAATAGTATTGGAAACTGAGAACACTGGAAGTGAGTAACGAGAGAAAGCATCCTTTCGGACAGTCATGTAAAGGTCGATGAATTCAGGCTAATAGCAGAAAGGGGGCCAGCCGAATTCAATTACTCTGACTAGAAAATAAAAAAATAAAAAAAACAGGCTAGCGCCTCCCCCGATCTCCGGGTCAGCATCCGTGCTCCAAGTGGTTTGGCACAGGGAGATAAGAAACCGCTTATTGTGCTCTGCAACAACCTACCGACGGCGCCTCCTCCTATACAACAGCCAGGGGGGGCACACCAAACCCTCAGGAATCGATAAGGCCCTTTCATCGGCCGACCTACAATTCCCGAATTTCAGGATCTAAAATTTACAAGAAATTAATAAGGTTTCAGCGACCAGAACATGAACTATCATTAACTTTCGTCAGGATCGCGTAATACTGTGGGAAAACCTCCCCACAGTTAGGGGGGGGGGGAGTTTGACCCCCTAGAAACCGCCCGAGCGAGCTTCACTTCAAGCTTTTGGCCCTTTCCTTCTGGAGCCCTCTTGGGTGTCAATATCACGGATATTAAAATACAGCCGGAAGTTTTTAAATACGCCGATAACACATTTCTTCCATCAGGTGCCGGTCACTTGACGACAGTTTGCCCGCAAGTGCGGCGAGTGCGCCCTCCTTAATTCGACCTCAGAGTCGACAAATAACGGTGCGTTTTGAGAAAAACGGACTACCATTTCCGCCGGCTCTAAAACCATTATCAAGGCTGTCCTCGAAACAATATGAACCCGGTCAATATGTATTTGCCAAACAGAACCGATATTAAAACGACCAAACGATTTTTCAGTCTGTGAATCTTGAGTTAAGTAGCATTCCCGTTTATCCTTTTCTTTCATAACAATAAATATCATTTATTGTTCAAACGCGCAATAATTCAAACTCTCGGAATGAAAAATACAGGTATCGATAAGTAGGTAGTTTTAGAGCACGCTTCGGACAAACGACTAACAATGAATCGATACTTGTGATATTAAATGACCGTTTACATATAATATGCTACATTGCAGTCAGGGAAGAGTCTACAAGAATAAATGCGCTCAAATCTCCATCAAACTACATGCGTATTATAAATAAATATGAATTAGTACGGTGCAATTTAATCCTATTAATAGAGTCCCATAAATAAAAGTACTGGGTTTAGAAATTTAAAGCGTTTTAAGCACAGAGTATTTTAGGATAACAACGAATCCTGTAAAACAAGTTTATACGAATTGTGTATTGAAATCCGGAGTAGAAAAGATATAATGCGGCCATTCTTCCTTTTCCTATCGCTTTTCAAATGGGGCCGTAGCGAAAAGACCGCTCTCTGGTGTATTTCGGAAAAGAAGAAAAAAAACCAACGAACAACGGCATAACTCGGAGACAAATAAATGTTCTGCGGAATATCCGAGCGAAAAACGGGGAGCTTTTAAATTTGAAAAAGAAACTAGTTTGAATGAATTTATTTAAAAAAAAAAAGAAAAATGTCAGTCCCCGAAAGCTCGGTAATTTATTAATAGTTTTCCGGACTTATCTTAAAATACTCCGTGGCAAAAATGCCTTTCAGATTCTGAACCGAGATTGGGTGAATTTTACGTTGTAAAACAGTGTCGCGTGCCCCACCCGCCATCTTGTACGGTGCCCGAATGATGCGGCATAAAATCAAGCGAAGGGAAACTACGGAACCAGGTTCAATAAACCTTCAACGTGTCGGCGTAACCTATTTGAATTTTCACCAGAGTTTTTTTCACAAGTCACTCTTTTACTGCTATAATTGTGGCTGTTTGGTAGTGTCTAATATTATATAGAATTTCGTTTTTTAATTAACGAAACCCTCAGGTATTTACGCAGTAGATTTTCAAACGTACCCTGTTCTAATGAAATTTAAATTGAATCCGTCGTAAAACGTCTGTAAATGACACAATTACTCTAGGAATGAAATGCTGCCAAGTTGAAATCATTATTTATTTAGTGGGAATCGCTCGATAAATTATGGAAACGTACACAGCCTTTTTACGTTTGCCAGTAGTAATTGGATTGGGTTCAGTGTAAGGTTTTGTACTTTGACATTGAGATAGATTGAGAATAGAGGAAACCCAGGAACAAAATCTAACATCACAGTGTCAATGTACTTATACGGCTAATAGGATGCGCAAATTAAATTATAGAATATATTAACGTTTTTTCTATGTAACTTATTGTTGCATTAGTTTTAATATTTACGTTTTCTTTTGCGGGCGATTCACGCGATGTGCAGTATTTTCATTCGGGCATTTCATTAATTTTCGGCGGTTTTTCATTGAAAAACGAGACCGAGGCCGCTTCTTTTGGGACGGCCCTTTTAAAATACAGATGAGAACATTTCAAAGACGGCCGGATTTCAATCCGAACCTCTTTGTTGTCGTTTTTATCCCTTGTCTAGCCATTATCCGCCGTTCGCGCTACTTTCCCTTTTATGGCATATACTTTTGTAATTTTCCCTACCGAACAAAATAGCGTCCGAATATTTCTCACGCCAAATGACGGAGTTAACGTTAATCTGTCGTTTCGTTAAACGCGTTACTCATTTTACGGTGAGAATCTGTTGAATGTAATTTCAAGCCTTGCATATTACAGCGACGGGGATACGGCACCCCTATTACCGATACAGATATTTAAACGTGGAAACCCGAGTCGAGTGACAATATTTCTCGACCAGTTTACGCAACAGAAATGCTGACAGGTGAAACCGAATCGCGTTCGTACATATAAAGTAACATCGGACGTGGCAACGGTTCCGCAGCTAACGGTACCTTCGAGGCTGTCCCGATGACGATGGTCGGCGTTCGCTTTTCCCGGACCTGTCCTACTGTCTTAGCCCGGGTAACATCACATAATCTCACTCAATATTACTAAACACGACGGGCCTCTGCTCAACTTCTCGGACTAATTAGTACGGGCTAACAAAAGAAATCAAAGTTGAGCTAAGACTCGAACACTAAACATTCGAAGAAATTTATAGTTCAATATTCCCAAATTATTATTATAAAATATTGTTGATGTTAAGGAGACTGAAAATTATTAAGTTGTCACAGGAAATGGAAAAAACTCAATTCCACATTTTTCAAGTTGTACGACAGTGGGACAAGTTTTACTCTATTGCCATGCGAATTTTGACCCAGTTTTCGTCCTTTCGAGGTTTCTTCCACTCGAAATTTTACCCCCGTTCGGCGATTCTAGGACAATTTTTAGCAGACCGAGTGGCCCGACAGTCGCCCGAACGAAGCGCCCGCAAGACCGTTTTAGCCCCGAATTTAATACGGCTGTGATGGGTGAACCGCAGACTTAAAAAGTACCGGCCACACGGGCAACAGTTACAGTTAGAGTAGGATAGGAATTACTAAGTTCTACAAAGCGGTTTTCACTGGCTTTCCTATCCTTGTACAAGCGCTGCCTCTCCCTCTTGTTATCACTATCTTTTAAAATCACTACATACGCCAGCACTGTATAACTCAATTGAAATCCAAAACACGATATTATACTACTGGGGAAACAGATATCATTATGAATGATTATTTTATTATTATCTGCAATATTGTTGACGCACTACACAAAGAGATTGATTCATGAGCCAATAAATACATTTTATTGAAAAATTTGCATATAATCCAGTCATTAAACACGTTCAGATCGGACGGCTTTCCCTTCCTGTTACCTCTATTGCTATTTGAGCTCAGCAAGACGCTGCAGTTAGCACGATTAACAATAGCCTAGTTTATTGACCCAACGTATTGACAAAATCGCACCTCGGTAATAGTACAAACGAGGCAGGAGAAAATATATTAACAAGCCGTATATTCTCTACCGGACATTCAGGCCGACACACGTCTCAAGATCAAATATTGAATAATAACGGTATCGTATATTCCCGACTCTTTTAAACGGACGCTAAATATGTTTTTCACGACTGGACTACCGAAAGGGAGAAAAATGAAACGACCTTCGGTCTGACTTTGTTCGATATCTTGAACCCGGATTTGGCTTTCGTAAAATTCCCTTTCCCCTTACGTGTTTGTCGATTGCTTTCGGCGAATGAAAATCATTTTCGGATGGAATAGGATATATATTACGGACTTTACTGCAGCTGTTGGTTGCCATGAATACACAGCAAAAAATAGACAAGAAAAGAGTAGATAACTTGCCAGCTGTGATTCCTACTGCAATTTCTATTTCGCAGTGCGAGAAATGTGAATGTATCAAAGTAAAATATTTAACATTCTTTCAACCCGCCGTCAGTAACAATTTTACCTACCCTGTTTTACTGTCCAACGTGTACAGAAGTTCTTTCAGTATAAAATCGCAGGTAATATTATAATTAAATATCAGTAAATGTTTGTGAAATATATATAAAAACAATTCTGCAACAGGGAAAGGTGAACATTAGATAAGACACTTTTGTTCTAGAAATGAGAAAGAGGAACAATGAGCCGGAAGTTGTTCGGTGCCAACCGCCAAAAACAATGGACCAATTTCCGCGGAGTCGAAATCATTTTCTATCCTGTTTTTCGCGAGTGTTTTTGAGAACACACAAAAATAACAATAACAACTCAATTTCTCTTTGCACAATAGAGTTGCCTTCAATGCGTATTCTAGAATTGATTAATAGAAATACAATATACGCAATCCTATTTAAAGTTTAATTGAAAACGATGATTTGGATTCAATCCAAAACAGAATACCAGTCATCGGCATACAGAAAATATTGGCGAGTTCGGTAATGTAAATGCGCGGATAATAAAAGGAGCGGTGTGTTTTACGTAATTAGTATTTTAAAAAAAAAAGAACTATTATTTTATGTAACCGCCTATATGGGCGTTTCCTGACCTTTATCCAACTGATTTAAATAATTAAGATGAAATTTAAAAGTCCAACTCGCGTCCAAAAAACAATATATATCAAACATCTAAAATCTACATTCAACCATATAACTCGTTTCGTTGTACTATTTTAGATCTCCCAGACCATATTATTATTTTTGTTTGCGCAAAACTATAACACTTCATAAATCCAGCGAAGAAAAATAGGATAACTAAAAAAGGGAACCTGTCTTTCCTGCGAATATATTTTTTACTCTGTATTTTCCGTATTACAAAGTCTAAATGCAAATTGTTTAATCTTTCCGTAGTTTTCATATTAAGGGAAAAGATTTCCAATTCGCCAGGGTCGAGATTAAAATAATTCTTGAAGAATTGCCATTTTTGCCGAGCACAGTGTCCGGCAAATGGAGCAACATTAGCCGGAGAGATAAGTTACACAGGGCACAATTGGATTTTCACACTGACCCGAGAGCTGAATGGGCCCCAGATCGAAATACCCCAGGGGGGTCTTTACCCCCGCACAAGAATGACATCGAAAGAGACCAGTTCTTCATGCCGACGGGTTACCGGCGTTGGAAATTCCTTTTAAAGCCTTCACCGAATGGCCACCACAGCAATTACATTACATCTGAGAGAGTGCTCCCGATAGAATGAAAAAAAGAAAACAACCTGTAAGACTTGAAAGACACGAACTAATGGTCTGGACCTACTAATCTTTTTTAATTCCGGAACCTTCACTTCAGCATTCCCCTTGCTCGTATATTACCTACGGTAAAATAAATTCACCCCATACTGGTGGAGGTGGTAATTACCCTTCGAGTATCATAATACGATTGACAATTCTTGAACCGAATTTCCACTCCAGAGTCTCTTCCGAACTTGGCAAAATAGCAGACGCGGTCAAAATTCCTTTCTGCATATTCAATGCGAGAAGCCGACAAGGGCAACCTTCCTTACAGTTAAACCCGGACAGCGCTATTTCAAGAAGTTTCTCCAGTAAAACATCTGGAGGCTTCCCCTCGGCGCAAGTCCTTAAAGACAAACTCGAGTCCCAAATTACATTAACATTGGGACAAAACTTATTTGCCATTCAAATACCTTCACTATCTGTTAATTATTTGTAAGTTTGTACTTAACAACTCTCTACCGACTTAAGTAATGAAATATACAAAGAAGAAACAACACTGGTTCGACCCCACACACCGAACAATAATAAAATCCAAATTTTTAATTCTTATGTGTGAGAAAGACCGTGTGAGATGTGTTTTTCTACCGACTTCATTTAACCCACGGTTTATATTTACTGCAAAATATCTGACACCGAGTTTCATATTTCCATACTACTTTCATACTAATACGAGGTTGTTCCCCGTAAATATGCTACGGGGACCAGAATTTTTTTGTCGAGATCTAGACATTTCCAGGCATGAAAACCATTCCGGACTCCGCTCACGTCCCAACCCCCTTAGTTGAGGTACAACGCGTACCTCCCACCCGGTTCCTGGCACTCCCACGCGCCTTCCTAACACAGACGAATGGCCTCCTGGCGTTCCACAAACGTGGCAGACGCTTAACTCAATTAACAGCGACGATAAAGGCTAAACCCGAATTACGGAGCGAAAGCGGTCCAAACTGTAGCACAGTGCCCACCTATTACGGATCTTAAATCGGTTGCTCTACCGACACCAGATATTATACAATCAGATATTATTGCTATGCAGTTCGGCGATATCATGTGCCTGTTATACCGTATTCAATTTAGAAGAGGACTGTCTTGCAGACCTTGAACGTATAGAATTCTAGACCGGTTTCGACAGTAATATTTCCTGTCCGTTGCAGCCAATTCATCGCCGGTTGCCGACTGAGAATAATGGCACGACTACCCCTTGGCTCTTGGCGAGGTGGCGCAATACAAGAAGGAATATTACCTGGAAACTTTCTTCATGATTTATAGGCCTAAACAGATTGTTAACTTCGACTTTGCGTTATAATCAATAAGTGATTTACGTGGCGTGTACGCGTAACTATAAAACGAAGGGTCTACCAAACTAATTCTGGTATAGAAATAGTGTTTCGATTTGGACTGGACATGCTCAGACGTGTCAGGTACAGTTACCCTGCCGGTCTACAGTGTCTCTATCCGTTGCGTAATTCGTCTCTCGGAATACTTCTACCGTTCCGTACCTTTCTAAGCGTTTACGTAACAGCTGTAAATGATTAACCGAAGAACAAGTTGATCAGTGGGTCAGTACGTCCTGTTCCATCCGAGTTATCCAACCGGAAGTTTATACTGAATTCTTTCATTATAGCAGAATGAAAACAGTTTGACACTTTTAGGAGAACAAAACGGAAATCGCCATTAAAACTGAAGTCGTCCTCTTGAAACAAATTCGCCTCCGGCCAATCGCGATTCCAAAATCGTATACGGGCAATGAATATATTTTTAGTTTCGTTTGATTCGTATCAGGCCACGGCATGCCGGGTTGTCGTCCCTTTCTGATAATCGAGAGTTTCCTATATAATGATGGAGCCAATAATCCAGCACTATCCCACTTATTCGAAATTATCAACACTCTATATGCCAGTTTTTTAAACACTAAGCGATAAAAACAAAGCCAAGTGTATTTGGAACCAGATTACTCTATATTGAATAAAAAGTATCGGGGAAATATTGCTGTGAAAGGATTGAAGTTCCTTCAGCACCTAAATATACCACCGGGTCAAGAATTAACCCAGGATTCGAATCCTGAAGAACAAATATGCCGGGACACCCAGGTATATCGTGGGTTGAGCGAGGTACAGAGAGGTCGGGGGCGAGCGAGGAAATAATGTTATCGATTAGCACCGATAATTTTAGAATGTCTAAATCGCCGCAGCGCAGCCCTTGGCAATAAACTCTTAAAGCCCTTTACCGACTTCACGCACAAAATTTATATATATATATATATATATATATATATATATATATATATATATATGACCGCTTTCTTATATTGTTAACATAGCTCGATTGTCTGATTTGGCAACAGAGTCCATTGATACGATATATTAATGTGCGTTGATCTAACTCCGATGCGTACTTAGTCCGATCCGTTTCATTGTCCCTCATATAAAAACATAGATACGCAGTGTATATAGACATGAAACATACGTAGGCGCTCCATTTCGATTTGTGGCAAAGTATGTTATATTTTGGGTGTTTTTTACAGCCTTGAGCCTTGGGGCTTTTAATGATAAAAACGGCTTCTTAAAGTGCCCGTATCAGTTCACGTCTGTGGCTTTTAGCTATGTTACGTCTGTCGTCGTCTTTAGCCCGAGTACAACATGGTACTGGTAACAGTACTGGTACAGTAGTATTATTGTAGAAAACGGACACTTCTTGGGTTGTTCTGAATTCGGTCAACGTCCCAGGTCGTTCACCCAATCCCCAGAAAACTAAGATGGGCGATCAAACGCCATAAGTTAACTTAGTATGCTGTACCTGTTAATGTATTCATGTATCATTAAGTAACCTCATATCAGATACCATTTGGAAAAGTATTCGTAACTGCCTGACAATAACCAACCTACAGTGAGTGTCATCCTTAATATTTTCAAACCATTTCGTTCTTACGGTTCCAGGTGGTGAAAAGGTTAAAAGAAGTATTAATAAATTTAACCTTCGTAGCTTTTGTTCGAAACATACAGTCCTCTAACTAATAAATTACGTCTATAATGGGAACAACTAAAATCCCTGGCTTTAGCGTCTAAAAATTATATTTGCAGTGTTACGTTCCTAATGGACTTTAAGGTCAATTAGTTAAAAACGACTATTAACTACTTGAAAGCGATTGCAATAGGCATAAATTGCTCCAGGCGTACAGAGATGCAGACTTTAATTAATAATAGCTCCCGAGCATTTGCGAACCTTACGTAGCACGTTGAGATATCATTCCTGGTATATATTGTCACTATTATCGGCCTTTCTTACGCTTAGAATAATAGTGGGTACCGGTTTTTCCTAATAGTAATAATAATCTATGAACAGGGCCGACAATTTACCAGTGAATATATTATTCTACTGATAGAATATATTCGAGAAGAAAATACATAAACGATATTTCTTCACGTCAAACATAAATTGAGCGTACCGAAAAACATGTTAGTTTATTTGGCACATCTGCCGGATGTGCGCCAGAGGAACATAGATAAAAGACGACAATTCAATTAAAATATGTCACATTACAGTTGTAGATAGTACATCTTTATCATTGAGTAAAAAGTCATATGTCCGCGGAAGGCAAGGTCAAATGATGACATTCCCTGTATGACTCAATTATGTTTAACTAACATCAGATGTTATTACCATACATTTTCGATATGTATGGTAAATAATTATGGTAAATAATTTTCGGTTTATATTGCAGCACGATTGTGACACCAGTGTTTTCCAAATTGAACAAACAAAATTCGATATTAAGGCGCCGTCTGGCAAAGTAAAAGTTTTATAACAGTCGAGTATGTAAAGCAATATATTATTTAAAGCAAGCTTAAACGAAGTATTAAAGACTATAATATGAGTGCAGATAACCAACGGATAGAGCAATCCTTTGTTCGGTATAACTGGGACAGCGATGCGATACGTCTGCAAGATTTAGCCCCTAACTGCACATAAGACTATAATAACCCCAAGCTGAACAACTTTCACGACTTCGACAGACCTCGCCAATTCATAATTTACATTTAATATTCATAGAGAAAAAAAACCCCCTACACACATCAAATTAGCAACTGCTGTCGCTATATACTCACTTTACGTACAATTCACTGGCTTGGATATCCATGTCATATATGTACAATACATTAGATCACGAACGCAAATTATAAATTGTAAACAATTGTATGAAAATTATTAACTCGAAAGTGTGGTCCAAGTTTCTATAAAAGTGTAGTATAAACTGTTTTGAAGGTCCTCACGAACTGACTGCATTATGGCCGGTGAAGAGCATTAGGCATATAAACACCGTATCTTAAAATCCTACATACATAAGCATTAAATAAAACTTATCTCAACATTTGTCCGTCGGAGAATATCTCGACGTCTACACAGTCCATTGTCCAAATTCGATACGTCGAATAGGACACTTCTTTATTGTGGACCAACATCGAAGTGCATGTTTGAGAGATTACCTTAAAGCATTTCCCTTCGCCGTTATCATTGTAGAATAAATATTAATTCGCATTGTGTTTTAAATGTTCCGTCTCGAGACTAGCATCAAGAGTGCAATTGAAATTTCATAAACGTATGCTACGTCGATGCATCCTTGCCCCCCCCCCATCTGTTATATTCTGTATCGGGACTGAATACTATGGAAACCATTTCGGCGAATTCCACCGTGCAACAAAATAAAATTTGGATGAATGAACCGTTCGATTGTTGGTGCTGGGGGGGCGGACGGGGGGCTGGGGGGGGGGGGATTCGGGCAGGTAAAGGGTTAAAAATTGCTGGAGCAAATCAATACATCGATCGGGAATCGATAGGGGAGAGACACAGTTTCGTAATTTCCAACTTTCAATATTCCCTGGACCTGACCTCGTCCACGGCCATCTTTTTCGGGGTACCGTTTAGACCGAATTTTCTTATGCGGTTTTCAAGGAATCGAAAAGGACAAAAACAAATCTAGAAGACGACCGGTTGACACACTGCTACAGTTTGGGGGAAAACATTCGCAATTTGTGTATATAATACAGCGTTGCGTACATCATTTATTCTGAAGAGATTTCTTCTTGACTCCGAACGATACACAGAATACAGACCATATATTGTTTTTAACTGTCCTCCTCTACAGAGGTTCCGACAGTGCCCCGCTCGATTTGGGAATTGATCCCTTTGTGTATCGGAATGTAATAGCAAAATGTGAGGGTGAAACGTGCAATTACTGCAACAGCAACGTCTCGTCGCCGGCATCTATTCTGCTGTTCTGCCAGACTGTAAAACTTTTTCTCGAGACCCAAAATATCTGTCCCTGCCGAAAGCTCAAAACGTGGGGGAGGGGGGGGGATGCTCGTGTGTACACAACGGCTGGTGGACAGCCGCCGTTTTTAAAGCCCGAAGAGGATCAGGTAGAATTTCTTACCTTGGGTAGTAACAGTAGAACGTGGGTGTCCAGTCCGAATTGGGGCTGGGACCGTGACGAAAGGAGGACCACCGTGGAGGGACACAAGTGGGCCACAAACACACAGACACGCACTCGGAGACGCTGAACACACAACTTCACAGGACCACTAGCGGACGCCGGCAAAGCCTTGCACTCTCGGCCAACTTCGCCCAGTTGGCAATAAACTTCGCCTTTGTAATTGAGATGAGGCTTACTGGAGAGAGAGAGAGAGAGAGATACGTGGCTTGACAGTGCGGAGGGTACAGCCGAACCTACCGACCAGTGGGCAACTGTAAAATCGAGCCCGTACAGCTGTTCGGCCGACTGTCACCCGCAGGGCTGCCAACTCCCGTCCCCGACCTCAAACAAATTTACCTCTCCCCGCCGAATACTTTCTTTAAACTCGGTTGTTACTTCATCGCCCGATTATTTCATCATTCCCCTTTATTTCATTCGCTTAAATATTTTATTTAATCTAAAAATCGGGATCTGAAATATTTTACTGTAGAAAACCGCATCCAGATTTCACACTCTGAAATGATTACCCAAAAGCAATTGTGCCAATTTTGAAAACTAACTAAATTTATTTAAAGAATTTTAATATCAAAATTAATCGTTAAAAGTGCCCAAAGTATAATAGCGTATAGACGTGTACGTGTGGTTAAGATAAAAAAGAATATTGCGCTTTAATTATTTCAAATCTTTATGAATATTTTTCGTTTAATCTGTTATTCTTGTTTTGTTTGTTTTCATGTGAAATTTAAATATAGTCAGCAGATAGAATGGTTCTGAACGTATAATCCAATTCAGTCCACATTCTTATACTTATGTACGCATAATACTTTGAATAAATAGATTAACGTGTAACATTTTTTATTACCAATATTTATTGTCTGCAGAAGTTTATAAACTTCATCATTCCAATGAAGCTTCATTCTGGTATATTCTATAGACATAAGCTCCTTCCTTCTTTAGACACAATTTCGGTTTCAATATCTCGTTTATTTTATTGCGCTAAATTAACATCCCGGGGCCAATTTCAACTATTTATTATTAATTAATAGTGAAAAAGGATTAAACGCGGGCCCCTCCGGGATTTGAACCCGGGACCTCCTGCACCCAAAGCAGGAATCATACCCCTAGACCAAGAGGCCGCCATGGTGGAAATTTTCAAAGACTTTCCACTTCAGTCACCCGGTCTCTTCGTATCAATCTTATTTTCTGAGATATTTCAGGCTCCACAGGGCCAAAGCGAAGAAAATTATTTGCAAACCCTTCCAAGTGAACCCGAGACAGGCAATGTTCCTTGAAAGAAATGGTCAGAACGTAAACAAAAAACTCAAGAAAACCGAAAATGTTCTCCTGGAAGTTCGGTACTTCTTTATGGGCAGATAATGTTATTTTCAGGTAAGTTAGATTATCACTCAAAATATCACTATCTGAACCGACAGTATTTATATTTTAAATTCTAAAAAAATTTTTAAACTGTGTATTATTGTGTGTATCATTTGTTCGGATAAATAAGCGACATAAATACACACAATACTACACATTTGAGAGATTCAGTCAAAATTAGGTACTTACATGGAAAAGACCTGTAAAGCGGAAATGGGAGGATACAAAGTACGAATTGAGTTGAACAGTCTTAGTACAGAGCCGACCTAAAAATGTGAACAAATACCCTTTGGTCTTTTTTTTTTTCCTTCGCTCCATCCCCACTTTAAGGGTGTCGGTCAACCGTGAGGGGTCCCCCATATGGGTTTTTATGGCATCTATTCCCACCGCCCGGGGAAAAATTTCTTTGTCAGGTCACGAAGCGTCTCGGGTAAGAGAGGGATTGTATTTTCAACCATAGAA
Organism: Lethocerus indicus; assembly: GCA_019843655.1. NCBI lineage: Eukaryota > Metazoa > Arthropoda > Insecta > Hemiptera > Belostomatidae > Lethocerus > Lethocerus indicus. The sequence goes on along the minus strand of JACDQD010000007.1, from coordinate 2,868,256 downwards.
AGTGGGAGTTTAAGATTTTATCGCCGGTTTCAAGATTCAATTCGAGGCGACGTTTCAGCCAGAAAAACTTGAAAAATAACGGACAAATTCTCTCAAGTTATAACCTACAACGGTGCAAAGTGGCGTTGTACATATTTTTAAGTGCGTCACATCTTTGCACAGATGAGCCGTAGATGGTTTCGAATGCACGTATAAGATACGTTTTCAGCTTCTCCGCAATGTCCCTTGTCGAACTATGGCGATCCGAATCGATAATGGCCTTTATTCGGTCATCATCGACCTCCACTGGACGTCCGGAGCGCTCCTCGCCTTTTAATGAAAAATCTCCCCCGACCGGAATTTTGCGAACCGGTACTGACACCGCCGTTCTTTTAAGGCTTTATCAACTTTTATGAGCCTGCGAGGCATTAACACCTTTGCGAAAATAAAAAAGCGATATGCGACACACACACACACACAATTCATCCGGTCAATGTAATTTTGATACCGAATGTTTCAGAAAGGACCAAATGATAACGTATCAAAGAATCTTATCTGTGCACGTAGATGTTGACGCACTTAAAAATATGTACAACGCCACTTGTTGGTGAATTCCGCAATTACTTAGTTGTCAACCCAATATATATATACAGTGAGCCGAAAAACGTCTCGTTGTTCAGACCCAATTCTATTCGAACTCCTTTTCTTTGCTCTAACATAATTCTCCGGTTTACATCATAAGACTGCATTGTTTACAAGGTAATAATAATATAATGCATCAGGCATTGTGTATCGAAACTAAAATTGGGACTTACCTGCCAATCTTATTGTTGTCGTAGACGAGGCAGGTGCCCTGGACGTGGCACGTGCTGTGCCAGTAGAGGCATGCCCTGTCGATAAGCGATCCCATCACTATCGGTCCGGGAATAGTGCCGACCACCCTAACCAGCATCCACTGAACTCCCATCGCCATCGGCTTCATGTCCGGCTCCACGCACCTAGACACACAGATCGAACACAATAATTTAGGTTATATTAGGTCCTGTCAGTTTAGGTCACCTTTAGGTTATTCTGGCTGTGAACGGGACTAGCGTTCGGTTTTACAAGTAAAAACTATTAGAATAACACTGCTACGCTATACCCTCATATTAAATCCCAACTCAAAACTCAACGCCCTTCGTTCTTAATGAATTAATAGCTTCAGAAGGACAAAATGACGGTTGGGCTTAGAAGTGCCATTCTGTACGACAGGGACCGCGTCCTATCCCAGTTTGCGCTGTACTCGAATACAGAAGAAAGAAAGCTTGTTGTACCTCAACAACGTTCCAATGGCGGGTACCAGTGTGCAGAAGGTGAAGAACTGATAGAGCGCGATGAGTACGACGAAGAGCGGAAAGAGTCGGCACTTGGTCGGCGACTCGCATCTTCGCGAAGCGGCCTCACCCCCGGGTACGCAACTGCACTCTGAGTAGTACTTCAAACAAAATATCGAAAAAATATATATGCTCCATCGTGTTCGTAATTATTAGGCGAATAGATCATATCACAATGCCTAGCCTAGTCACGGACTAGCGATAGTTCTCCAGCCAAAGCTTAAGTTGGACTAGGGAGCTTACCCGACCGCCTTCGCTGGAGCCAGCCCTGGTGCAGCCGGCGAAGCACGGCGAATAGTAGAGCAGGTCGTCGATGCCGCAAACCGGGTTGTAGTAGCTCTCGTCACATTTGCACTCGCGGTTGCAGTCGCTCAACAGATTGGCCAAGAATTCTCCCCTGAAGACGTTTTGGTTCGGGTAAGAAACTTGCAAGGACCGATGTTAAAGTTGTATTAATCCTAAGAGCATTCCTAAAGCTGAGCTGGGGTTTGAGCTTCAGCGTGTTAGGACTTAAATTAGCTCCTTTAACAATTGAAAATCGTTCAGAAATGGTTTCACAGTTCTAGAAACTGTCTCAAAAAACTGTGCCAATTTAGCAACATGATTGTAGCGATTTCAAATAAATGAAACGTGCGAATTGGATTACGGTATTGTTACTGTAACAGATGGAATCGTGAAATTGATTACATCGCCGTTTTTTGGTATCGTAAAACAGCCCTGATATATTTGGCGCCGCGGGCCTTGCCTATACGCAACGCCGGCTGTGAATCGATGAAGCAGTAATGTTACTTACTCGGTGTGATTGTGCTTGACGTCGTCGTGATAGTGGGTGTTGAGGCCGACGAGGGGCGTCGTCGGGCAGTCGATGAACAGCGAAGGTATGGTGAATACTGCCAATACCATACAGGCGAGGCACATGGCCAGGGTGGTACGCAAGCTCAGCCGGCAGAGGTCTACAGCCCAGCCGCCGACCAGGGTGCCAGCGAGGGCGCTGGGCAGCACCACGCTTCCTGTACACAAACATTTTGCATTTTGACTTCCGGTCCCCTTTGAAAGTTCGGACCTACTGGCAAATTGGTGTAATTTGGAAGTACGATACAACGCCTCGATACTGCGGCCTTGGTAGTAAACTCTCGACTTCACTAGGTGCCTGGTAGTAAAACTCGAACCTCTAGATTCCTAGGAATTGGGGAATAATATAGTGAAGAAGTCATACCGATGAAGACGGCCACCTGTTTGGAGCTGAGGCCGAATTGAAATTCCAATATTTTCGGGAAGAATGATCCCATGCCGGACATGAGTGCGGCCTCGCAGCAGCCGGCCAGGCAGACCAGCACGAAAGTCAGGTTGGTGAGCAGGCGGCCCAGCCGGCGGCAGATTCCGTCTCCGGTGCCGCCCCCGCCACTTTCTCATCCGGCGCCGTCCTCCAAGCCGCCAGGCCCCGTCCCCCGTCCCACTCCTCTCGGACCTCCGGCCGCCTCCCCCCGCCTGCACAACCGAGTAGAGCATCACCTTCCAGTTCCTCCAACGAGGGCGCCCGAGGAGAAGACCACTCTCTACGACGAAGCGAGACGAAAACTAGTTTCAACGGCCTTGTCCTGAAGCACCCCCCCCCCCCCGACCGACGGTGTCCGGTTACTTCGCAGCTTTTAGACAATTCGCAGGAAGCGAATTTTATCCCTGAACGAGATCCCTTGGGATAGGGTCAGGGTGCTTTGCTCTGAAACGAGGAAAGTTGTCCCTAACGAAGATTCGGCAAGAATGAGCTCACGATGAAGAGGAATAACTCGATTTAGAATTACAAAGGTTAAAAACCCAGTCGCCAGACATTCTCGAGAGTAAAACATTCACATATGCTCCCCAGAAGAGAGGATGAAACACACTGGATAAATAGAAGAAATGTCGGACAAATAAATGAATATATAAAATTACGAAGCAATAATTTGACGGCAAACAACACGAGTTAACTGTACAATTTCGACCCGGACATCCGGGCAACGATAAGTAATTTTCAGCCCGATTCCGGTTTCACGATTTATTACAAGAAAAGAACGTTGGAACAATGCGCTTGTTCCTTGTAAAGCGACGCAATTAACTACAATTACAGTTCTTTTTTTTCTCTCTATCCACTTTCGGGGGAATAGAAGGGAAAGTGATGTCCCCTAACGACTCGGAGACAACTGAGACGGAGACGTTCTTTGAGTTAAATTGGCAGAAAAAATTGATTACCTGGTAATCTCTTGGGCAGGCCGTACGTAGGAAATGAAAGGAGGAGGCAGAAGATGCCGGAGACGAGAAATCCCAACCACCAACATCCGACCCAGCCGGGGCCGTCCGGCACCGCCACCCATCTGCCGGACACAAATTTAATATAGTAACCCTCTCCAACAACCTTCCGATTAGAGGAAGAAATATATATATACATATATACACGACTTGATCGTTGAATATTTGTAATAAAGAGTAATTACAGTCTACACGCACTCTGTAGCCTTGGCGAAGAGGAAATCGGCATTTATTCCCACGAGCGTGCCTCCAGCCAAGTAGCCAAGTGCCGGACCCACCAAAATCATCGAATAGTAGATACCTGGAGGACAGAAATCGACAAAACTCGAAGCTCTAGTATTGCCATCCCTGTGAAAATGTTTTACAATAGACGTTTAGCAGTAAACAGAAGGAGTTACCGAGATAGAGTGAGGACTTGTGGCGCGGTACGTTCCCGTCGATGTAGGCTATGGCCAGGGTGAACATGGGGCTGGCGCCGAAACCGTGGAGGAGGTTGCCGAGGAAGAGCAACCAGTATTGGTAGGCCATCTGCGGTTCCCTGCACGCCTGCAACGCAAATATATCGTTAGATACACCATTAAATAGACCCACTGACTTTCCCGGTTTTTCTAAAATTTTCTGGCACATTTAGATCACGTCCCTTTTCAGGCGTCTGTAACGCCACAATTCAAGACGTAAATTGAAATTTAGTATAAATACTGAGTATTACTGCGTAAAATATCTTATCGACAGTGGTATACAGGCCTGGTGGGGCGAAGTGGGGTCGCACAGTTCTGTCGGCCCCGAACTGGGCGTTCGGTGCGGTAGGAAGGCCGGCACGGCGAATACGATAGAGCCGATGCCGAGTACTATGAGGCCGCCGGCCAGCCACCTGGGGACGGAGGTGTGGGGGCGGCCTCCCATACAGCTGACGCCCATAGTGCCCACGGCCGAGCCCACGTCGTAGGCACCGCACAGGGCGCCGCTCGCCGCCGAACTCACCTCGAACCTACGCTCCAGAGTGCTCAGGAAATAGTGCAGCAGGCCGTTCACAGTTGTTCCTGCAGAGTACACAGCCTATCAGTGCAGCCGGAATCCGAAAGCCCGTCACAGAAGACGTCCTCTGCCTGTGCTCCGATGCGTGTGCATTTGCGAATTAAACATTAAAGCAACGGATATTAAACGAAGAATGCTCAGTCAGGCAGATTGTCTGCAAAGGATGTTGGAGGACAACGCTGTCAAAAACTACACTGGATCCGCTATAGAAAAGAGCAGTGTGGACACCCGGTAGCTACCGGCTGGAAGTGGTTAAACCCAAATTAGATAAGGCGTCTTTACTTAGGCTTAGAACGATATATTTTTTGTTTTACATTCTTTAAATATTTAGTGACAGCGCGATTCGATAGCACAGATGCACTTTGGATTGAGAATCCACTAATTGATTGTACCCCTCTGCTGCTGGTAGTGGGGATATGACGGCGTGGCCGAATCCTCTTAAGGCGGCGTTCGGGAAGAACGATTGTGGGACAATTTTTGTATTTACACAACAATGTGGGACACCGGACCCAAGCACCAATTCGCTTTCAGTTATGAGCTACGAAAGGATCAGCCCGCTTTCTCAATTTGTTGGCGAAAAGGGGCCGTCGAGAAATAGACCGTCGAATGGGAACAAATTAAAAACTGCTTTCAAACATCTTCTATTCGAATTTTTAACAGTTTGAAGAGAAAATCATGTCCGTTCCTCAGCCGAAAATAATTGTTTGTCTCTACACTGAACTATGACCACCATCAAAGTGACGCACTAGTATTAAACAGTCATTTATACGAACGTAGGAATTAATAGATATGTAAACAACAAAATGTATATTACAAAGAAATAAAGACTATTGTAGTTTCAAAGAGCCCTCCTGAATAGTCAATGCCAATGTCGACGTGACATTCTACATGACCTCATCTAAATTTCCTAATCTGCTTGCAATTAGGATAAATATAATTAAAGATTGTTGTGGTAAATTAGTCCCTTTTAGTTCCGATTTTCCTTTATTCTATTTAACTTTGGCCCAGACCCTGCGCCCTTGTCTATTCATGAAGAATAGACGTATTAAAATAATGTACGAATGACTGAATAGGCGCTATTATTATTATATTTCATCTTCACCAATCGTTATGCGCGTTGAAATGTACCTAAAATCGCCATTTTGTACAGAGATCAATCCAATTCGGCTGAGAGAATCCATCTCGGAAATATCAGAACGTGACTCATGAAAATAGTTCGTACTCGAAGTTATTTACAATAATTTCGTCGTATTTTATTTCAGAATCGATTCGGGAACATTTCCAATAAGCAGCGTCAGAATACTCCATTTTGATCGTTTCCAATGTTTAAGGTTAACTCAAATAACGCTAGACCAGTTGAACAGAATTCACAGTTGTTTAATAATACAAGAATTGTTATAATCGCGTAATTTACAAACTTTAATGTTTTATTTCTCGGAATTAAAGCCAATTCGGTGGAGAGCGCGAGATAAAACAGGTTAAAAAATCTGTACAAAATAGAGAGACGGATGAGCCAGATATCTGGGCTTGCAATTGCAAGTGAACAGCCGTAACATAATTTGACTTTACCCTGTTACTGTATTGATAAATAATAATATATCGCGTGACGGTAATAGACGTTTGTTGTTTAATTGTTAGAATTAAAGGTTCCGATACCCGGTTTTTTTTTTACCTTGGATGAGAGGTCCGAAGCACAATAGGAAGAGCGCAGATTCGGGCCTGACGAAACACCGAAGACAGCCGGGCCGAAAATTTAACCAGCCGCATTCCTCTTCGCGTTTTTTCCTCTCCATTTCCCAGTCGTCGGTGTCCATTTCGAATTTCGACTGAGCGAAAGGGGCGTGCGGAAAAAAGCGGCATAAAATACATTGGCAGACTGAGCCAGCAGTGATTCTATTTTCGCGAATACAATATTATTATTTTTTACGTATTTTATTATTTTTTAAATTTCATTTTTACACAAGAATTGCCCTTCAAACATATTTCTGTCTGGATCGAGAATATATAAATAAATTTAATAATCTGGGAGGGAAAAGGGGAAAGTTGTTTAGCGCGTATTGACCAGAATGAATTCGGAAAAAATAGATAGTTCGATCAAACGTCTAGCTTTTAATTTAGCTGACTGTTTGAGCTCAAATTATGAGAATTATCGAATTAATTTATAAAACGAAATAAAATTGTATATACTTACTTGCGTTCGGGGAATTAGTCTTTCGGTGAGTGACATTATTTCAAAACGCCGCCTACTTTACAGTCTTCCCTGTCACAATTGAACAAATAAAGAAACCTCGTAGACATAATTTTATTTCCGAGTATTTGACCATTTTTTTTTTTTTATTTCTTTGATGCCGAAACATGTGATCGATAAAGAAACATATTGTGAAGGTCTTGGAGTGCACGCGCTGTAATTCGGCCAGTTATCGTCGTCAGAGGAGTGAAAAAATGTCCGACGCCGACGGAGGAAACTTATTTGAATTTCTACAACTCGTCAACCAACTCAAGGTAAATTGAATCGGCCCAAGAGATATAGCGGTTCGTAGAGAATCTATTGAACACAATTCCCTTGCTTGAAACAGTCGGTTTCACTGTATGATGTATTTTCCATATATTCCCGTTTATTTCTGTGTATTCAGTGTAATATTCCAGGCTTAAGATTGAAACGACAACCTAAATTATTAGTCAACACCAGCCAATTGAACTTATTGCGGCCTCCTTTGAAATAGACCCATCTTAACCTCTATACCTTCTTTATGTCGGCTTCTTCTTCTGGGGAAATAAATATAAATTAAGCCTTGAAATAAATAAAAAAATATAGGAAAGTATACAATTTATGTGTATACTCTTCTTTTTTTTTTTTTAATATTCAATATTACTGTTTCTCCACGAACAAGATATTAATATTAACGTTTCTAGCATTTGCCAAGAACAGGTTGGGTATTGTTGGACATTAAACACCCGGAAACCGTCGCGTCCCACATGTACAGAATGGCCATGATCACCTTTCTTCTGGACAGTAACGACCCGTTGAACAGAACAAAGTCAGTATCGCCCTACGTATTTAGTCATTCTCCAACGATACATTAATGTATTATCGGTACATGTTCTCAAGCGACATTGGTGATTAGACACAATTGTTGATAATTGAGGCATAGTTTATATAAAAAGCGTGAAAAAAATGTTTACAATCTGCTTGTTGTCTCAACAGATGTTTGGAAATGGCTTTGGTCCACGATTTGGCCGAGAGCATAGTCGGAGATATAACTCCCCACTGTGGAGTTTCAAAAGAGGAGAAGCATGAAAAAGAGAGACAGGCCATGGACAGAATTAAAATACTCACGGGGAAATCCGGAGACCACTTCCATCAATTATTCATGGTAATTAGAGATACAACGAAAATTCTTTAATAGAGTTTAATTTTAGAACAGTTTTAATTACATGTTTCAAATAACCTTCGATCCATTTGAGAATGTTATCAGTGTTCATTTAAAATTTTTCACAATTCAATTTGTTTTAAACTCGCTTGTTTTTATTTGCCGTTTCAGGAATACGAAGAGCAGAAAACGGCTGAGGCGAAATTCGTTAAAGAACTGGACCTCTACGATATGGTGATGCAAGCTTTCGAATACGAATTGAGGGAGGCTTCGCCAGGCAGGCTACAACAATTTATTGATACCACTCGGGGCAAATTTTCTCATCCGCTCATGCTCAAACTGATCGATGAATTGTACAGGAGAAGGGACAAATTTATGACTGATGAATCCAGCTAACGGCCGTGCAGTCGGGGGGGAGAAAAAAAAATGTCTGTAGCACGGACATTGCGTCTATTATGTTTTGGAAGGGGGAATTTATTTTGCATGGTATAGGTTCAGATATAATCTCAGGAAAATATTTTATCCGTGGCCAATTATCTACCACATAAAAACAAAGGATATCGTTATTAGAGAATTATTACAAAACTGGACTGGAAATTTGAGTTTAGAAATCACTTTAAAATTGTTTGACATTAATGCCAGGAAAACTACTGAACAACTCTGATCTATATATTGGCCCGAATTGTTCAACGCCTTGTACATTACCAATGATCATTATATTTATGACCTTTTTTTTATAAATAATGGCAAGAAATTTTATATAAACAGTTGATAAAAACCAATAAAATAAAAATGGCAATCCACTGATGCTTGAATGATTTGTTTCCTAATTTTTATTTTGTCCTTTAATTTCTAAATTTGTATCTACATTATTATAATGCTTCTGTAATTTTATTCAGTGTAGTATGATTGTTATAAACTATTGATTTAATTTTGCTTAAAATACCTATGGATATCATTACAGGAGTAATCATATTTTAAATAATAATAACTATATATTCTTGACAAATGGGTATTAGTAAAAATTCATTGCTAAAATAATTCAGGAATAATATTTGAACAAAATATCTTGATACATCATCAGGGACCATATTTAATGATTTGAAAAAAAGGATTTTTAAATAAGGATAAGGATTTTTAAGACAGATTTCTATTGGGGTTTGATACTAAAAAATATATAATTTTATTAATGGGTTTTATTTTTCAGTTTTTTGTTTTCATAAAATCATTATTCATAATCAGTTCCACGATCCAGGCGATAGTAAATGTATCTTCGTAATGTAAATTAATAAAATTACCATTAAAATATAGAGATACAAATATTAGTTTCTTTTAACGTAGTAATAAAATTAGGTTTCCACAATATTATTTCTTGCCTGTTTTTAGATGACACTTCCCCAGCAAGCAACCCAAAAAAATATATGTACATTTCGTTTCTTCAGGTTATTATATTTCTGTTAAAGAGGTAGTCAGTTTGTGATGCTAGTAAGTCATGTCACAGGGATAATTTCTGTTCAATTACACAAAACATTAAATTAGAACACTAATAGAGCGCTGACAGCAGAAATAATAATTTTATAAAACTAGTGTCAATATACAATATACTTCATTATACACAACAGTAGGTAGAGAGACAAACAGTCCTGTTAATAAACAATCAAATCATTATTTTTTGGTATTGAGAATATAATTATACACTACATTTTTACAGTAAGTAATACACTAAAAGGCTTCAACACAGTGATCTGTAGCATAGAGCACAGGTTCTGATTATCCGACTCTGAATTTTTTTATTTTTACTGAAAATCTGACTATTGGTTTTAGAAGTGTACTAGTAACTCAAACTCCCGATGTCCTGGAGTAGATACTGATTAACATATCATGAAAGAGGGGAATATAGCATGGATAAGATCTATTGTCAGATTCCGATACCAGGAAGCTATAGGAAATAACTAATTAAGATCGATAACCTCTGCCCTAAACTACAGAATTTTATGGCTTCCTACAGAAAGTTTAATCTCTCTGTTAAAATTGATTAACCAACAAAAAAAAAAATAAAGGCATCAGCCTCATAACTGAAATGATTAACAATTATCAATATCCATATTTTTTAAACATTATTTTTTTCATTTTTAAAATAACAAAATTGCCTACTCCCTAGGTTTGTTTCACTAAAACTGTATTACTAGTTGTTATAACAATGTATACTTAAGTAAGACGCTCATGCATCTCACGGAAAATTCACAAGTATCTAAATATAGAGAAACTTGAACAAAATTATTATTTTAAAAATTTGATAACTCAGCCAAGACGAAAGTTTTTAGCTATCTAGTTTTTTCAAATTATCAGGACATGAAAAACTCACCAATGAAATCAAAATCGTAATTCCTTGGGCTTTAATGGCAGAAGAACTCATTGCATTTAATAAAAATATTACTTTCAATTTTATGTTTTAATTACATAACCTAAGAGGCCCAAAAAAAGGCTTTGGAAAAATTGTGTGGTTTGTTTTAAATTACATTTTATATTGAAGAGTAATTATCTGAAATACATTACTATATCTGTAAGATTTGAACTCTCATATGGCAATTTGAGAATACATGGGTATATCTCATATATATTTCAAGTAATTAAATTATATAATAGAACAATCAATCCCTGCTTTTTCAGATGCAAATAACATTATTAAAGATAATTTATTTTGGAAAATTCATTCTTTTTTCTTCTACTTTTTTATATTACTTCTTGTTTATCACAATATGAACGTCGGGGAGGAAACTGCCATCCGTATTAAAATTATTAGGGAAATTGGACTTGGATATAATTGTTGCACAATTTACAAATGAGATCACGGCAACAACCTTCTTCATACATACCTTACTTTTCTTTAATCCTTAAATATAATTATCATTTAAGAAAAACAAACAAATGAAAAGGCACTTTTTTGTTGTTCTCAGTTGTAATAAAAATAAACACGTAAAAATGATTCCCCAATTAAAAAACGCAACAAACTAATATAAAAAGACACTTGCACACAACAACAATTACTGTTTCTAAATCATTAAACTAATGTGACTCGTGTGTTAAATATGATATAAATAAAGACAATTTACATAAAATATAAAAGAGCAAACATAATTAACAGTCAAAATCTGATAACGTTCCTTGATAAAAATCTTGCCCTCTCCGAATATGAAATTCAATTGAAAATCATTAAATATTGAAAGAGGGATACTATAACAACAATCAATCTCCCATCTTCAGTCTGCTGAAAAACATTATGCAAATTTTCAAGAATAGCATATCATCAATTGTACACACCTGAAAATTTCCTGTTAATCGATTGCAGAAACTGTCTGAATCTCATACATTGAGAAATTCAACGAAAGAAGAAGTTTTGCATCCTTCTACATTTCTTATTTTGGCTGGGCAATAGAGAACTACGTAAGAACTCTCATTTCACCGCTTCAAATCGCTGCCACTATTAATGGCCACAGAGAATATACAATTTTAAATGTCATGCAGTATACAGTCAAATGTTACCTAAATTATGTTGCAATAATTCTGACAAGATTTATGGGAAAATATTTCAATAAGTTTATATCTACAACTGATGGACACAGAACAAACACCGACTTGCTGATTCTTTACTAGTCATTCTGTGGAAACCGAGAACTAATTATAATAACATAGATTAGCATTGGTATTCCTGTCAGTTGGCTTTCAGGCATATAAGTGAACAGTTAATGCTTTCCAGGATAAACAGAAAGTTAGTTACGATCGGTTCGGGTTTTCAATGAACCAAAATGGACATTCGAATAATTTGAACTTTATACAGAAATCTTGAACTGTCTATAATGAGATTATTTTAATATAAAAGAAAATACCCATTATGTAGGTTCTGCCTAAATAGTCGAAAGTCCTATTAAATAACCCTAGGTTCAGATGATTAGATACCTTCTCAAATCATATGCTACGAATTTCCATTTAGATAACTCCACAGAATTAATGATCTGAAGAGATAAAACGACACAGATTAAACACCAATGTATGCTAAGTCTAGTCTTGACAGTTACCCCAATAACTGAACCGTAAGTCTGTCAAAGTAAACGGTCTCAACGAGCACACTGTTGTAACATTGAAAAAATCCATGTTCATGAAACATCAAAATCTAGCACAACGTATATAGAGTGTGGAATTTCCCAGTAGGGTTTGTTATCACCACCATTGTGTCTATTCTAATGATGAAAAAACTTAATAAAAACTGACATGCACTAAATTGGGTTGTGAAATGGGGATGTCAATATTTTTTCAATAATAGTCAATATCACCAAGATTTATTTTCTGTGAGCGATGTTCAGCTATGAGAGGACATATTATGTGAACATTGATTGACAAGCCCAAGCAGTGTGACAACATTGGTCTAACTATAAACCTCACGGCCGGAGGATTGTACACTACAGGTTATGTAATGATTATGTTGCCTGTATTTTTATAGGCCCGTATTGATTATTGTTAATTAATTGGCGAACCTAATCCATCGAATTAGTGAGTTTCGGTAGAATATCTCTGCCTAATCTATAACCCACACAACATTAACAAATCATGTGAAAACAGATTACATAGTGTATTAGATTAAGTTATATGGGGCATGAAGGGGCAACTATACTTTGTTTTCACGCTTTATTCCTATGCTTTACCATGCTTAATCAGAGGACGTATTTCCAGTACACACACGGTCAATGCCTATATCCCCAAAATGAAACAAACCTGTCTATAATCCTTACAACAAAAATCAGTCAAATTATACACTACAATTAGACTATCGTTAGAAACTAATGTCATTTAAACGAACATTAAATAACAAACGCATTTTGATCCTCTTATCTCTTGTTTCGTCCTATCTGTCATCGGCTGGATGATCCATCAATCCAGGCTTTCTCTCCAACAACTCCTCAAACAAATATTTTCCTCAACGGAGACACATATACACACAAGGGAAAATATACAAGGAGAACCTCTATTTGATTTTGATCTTGTGCAATTTGAGCTTGAATCCCAGCATTTCAGATAGGACGCCTGACAGGGCACTCAATATGACGACTTTGGTGATCGTGTAGAGGTATGGATTGGCGGAGAGACCGGAGATCTTGTACGGGCATTCGAGTTCCTGTCACACAATAGAATACAGGATATTTAACATAACGCTCCAGTTAAATTTTAAAAAGCTCTGAAAAAATTAGAAATACTATATGGAAATAGTTATGCATGGGAAAAAATATATCAAAATGACCTACAATTAACCAAATACAACTCCCAATAACAATGAATAAGATTACTGAAAAAGAGTGCAAGCTGTATGTTATGCTGCCAATAAATTTTGATCTCCACCCCATAACAAAAATAATTTTCAGTTATGAAAAAAGTGAAACTTGCCTTGAGGAGATCTGCAGCCAGCTTCAGTACACTGTTAGCGACCATCAGCTCCTCTTTTTTATTCGGTTTCTGCTCTATTTGAAGATACAGATTGATCTGTGAACAAAGAAATTTAATTTCTATTGACTTCTTTCTTACCTCTGGCCAATCTGTTCACCTTGCTGTTCATTACCCACAATTACAAATTAAACGGTACAAGGTGATTTATTAAAATAAATCCAAGTTAAAAATATCAAAAATACTTAAAATAATACCAAAAACTCACCTGTTCAGTGATTAGTACAGAAAGGTTGCGATATTTTCTATTAACTTTTGTTCCCAGAGTCATAAACCTTAATAGGAAAAGTCCTAGTATGATGCACCATACTAAAGCCTCTATGTTGTACATGCTGTGTAGTCTCTCGGAATCCTACAGTTTAATCATGACTATAATTTTATTCATAAAACAAACGCTATTATAGTAAGATAAGATATTAAATATAAAATGTTCAATAAAATAAAAAAATTAATTTGCAAATGATCCAAAAAGTGATAATTTAGAATAATTTTGATATAAAATGTCATCTTACCTTGAGGAGTTCAACACTGAGAAATGAAAGCAGTAGCAATGTTATAAGAAACACTGAAGAGACTATGACATCTACAGAATGTTGGGGGCCTCTTTTCTACAAAAAATTATATAAAACATTTACAATTTATAGTTTTCATAACTGATTGCATCAATTAACTGCACTATGAATATACTGCACATTAAAACTTATATTAATGGCATAAGTTTTACAGTTACTATGGGAATAAACACTTCTCTATGATTTGATAAATTTAAAATTTTTAATGGTATAATATGATACCATAACATTAAATAAAAATAAAATGTAATATGTGTATCCACATACACGAACTTTGATCTCAAATCTGTTCTAAAACTAAGCTAACAATATAAAACAATAACAACAAGTTCATCAGTGTTCATTTAAATCAATGACCACTGAAATTCTTGTTTATTTGAGTCAGAATTCACAAATTCCAATTAATTCAATTGAGATCTCCACCAATTTGTTTTCACTCACTTTGAGATACGATCGAACAGAGAGCCAAGTCTTGATGTTCCTCACTTTGTTCAGCCTGAAATGGGGCAGTTCGGATTTCCGTGCCCTCCTGAAGGAAGTTAAATGGGAGAAGAATTTGGCATACAGAAACCTCTGTTTGAATGTTCTTTCTGCGACTGCAATCAGGAAGAAGAAAAGCCCGGAGAGGATTGTACGCTCCACAAGTGCTATTACAGCTATACAGCGTTCCCTGCACATATTAGTTAATAAACACATTAATTAATTATTTTTAAATATTATTTTAATTCAATACTAATGTATATTATAAGATAATACACATATATATATATATATATATATATATATATATATATATATATATATATGTTTGAATTGCCCTAATTTGAATGCCAACTTCAGTATCAGAAAATGTTACCATAACAATTAAAATCCACCACCACCACCCCTATTTTCATATTATATAACATTTACCAAACATTAGTCCCAAAAGCAGAGTCCAAGAATGATGTTGCATAAGACGAAACAAATGTAAAAGCCAGGTTATATATGCTGAGGATGTTGTGGAGAGAGAAGATTGCATATGGCGGGAACAGCACATCGGCAGGAGCCGCATTAATTCCATTCACACTTGCACCACCCGAACTTGCACCCACTGCACCACCACTGCCACTTGTAACCTCGGTCAGCCTGTATAGTGATGGCACCATGCCCAACAATATTGATACAAGCATACCTGCACGACAAGTAAACATATCGTTATTCGTCTTACCGTATTGGCACTGGTATTGTTCCCATTAGTGACACAATCAGGTGCATATCATTATATATACCGGGGTGACATCCGACGTTTACGCAAGGGCTCTTACGAAGGCCTTTACAGTAGGCTCAACTAGCTCCCCAGGGAAATGGACAATACACAATCATGGGAAAAAGCCACACTATGTATTCAGTTCACCTTATGCATTTTTATTATCCAATGGTTGACGGCTGGGTTTGAACCGCCAACACTACAGATAAGAGTCAAAGGGGGACCCGCCCCATTCGCATTTCTTTTACAAAATTAATATATATATAGAAGAAATTTTACCTCCATAGAAATAATCCAAGTTTTCAGGCATAGCTTCAACTCTGGCAATTATCGCAGAACTAATATCCAAAACGGACAATTCGGCTTTTTTCACTTCGCGCTTTTCCCACATTGTACAACTCACTGGAACAAAATTACAGAAATAAATAATACGTACATATAAATGCACCAGTGCATCCGTAATAGTACAATTCCATTTTGGAGTTAGCATCAAACGAAAGTTTGATTATAATAGAATAACAAATTACCTTTGTCAGAAGCTGCACAACTGGGGCTATGAATAACCGATGGCGACTGGAATTAATAAACACATTAGTCAATACAGAACATTGTAAAACCGTATTGTTTAATGACTCATTTCTTTAATGCGCTTTTCTTTTCTGAATACTTTAGCAGTTCACCACAGTCAAAAGTTTAATTAACAATTTAAGTATTGCAATAAAATTACACGAATTCGTAACACGCACCAACAGTTGAAACTCAGATGCGAAGGGATGATCATTGAACTCTGGATAGGAGGAGGGTATGTCGTCTATCTCGGAGCTGACAGAGCAGTCGTCACTGTTGGTCGTGATGCCTATCCATTCGGCAGCGGAAGTGGTGCCACCTCCGGCAGTCTCCGTGGTGCTGGGTGCGGGGCCTCCGGCGCTGCTGCCTCCGCCGCTGCTCCCGCCGCCCGGCCCCTCCACCTCGTCTTCATCTTCGTAGTCCGTCGAGTTGTAAGAGCTGTCGCCGCCCATTGTCAGCGGAGACAGGTTGCTGCACTCGCCGCCACTTGCCACTGACACGTTCACACTCAAAGTCTGCTGCGACCCGCGCCTGCGGTTCAAAAGCCGCTGGCCGTTCGGACTCTGCGACAGTGATTGGTTTGCATTATTTTTTGTTTATACAATAATAAACAATCTTCCATCAAATCTTCCAATAAAACATTAGTGTTTGAAATATCATCCATTTAAATTTCAGTTTCAATTGTAACCTGGAAATATTTAGCTTCTCAGCATCATTAATATTATGATCTCCATCCAGAACTGAAATTCTAAAGAATAATTTTAACGGATGTTTATTAATATTATATTGTTACTTCATTGACATCTAATGTTTTTCTACATCATAGTTCTGAACACTTGTAGGTTTAATAATAATAATGAAAAAAAAATACCTGCGAATGATGTGTAACAACCACTTTATCACTCTTGTCTGTGTCTGAATCATCGTGATCTGTTTCGCCTGAGCTCAAATGACTGCTAATCACTCCTCCTCTTAAATTTTTAAGTAGTTTATCCGTTTCTAGAAAAAACAAAAATTGTAAATACTCGAGATGTCAACTATTTTATATTGATGCCTCAATCTGTGATTTCGCCGCTGAAAATGCTACAAATTGTGTGACTGTTGGATATAGGATAGATGAAAATATTAATAAGATGTGATTGTAATAAATTTTGAGTTGCAGAAATCCTGTTTACTAGGATCAAGACTACCTCAGTTTCCAAATTGTCTTTTTGTATCCTAGACTGCAGGACTGTGGCGTCAAAGTTTATATGTATAATAAATATTAGGACTCACTCGGTGATATCCTTTTGGCTGTGTAAAATGACCATTTTTTCTCCTTGCTGACACCAATATCCCTGCAACAAACAGGAACCTTGCCACCTCCTGCTTCATGATCATCATCATCTTCCTCTGCCAAGGGTATGACTTCACTTTGATCACTTGATCCATTACTATTCAGACTTTCGAAACCATCATCGTCCAATATACCAGGAGTGTGTGCTGGAGATGCCAAACCAGGTATATCTCCGTTATCCCCTATCAATTTTGATTGTTCTTCTTTGCTATTTTCACCACTCCTACGAACAAAAACTAGGAGTTACTATTGCATACGATTGAAAAATGTGTTGCAGTCCGACATATATGCATCACGCATATTGACAAACTTCATATTGACAAATCATTTAATATCACTTATTCATGTAAAATAGCAATAAATTTAATTCACACTGTACTCAGTAGTGATATGCAATGAGCATATGAGAAATGTGTGTAAGGTGAATAACTTTGATATTCAGTGCAGAGAATTTGAAACATACAAAAGAGATTGCTGTTGTTCGTTGGCTAAGATTTGTTCATTGGGAGAAACTGTGGACATCATTCTCGCTTTGACAGGACTTGTATCCCATACAACATTTCTTCTATGCCTGCATGTCACACTCACGCTTCCGTTGCTTCCGTTCGCTTTCATCATTCCATCTTCAAATGATAATCTGTTCAACAAATTATCAGTTAAGAATGCCAAAAAGGAAATTGCAAACTGATCCAGTATATTGAGACACAGACTAACTAAAAATGTATTATGTACTACAAATTTGACTATTGTAGTTTTCCAAATGTTACTTGGAAGTTTCTTGGATGTTTCTTAGTTGGAAATGTTACTTCCAGTTTTAGGAAAATTATATTCTCCTTTCTTATATATATATATATATATATATATATATTAATTTATGTTATATAATAGATAAAAAAATTATAAATTGAACATAAAAAAATGTATTACAAAACAACTGAAAAATGAGAACAGTAAAGCTGAAATGATTCTGCAAATAAATACAAAGGTGAAAGAAACTAAAAATAGCTAAAAGAAAAATTGTTAAGAACAATGAAACAGTGGAACTGAAGGCAGAATTTACTTGGTTATGTACATGGCCCAGATTGCTAATTGTAATTGATTTTTTACAAATATTGTTTTTAACGATCTTTAATCAGCCACACTGACAAAGCCACTTCAATTAACAGGGAAATAATAAATATGCATACAAATAATATTTGATACTTACTTACGACCACGATGATGTCGTTTGGTGAATTTCATACAAACATCGTTTGCAATTCCAGTCTTATTTTCCGATCCAGTATCTGGAGACGATTTACAATCAAAACCTAAAACAAAATACATTAAATAATTAATATAAATTAAATTGCTTATCCTCCTAATTCTATATTCTTAACATTTTTGTATGCAATATCTAAAAATATTAAGAACATTGGCATTCCTGTGGATATATTCTTTGTAACATAAAGTAAAAAATTTATAATCTATACTATTGCCAAAACAGAAAAACTAACATTGTACATTGCGATTTCTGCGCTTTATCCTCTTGAACCTCTTGCTATTGAATTTATTTGCATATTTGGCCATCTCCTTCTGGTTGGAATTTGGAGAAACTATTTCTGAATGCAGAATACACAAGAACAGCATCATCGCTGCAGGAACTATCACTTCGCTTGCACTCACGTTCTGAAACATACAATATGTAATTGTCAAAGCAATCTTAAATTGGAATGCACTTAATTATTTGCCTATTTCATATTCTCATTATTATAAAATTTAACAAAATAAACAGGAGGGGAATCAAAATTGTGAAGTAGTTTCTGATTCTTCAATTAGATTTTAATTTAACTTAGCAATGTTATTACTTTTAAATAACCTCTATCAAAAAATGGAACAAGTCAATGAACACAGTATATGTTTCAATGCCTTTTCTCCTTAAGTGATTCAAAGGGCATCACTCCTTGAAATACCACAGGGCACACAATTTTTAACCCTTAAGAATGTCATCTCAGAATTTAATATTTTCAGTAAAATAAATTAAGGATTGGAAGATACCTTTTCTTATAAGTTATTTGTTAAAAAAATATCGTGATTAGACAACATATATGTGTATAACGGTCAAATGAAAATGGCAAAATTAAAACTTTAAAAACATTGAAGGAGGAGTGTGTTGAAAATAATTAGAAACATAAAAAAAGTATAAGGTAAATGCCAAATTCATGTGGAGTAAACAAGAAGATTAGTGGAGGTTAAAATATCAAACAAACAATTAGTTGTTTGTGTCCCTAGAATTTCAATTTTGGATGGTGAAGAAATAAGAGTGAGGAAGCAAATTAGTATTTCTTAGCAGAAGTAAAGTTCATAATTACATAAAATATCAACAAAAACTAAAAAAAAAGTTTGAAAACAGTCCAAACATCAACCCAGACATAGACAAACTGTTGGAACAAAGGGAACCATTGTTAACATAAAAATACAAACAAAGTAATGGGAATAGCTGATGTACATTAACTTCGAAATTTCATCAGACTGAGTTTTACTCTATGAGATTGAGCAATGTGGGTTTAGCTATATCAGTAATAAAACCTTGTCATTATGGTCTTAGTTTGTACAATAATAACAAAACTAAATGAACTTTTCTGCTTCAGAAAGTACAATTACCAATTGGTATGATGATAAATCTGGTTTTTATGTTTAAAAAAGAATTAAAAAATAATGAACGCCATACATAATTCTAGTCATTCTGGCCGAAATTCAGTCAACAAAGAGGAGGTATTGAAATGGTTCGATGTTCAAAATTAAAAATTGATCTATTGAGAAAGAAGTTAAAAAATACTTATGATTAATTTCACTGTGCCATTAGGAATAAGATAGAGGCTACATGTTCCTTAACAAATTTATGGAGTGGCAGAACCTTATCATTTAATATCTTTTCTTGAGGCAACATTCTAGAATTCTTTTCCATCAATTTATTTTATTACTTGAAGCACAATGTTTTAGACACTGAGCTTATGCTATGATATCACAAAATTTCATGCACTAGTGTAGTGAATAGGTAAAGTTATAATGCTTCTTTAATAATTATAATAGACTGACACTTATATTAAAATATAACTTCATTGTGTAATATTAAATTATAAATAAGAATAAGTGGTTACATCAAATATATAGCAAAAATGTACAATGCAATATATATATATATATATATATATATATATATATATATATATATATATATATATATATATAATTTTAAATGTTAATAAATGTGTGTAGTTTACAATCATAAACCCTGATTGTAGAGTACAAAGGCAAGGCAATGACCTTTGCCAACAGTCAAGGCATCACAGAATTAGTAGCCTGTTTAATAATATCCAACTTTAAAGGTCGTAAATATCTCAACCCAGCAAAGTCCCACCTCTTGGGACTTTATCTGTGGTATCGCCAAGATTTGTAATCTTTTCAACATTAAATTACTTAAAAATTTGGAATTACTTATATAGTCTATCTAATCTACAATTGTAATGAGAGTTATGTAAACATTTTTGAAGCATTCAAATAGACAGTACATGTACCCTGGGCTACCAAGAACCTAAACATAGTTATGTTCTTAAACTCAACTCAGGACTTAATTAAAATCAACTATTTCAAAGTTATCAATAATTCTTTAATTTTTTTTTTATTATTTTAATAGTACTATTAGAATTCTTAATTTCATGGTTTTTTTTCTGGAAACAGAAACAGAAAAACCAAAACAATATGATTCAATTTAAATTGAATTGTTTTGACTAATCTTAGAGGCAAATTCAAAAACAGTCTATTATGAAGTGGCAAGATCAGTCATTATAAGCTTAAATAATCCAAAACTGAAAGATATATGGGTATATAACTTATAGAGGCATATGCATTTAAATATTTAACTATTATTTAAAATATATACACACGATAAGTATATATGTATTATTTATTTATCAGATAGACCCCAGATCAAACTACAGAACCAGAGTTGGGTAGCGAAAACTGAACCATATCTCCAACTTTAGTTTGTTAATCCAATTATATCTTTTGGCTAAAATTAACCTTTCTCCACTATGTGCCTGTGAGGGTGTTACGAAGCTTCGCATGAAAGAACTCTGGCAAATATCAAGCGTGGAAACAAAAAAAAAACAGACAGGAAGTAAACAAGACGTTTATAAAAATAAATAGCTGGACCCCCACTGCCACTGCCTCATCAACAGCAGGCGGGGTTTGACAAAAAAGTAAACAAGTTTAAAATTAAAAAACATTCTCAAACCTCTTGAATATAATTTTGGAACTAAAAAAATTCCAATAATACCTACACACAATACCTACATAATCATATGAATGCCCCAACATACAAGGCGATGGAACTATTTCCCTCATTTTTTATTTTAATTTAAACAACAACAAGTATTTAATGCATTTCATCATTATATTATAGAATAAATAAAGTGTGATGAGTGATGTCTTTAATGTTGTAATTGAAATGTAATGTAACATCTTGACAGTTTGTTCATGACTATGATTCAAAAACAAGTAAACTGGGTTAACTAGATAACCCATTTTTCTGACAAAGTTTACCGTACTGTCCAGTTATCGAAACGAAAACATAAGAAATACTGACCTCCATGGCATCTTCGGGAAGATGATGCGTACAGTACGAGTAGAGAAACATGTTGGCAATCTGAAAGACGTAGAGAGTCAACAATAGGGCAAATAATTTTGCCGAAGTTTGCTGGGACCACCATCTTGCGTAGAATGGCAGAAAGACTAGCCTAAGTAGCGCCAGCCGGCTCACTGTCGCCAGACCGTGTTTTGGCTTCGCTTTTGTGAAAGATGAACCTTCGAAAAAATAATAACCATTCAATATATTGACATATATGGATACATACATATATATTTATTTACTTACCTATACACATATACAAATACACGTAGTTTTCTGAATACAAAATCCAACTATAGAGTCCTATCAGTTGATGCCATATATATTTATAATTAACACAATGATTAAATGAACAATAAACACTTCTAAGTTACCTCTGACCAGGTCGACATCGATCAGTTCTGTTTTTAATTTTGCAGTCTTTTTTGGTACATGAGTGAAACCGCTCAAAATCCGTTGCTCCACAGTTTTTTCCCATTGCTGCTTGTCGTATGTGCCTATTTTCTTTTGATACCTGAATTAAAAAGAATGAAACAAATAAAAATCTAATGAATTATTAAAGTGATGCACATAAGAACTTTTCAGCAGTTTCAACGCATGTATTGGTCTGTATAAATCCAATAAAATACTAAATACTTAAATAAAAACAAAAGTCAAATTGTCATATTTACCAAGATACAATTTCTTGAATACAATATGCTCCCATAGTCTAATTTCCCCTCGAGATGTTGGAGTTTGCCTGCATGACAACACCAAACAGGAAGCAAAAAATGAACCAAGGGGATCCTGAGAAACAAAAAGAGTAATGATTTAAATCTATTGAGGGTTACGTATTTAACTGGAATTGACTCATTTCAAATTGAAATTTACAATTAACAATAACATGTGTCAAGATTAAGAAATGAAAACCTTGAGTTTTTACCAAGATCATTTGTACACTTATAATGCCATCTATTGCAAAAATGTATATTGAAATAATCATAATGGAAGATCATGAATAAATTACAAAAACAAATTGTGAATATATTACCCACGTCTTAAAGTTCCATTTTAAATAGTCATGATTTCTCCACACCAAACCCAAAATCAGCATAACTTGCAGGTATCCTGCATAAAATTTTATGTGTACTGGTTGAAGGACCAAAGAGGTATAAGAGAAGTGTATAAATAAGCTAACAATACAATGAGCATGAAGAACAAACGATGGATGCATCTGAGTAAAATGTCATCCCGTCAGGGGTAACAAGAATTATGTTCTGGTTAGAAGCCAAATTGGTGCTAATTTGAATTAATAATGATGTAACAAACAGCACGAAATGTTCACTCTCCAAATTACTGGATGAAATGTTCCTCAAAATGTTAGAGTTCATTAAAGTAAAATACCATCTACTGTATGGTTGCTCACAGTAGTCATCTTATGAATTTCATATAATTCATTTGACTTTATTTTATTTTAAATCATCAATAACAACAAACAGTCTATGTTAAGATAGAAAGAGAGAGAGAGAGAGAGAGAGAGAGAGAGAGATCACATTTTTCTCATATTATTGAGTTTTATAGTTGAAAATTATCAGATGTGATATTACCATTTGTTTCAGAAAATATCCAATGTAAAAAAATGTTCCTATTTTATACAACTGTCCTTTTCAAATAATTTATTTCATGAGAGCAATGTTTTAATCTGATTTTGACACCTCAAAAACAAAACAGCTGACATACAAGCCAAATTTTTCTTCATTTTGTCTGTACCTTTTTAAATCACAGGATATCACAGGACCACATTTAACAAATAAGTATAGTTAAATAGAATTATGTTATGTTAAATTGCTAAGACAATTGATACACTGATATTGAAGTCAGTGGAAGCAATTCATACATTTAATATAGAAATAAATTAAAATTAAAAATTAAATGATATAGGAAAGAGGATAAAAGAATGAAATTATACTTGTCTTTCTTAAGGAGTGGACACTTGTAATTTAAACCTGTGTTTTAATCCTACAAACTGAAGGGCTACATCTCCCAAGATTAATTCTGTATTAAACACTTCATAAAATTATAGCATCACTCAATATTTAAAGTGACACTACTTTGTGAGTTTTTTCTTATATTAATTAAGTTTAGAGTTAATCAATTCTTGAAAATTATCTTGTCCTAGGCCTAAAGCTGCAAAATATCTTTATTTAATAAAACTCGACAAAAAATGTTCAATAACTTCATACAAGGAGATTCTATACAATAATTGAATTTTCTGGAAACTGGCAGATTTATAATTTTCAATTTCATGTAACTGCCCTAACCCGTACACTTGAACTTGACCTCTACAATAATTAATAAGGTGAAATGAACCAGATAATACTGAAATAAATGTTCTAAATATTTAAATAAATATCACATAAAATAATTATTTATTTTCAACAGTTAAGAATAATGCTTAAAAAGCATACCTGAAAAAGTTGCCCTTGCCCTTACACAAGCTAGACCTAGACCTTCAAAGTACATATACCCCAGAGGTATGCAGATAATCAATAAAACATTTTTAATAATGACTAATATATTTGAATTACATTTCTAAAAGCCTCTATTTTAATCCGCTCATTTTCTTTATACATAATTGTCTTTAAATGTTGGACCTATCCTCTGAAATATATATATTTTGTCTATAAATAAGATACAGAGGTATTTGAAAAAAAAATTGGCTCAAATATTGCCTACCTGTTTATGACATTGAGATATTTATGTAAATCCTTTCTTCTTTTTCAGGACCCAATCAAGATAGAGGACTGTGATTTCATTTTGAATCTGCCTTTATAAGTAATCAGTACTAACCCAATACTCAAAAATACAGCAATGCTTTGAATAGCATGCAAATGTGGGTAATAAATAAGTGAGCTGGTTCATATTATTTTTCATGCATTATACACAGAAAACAATCTTTTTTGTCTATATTGCCATAGTCTTATATTATCAACAAAATGGCTGAAGCATACAATTTAATAATTAATCACATATGATAGGTTCATCGGAAAAAATTTTAATCTAGTTGATCTTTAGATTTATCCATAAGTACCACATTTTATATTATATTTATACTAATATTTTATTTATTAGTTTTATTTTCACATTTTATTTTATAAGCTGGTAATGTAGTTTCATAAATGTAATGCACCTTACCTTTCAGCACTTTCAGTATTGGTCACAATGACTAAAGATGAAAATTACCAAATATAAACCAGATGGGCTTAATATACAGCATTAAGATTTTCATTATCAATATACAATAACAAATTGATTTACAATGACCTGTTTTTATTGATAACATCATAAACCAGTGATAACTACTTTCCAATTAAACCAATTAATTGGGAATTATTAAAAAAATTGGAATTCAAATCCCTAAATTACATTGGAATCAAAATAATAACCCTATTTAAATTTTTAATATATTTCCAATTCAATAACATGAGAAATGAGTAATTATTATAATTAATATAATAACTGTATATAGTTTATTTACCAGCAAAATTCATATTTACCAGACAAATTTCTGAAAAACAATTCTGTCTGAAATATAACTTCCAGATGTGAATACAGTTGCATCAACTGATTACGAAATTATTGGAGAAAATCATACTTGAGCTTGTCCGTTGGAATAAGTTTCTTATAAAAGGAGTTGTTCCATTGTTTTATTCAAAATGCCCAACTACTCACTAAGAAATTTTCTGCAACAGAATTTTGACAGAAAAAAACCTCAAAACAGAACAGAACAGAAAACTACTCCTCAATAAAACTATGATGGTGGATATCAAATCAAACAGACTACAAAAGTTTATGTTTCTTTGTCTTCTATAGCCTTTAAAATAGTGTTCCCAAATATCACAGTGAATACAGAAATACTCCCTGATAGAAAGAGTAATGTGAGAGTTCAAGTTTAAGGTTTCTTTGTCTGACAGATACTTAGAGAAATGACCCATACCAAAATATTTTATGCGACTGTTTCAGTGAATGTGGAGAAATGTGTTCGGAACTAAGCAGACAATAAAATATATTATACAAGGGTGAATTCCTAATGAAGGGTGATCCTGACTGAGAATTCTAAATGAAAAGTTCTTTGTTTGCCAGGGCCTAGTATCAATTCAAGAAACTTATTTCACAAGTTTCTGTACATTTAGGTAGAGAAATTTATCCAGAAATAAGCGTTTAATAAACCAGTAACAATTCATCGATAGGAGTTGGGCTATTGATGGGACGATTCGAGTTTAAGGTCCAATAAGTAAAGTACACCTTTTCAGCGGTGTATCCAGAAATTATATGCCAAAGCCTCACAGAATTCAGATTCGTAAATTTGTCCAAAGTAGACAAGTAATAAAACTGTTCCAGCTTATGGTCAGAAGAATCAATGAGAAGTGAATTTTAAAACAAAAGTTTTATGTCTTTTTCACGTTAGAACCTGGGAAGAGTCAAATGTTCCAGAAATGTTCCAGAGTTTAAACGGAGAAAACTGACCCCAGAAGTAAACAGATAAGGCCGTTCCAGCTCATCGATAGAAAGAGCGCTGTCATTAATTCGAGATTCTGGAGATAGTCGTACAGTCTAGCGAGATTATATTTTTTAAATATTTCCAACAATTAGGAATAATCCGAATCTTACATAGAAATATTTGAACTCGTCAAATACGGAGCGCTCTGGTTATTAGTCCGTTCTAGAGTGTCGGATACCGGACACCGAACCGGAACCGAATCTGAATCTGTCGGTGTTATCCGGCGTCCGAATCGGGGGGGGGAGTACGAAGGTCGTAATCGGAAGGACGGTGGGCGACCCGGAACCGTGAGGCCGGCCCGGGACAGGTGAGCCCCCGGGGAGTATCGATCGGGTTGGGGACGGCCGAGAGGCTTACCTGGGGGCTGGCTGGGGTTACGGGCGATGGGGTTACGACCTCGCCGGTTGCACGGACTGTCCCGAGTCACACTGGGCACCTCGATCCGGGAACTGGAATCGAATCCTGTCGGAGATCTGTCCGGGCGAAGGGTACTGACCAGTCCTCCACAGCTGACGGCGGCCGGGGAGCTACTGGCCGGCCCACAACACCTGATCTTGACACTACCCCCACCACCGCCACAAACCAGACGGCAACATGTCGGGCAACATGTCGCGCAACATCTCACCCTCACTCACATTCAATTGGCGCTTCTGGCCCCCTACCGATCCTAGAACGTAGTTGTTTTCTCGCACAATCCCCAACTTCTCCGTCGTAAAAAAATGCGTACAATTTACGTCATGTATTTATTGCCCGACGGCAATTTTATCTCGATTACGTCTTCCCTCGCGAATGCGCCTGCCGACCAATTCACGCGTTTGCAATAGGATAAAGCGCATTATTTATTTTAACCAGTCTGGATGTTGGCCGATGACACTGTCACCGCTATAGTTTTGGTCTAGATTTAGTCTTTCTAACGTATCTGTACAAACGGAGCTCGTCTTCGCTACTACTTGTATCATGAGACTCAATCCTGTTTGGACGTTTTGCCATTGTTCTAATAAAAAAAATGAATAAATCCGTGGGTTGAAAATTTCTAATTGTTATTACTAGATCCGTTACAAAATGATATTTACCGAGAGAAGAATCACTTCCGATTGTCTCACTGACTGAGCTCAGCTTTGAAACTCAAAACTCGCCGACATCTCTTTTGATATATCTTAGTGATTTTACTATATTTTGATTCGATGTCTCGCGCCACATTTCAAGAGAAAACATCGGGCAAAACATGCACGTCTCAAAAAGTTGCGTTGAAATAACTTAATTCCCCGAAATGGCTAATAAATTTTAATGTCCCCTCAGAGGAGACATCGGAGTGATAGGCTGGAATTACGATGACCCACGAGAGGGGACAACGGAGTGGAAAGGGTTAAAATTCGAACTACGTTTGGAATACATATTTTGTAAATATTTCTTCGTTCTTTTTGTACTAGAAAATTAATGCAAAAAAAATAGTTTCGACCTAGTAGATCCACCATGCGCAATAGTAGCGTTTGGTTGTTGAGAGGAAAAATAAAGCTTCCACATATGTGCATAATGTTCGTAAAATATTAATGCACTATTAAAAAATAACCCTAATAGATAATATTTTGGCAACCGGAGACCTACAGGTGCAACCAGAGAGGGGGGCACAACTCCGGTACAACAGCATCGATCTTGTTGGTTTTCTGAAACTTCGTATTTAACCGTTTGCTCTATTCGTCTCGAATTTGAAAACAGAAACTGATCAACGGTGAGAAGGAAATACGGAAAAGTACAATGGAATACTAAGGATAAGCTAGAAACCGATATGAGTTTCAAATGATGAACCGTGGCGACAGCTCATTATAGAACTCACTCTCATTTCGTTCGATTGGTTCGACAATTAAAATTAAAGAAAAATGTTGTAATAGTTGAAAAATCAGCTCGACGTTTGAGTATGGAACGGTTTCTTGCTATTGACGTTCGGTCAACCTATATTTTGCCAAATATAAGAGCAGTGCGGCGATTAAATTCTGGGACCGGTGTTACAAAATGGCGAATACCCTTTAGACCAGAATCTGTAAGGCCGGTCCGTGGTCCTTTCTGGACTGGTGAATCGGAGAGTGACGGCCGGTGAAGCATGCGCGGGTGCGTTGAGACATGGAGAAGAGACCGTGACGCGCAAAAACCAATTACCGGAGACGGATCAATCAAAGGGGCGGACGGAAAGCGAGAGGAAACTGCACACGTGGCCTTTGCTTCAACTGCAACCGGTCACATAATTGGTCCAACGACTGGCCGGGTGCTGCGAACTGTTGCTGTATAATCGGCCGGATATTACTCTTCTTAGATTTCAGTCATCGTTTATCTTACGGTTTGGGCGTGTTTGACACTCTACTTGGCGCGATACACACTTTTACCCAAGTCGAGACGAATTTGTTGGCCGAATACGGTAATTAAAAAATATAATTATTATTTCACTCCGGTGAATGGAGACAGGTAAAGAAGCGTATCTCCAACTTTTAGCAGGCGAGAGACAAAGAATGAAATGCGCACCTGCACGAGATAGGACGAGAAAACAGCCCGCATAAATGCATTCTGTATTGGTGATTCACTGTCGTCACTTCTGAACCTCTGAACCACTACTCAATCGTTACAAGTAAACACGGATACATACATTATCCACTGATTGAAACAGAAAATTATAAAAAGAGAAAAACGACTCGGCTGATATTTGACGACTCCATAAATCCACGACTCGGACTCTGAGGCAACGACAAGGAGCCTTGGAATGGACCCAAGGAAGCGAGAGAATCGCAACAAGGGGCTGATGATATATGAGGGACGTTAAATAAGTGAAGAGACAAACCATTTGTATTTAAGACTGGTTTATTCATTGAATCTAACAATCTAACCTACTTTTGCCCAAATCCCCTGCTACATTTATGTGCCTGTCCCTTTTACTTTACTATTTCTTTTTGTGCCAGCAGTAAAAAATTCCTTTTTTTTTAAAAAACCTGTGCTAGTTTTGAACGTTTTCATTGTGAAACGTGAAACAAAAATAAGTCAAATGAGGCGAAGTCGGGACTATATATGGAATTGTATTCGTAGATACTCCAGTCATGACTCGTGGAGCGAAGAATACACATTTATAAATCCACTTTCGATAAAATTTATCGAGAGAGAACTCAATATTTATATTCAGAATTATTCCAGTAACTGCAACCTCAGGTGGTACTGCATTTCTGACTAGTACGTGTATTCAATCCGACTCGGAAATTGCTTTTGATTCTTTCGTCGGTTATTTCCGAATATCGATTCGTGTTATTTTCCTACAGACCGAATCGTTTACCAAACAGAAATTAAACGAGGTTCAATGCACACACCTAAGAAAGCGATATTTGACCTGTGGTACACCGAAGCCGCGTTCACGTCAATTTTATTAATTATTTCTAGAATTATTTAATTTGCATTTAAATACAACCTATTCGTAATTGTAATTCCTCACCTGGAATTATTACCGCCTTATGCTAATATACCTGGCAACGATTTCCGTTTAAAACTATCTGCAGTCCGTAATGAATCTGTAATCGAAACTAATGTTTCGGGCTTTCGTTTGTTTAACCCGGAAGTTTTCAATACAGATTCATGTTCTCTCCGTAGACATCGAACCGGTTTCCAGAGTTACGGGTCCCCCCCCCCGCCGCCTCCCGCATTAAAATTCTACTCCTCCGAACGTGCTTACGGTCTCGTCCGTTCGAAACCGATGGCCGTGACGAATATAACCCGTATAGGTATCGATTTTAATTTTTGAATCGTGTACGCGAAATGATTTCCAAAAGTGAGTAAAAGACTTTGGCTCTACCTCACAGCTAGACTGACGCATGGGAAATACAATGCCGAAATACCCATGATGGGTCACGATATCCCCCCCCCCCTGTCTATAATCCCATCTTGCCGCCTCTGCACGATATGGCGAACTAAAAATTAGACATTTCTAATTTCCTGGCCTTTGAAACTTGCCTGAAAGTTTCATTATTTAAAATTTATCGTGTCAAAAAGTTGAAAATTTGTTTTTGTCTGTATCTTACAAGCGGAGTGCATTGTCCGCACGATAAGGAATTTTTAAACTATTGATTTCCCTCTTATACTTTCAACGCTCCAGTTATTTCAATAATTACCTTGTTACGTATGTCGAAATGAATTAACTATATAAGGTAAAGTACATTTACGAACTAAATAATTTAGTAAAGGGATTAGGTATCGCGTACCGCTATAAATATTACTGATTTAGATAGCGGAAACGATAAACTATTTGCGTAAATGCTGAACCCGTGTATAAAAAAAATTTAAAAGGAAAGATATCGAATTGGTGGTGGGAAGGAGCTCGAGGCGCCTCTATAGGCGCGAAATAGCTCAGAGATTCTTTCTAATAATAGATTCGTGTTTATCTTCGCAAGATTTAAATAGCTTCGCGAGCCATAGATAACGGTAGGCTGTATGCAATGTAGGCGTTTATTTCTACCGCTTAATTCGGAGCTTCCGTTGAAAGGTAGGCATATTGTGCATCACCTCAGATATGGTTGATGCATTGTATGTCAAAGTATTGTTAATCTTCTATTCAACTGAGAGGTTTCTAATTAGCCTACGAAATCTTCACTGCTTCCTTATAGACTTCTTGTGATATCAAAGCTAAAACTTCAGTGCTCTATCCAATATTTCGTGGAAATATTTTAGTGACTCGAACTCTGGTTAGACCGCTAGCGGGTAGAGAACCGATGAAATTGGTTTTGCCGTTCTTTGTATTTTCCTTTTGTCCAACGTAGAGCTGTACAAGTTTGAAATCGAATATCGGATAGGAGTTGTTAACCTCTGTAAAGGAAATAGGCCCGGTTATAATTTATTGGAATTGATCGACCTCTGGCCCCAACCTTCAAGCGAGGATGAACTAAAAAAGGGGTTCTAGATTTCCCGTGAGTGTAATTTCATGAAACCTTCATAGAGCAGTATTTCCAGTGTCTATTCTAGAGTTTTCTGGAGTTTATCGAATTAATTCGTACAAGTTCTAATTTTCAATTTAGAAACCTGAAACACCCGCAATAGTTGTATATAAACACATATGTATATGTATCTATATACGGCCGAGATGACTCTATAGCTTAGAGATTCCATCTAATTATAGAATGGTGTTTATGTATGCAAAATAGAAATAGTTCCCCGGGAAATAATTCATTGCCGTCTCCTCCAATGGCACAGGCGAGTCACCTACGCCCGCTACTAATGCGTAGTCCCGGTTTGTCATCCGATCCTTTTAAATATACAAGAGGAATTCCGCCCGTTTTATCCTCACTTCTCGTCGCCCGCCAGATGTCGGCTATAATTTCAGTCCCAGAAAAGAATTTTCGGCGCGCGTCAATATGAAACCGGAAGCCCCTTTTTGAAATGAAGTTCAAGCGCGTCCGTTTTGGACAATTTCGCAATACTTGAAACATCAAATTGTACGACCGTATCCTTTATTCCGCGTGCCGAGGATAGTGAGCGTTCTTCTTGTAGTTCCCGTTGAAATATTAATAAGTTGAACATATTGCAGTCGATAAAAGTCAAATTTTACTAGATAAGTTAAACATTTAATTTAGATTGAATTAAGGGGGTTTCGGTAGTTAACGTCGGATAAGTACTTCTAAGGGGTAGGCGACGCTGCATCATAAAGGCGATTAGGAGACTCCCTATACCATAAAAAAGAAACAAAAAGAAGACATATATAACATCGAATAGGCCCATAGAATTCTGAAGAATTTTACGATTCTCATAATATCGATAAAAATAAATATTTGGAATTCAATCCCTAACAGAAATTATCGCGTAAACAGGCTCAAATTAAAACTAATTTACAACCTTTTTCTTACTCAATCCCAGAGTCACAACCGTTTCCAAAATAAGACGAGTAAATATGCGTTTCGCTAAACTGAAAAACTGATAACCATTGAAATTATCGTGTTCGATAATCCCCTTTTCATGGACGTTCCCTTAATATCTGATGAAAGGACGGCGGTTATCGGGATACCTTTTCCGGCAGCGTTTTCGATAAGTGACTGGCGTGAAGATTATACTGGCTGGGACGATGAAGGCCGAAAGAATGTAGAATGGTCGAGAACTGCCGCCTCCTTTTATTGAGTACAGTGGAGACTCCGAATACTGAGCACGGACGTGCTCCCTTGGCAAGTTGGCGATGAACCCCGGACTGCAGCCCGAACCGGCGCAGACACTGAGCGTACCAAGAAGAGTCGTACGGACATTTCTGCATTTCTAGGCTTATCAAGTCCAAGCAGAGAATTAACGTTTTTTTTTTTAATTACAGCGACCTACGGCGGTCCGTAGGCCGGCCGTAACTGCAACCTCAGGCGAATCATTTCCAACTTGTACAAATATTCGAAGTCACTTATAGAATACTTTCAGCCTAGGTTTATGTCTCAAATTTGCCTGGAAATTGCTTTATTACCTTGGATACTGATTCGTGTTGTCGTTATGAACAGATAAAAGGTGCGAGGAGAAAATTGGTACGCGCTTAATTATTAATTCATTCATTAAATTATCTACAGCCTATAATCTGTATTCGAAACAAATATTTACTGTTAAGCGGAAATCTATCAACGCAGGTTTTCGTTGAATACCTACGGAAACGAAAGTGAATTACGCCATTACAGATTTTGAATGTTAAATTTTAAAATATTCATGGGGACACTTTCATAAATATGAATTTCAATGTTTGAGTTATCAAACGTTCAGATAAGATGATGAAAGCCTTCGTTCTACGAAAGGGACACGATACCGCGCATGCTATAAACGGAAAGGCCCCCGAACTAGGAAAGAATGACGCACCGGAAAAAACAGTTGGCACTAAAATAAATCGATACTTGTAGAACGATATCATTTAGAGTACGGAATAACAAGGCTCGTTTGATTTTATAAAATGCCTATTAAAAATGACGCTTTCAGTTTGTTATTTCTTCGGTACATAAGGTCTGCAACCGGTTCGAGGGTTATATCGTAATTCGCTATTATTATAAAATGCTGCAGTTGTCGGGCTTGTGAAATCGCTACTCTGAGGAAGAATCGGCCAACAGTGCAAACAGGAAGTTAAAGGCTCCGCTGTAACCGAACGAGAGAATTACAATTTATTTTAGTTTGGAATACCTGTTATGTAACCTTGGTTTGAAACATAATAAATGAGAAAATTAACTCACAAAGGCATACCCCGTTGATACGTCTCAACAAAAGAAACCTGGTACTTGCAACCGACCGATAATCCGAAAAAATACATAAACCTCTTAGCGCACACATAAAATCCCTACCGATCTAAAGAAACAATAACATGGAGCAACAAAACAAGGACAAAGGATTCCCCACAAGCATCCCATGTGCCAGAGTGACTCATCGCCACACTGAAGGACACAGCTACTGAAGATGGCGAGCAGCCGTGACCGGTCTAGCAAAAGACCAATTAAGCGCGAGAAATCGATAAAACTACGGAACTGTATTCTGTTTTCCCAGTCCCGCCAGTTCGTGCCCAGGGTGACCTCCCTCTCAGCACTCCGACCACCCGAGTGGTTTTCAACCAGCGCTCGGACAATTCTCAGGGCGGGTTTTTTTCCCAACGATCCACCATCTCCGGACAATACAGATTGTGGTTTTTCCCAACCGCCAGTAGACAAAGCGGACGCCTCCGAGTGGCGGGACAGGGACAGGGATGGGGGGGGGGGATTTCTACCCGGAATCCGGGACAACTTGAAGATTCGCGGGATACCAACGGAAAGAGTTTACGATGTACGGGAAATGAATTTGTTCAGACCTTAATTGTAAGCCGTCAATCGCCGGGCAGTTTGAGAGCAGCACAACTTTCACTCATGCCAACCAGATGAGAGAACGAACTAAAAAAAAAGAAAGTACCCCTGACATGTGCACTTTAATTAAGATTAGTTACATTTTCAGCTCCCTAACAAAACAAGTTTATAATTTTATTTTGCGCTAATAACGAGCATATTTTTGCTTACATTTTGCAGTGCGATACCTCCCTCCGCTTGTTCATGACTGTATTGGTTTAAGCATGATTAATGAATCATTACACAACTAATGACCAGATATCGGTGGGACTTGTAGTAATAATTCGAGTTGTAAATAGCCTTTCATTATTATCGCGGCTAATTAAGTATGAGGAATATCACGCTAATGTATACACAATACACATTTCCTTGACGATCTTACTCAACAGCTGGCAAAATATTTGAGAAAAATATGAAAAAAATCACTACAGTGACAAGCTGGATTAATCGGACATTACGTACCTTAATGCGTACCTTAATTATCGTACTGACAGTACGATATTGACGATGGCAAGAAGGTGAAAGCCGTCCTAAAACCATATACGCGAGTGGAGAAGCAAAATTCCACAAATGTTCCACACTCTCGCGCTGGCTCATCAAATATTTATGCAAATTAAATGTTTAAATTGATTTTAACATGATACTTCAGTTTTTTGTATGTAAATCACTCTTAAAAGTAACGCTTATCACTTTAATTTATAAAACGCTCTCGTGGCACATTCATCACGTTGTGGACGGATGCGCTGTCTGCGACAGGAGCCAACAGGTCCCGGAGTGCGGTTTAAAATATTATCAGTCGTCTTATCAGCGATAAATAAATTGTGGGAAAATATTTGAACAGCGCCGAAATCTGAGACGGGGCCAGCCATTACCGTTGAACCAAACCACGCATTTTCACCGGGACGCATTGTAAACAACGTCGGAATGTTAAACATACAAACCCCGAAAAAACGTTCGAAGAAGTTTCGGTTTCCTACCAGTGGTCACTTTGTGACTAGGATCACCACCTAATTAGTGTGTTTTATATAGACTTTTATTCAAAATATCAGCAAAATAAAAAAATATTTTAATATAATAATGACTAAATAATCGAGAAACAATTTTAAATGCCAAAAAAACAATACGAATTATTTGAATAATTATATAACTGCAGCAAAAAAAATCTAATTACTCCTCATTCTGTAAATATCTCCAGTTCGTCACTTCACTCCTAACAACCTCCGTTTTTTATAAATTCAATTTAGTACATAATTATTTCGCGATTTATCAATTCCACGCGCAACCTTGTTGAGAGGCATGTATAACATGGTCAGTCCATTACTGAACATATTCCCTCGCAGAAGAGATGCATAGAGGACAGAAATGCCATGTCCTTATGCGAAAAGGGACCAAGCCTGAAACAACATGCCTGTTTTGTGGTATGCGGGGGGTTGGAATACCGTAGATTTCGTGTGTTTCCGTCCCCTCTCGCTGGTTTGGTCTTTTGCTAGACCGGTTTCGGCTGCTCGCCGTCTTCAGTAGGTGACGCCGACCAGCGAGACGAAACAGAAACACAAGAAATCTACGATAAGCGAGAGAATTTCAACCGTATTTGTTATCCGGCAGACTACGTAGACTCTTCTCGCGAGTAGAGTGAGTTTTCTACAGCGGCATGCTTATAGGGTATGCGCCTATTAGCAACATCAGTGGCTGGGCTTGTACAGGGGAAAAAAAGTACATAATGAGACTAGAGAAAGAGGTGAAAACACGGAATCACAAGTTACTACTCTTTCGTCACGTCCACGCAAGACCCGCTAGGTATGCAGTTTATACAGACTATTTTTAAAACCATCTATAAGCCAAAATATACCTCCTTGTTGTGTACCGTTTTTCTGGAACTTTCCCCCCTCCCCTTCTTCGCCCTTCTAACCTCGGACCTACAAAAATTATTTCAACAACACTGAAAAATATCCACTTTGTACAGGTACAGGATGCCGATCTATGTTTGTGCGCCGAACAGTAAATTACTGAATTTGTCCACTCGAGAAGTCTGTCTAGACGTAGTTGAATTCCAGTAAGATCGCGTGAAATATGAATTCCAGACAAGAGAAACAGCAAGTTCGGATTATACATGAACACCAAGTTAATAGACCAAATTAGGAGAAATTCTAAAGCTAACCTTAGGCACAAGTTGGGAAACATTTCCGAAATGACATTTTTTCTACAACGAAAACAATAATAATTTCGTAGGTATTCATAAAGTATTGCACTTGTTTTCACTATTTATTTATGCTCTATAACTAGAAGGTAGGTTCAAATTAACACCCCATATATAGAAGGTATTATCTGAAAATTTTATATATATATATATATATATATATATATATATAGGTCAAATTTTGTCCGTAATTAATATCACAACACAAATGATATTAACACTATGTAAATTCGAGTAAAACATACTCTGTTCTGAACAGTGTTAAACGGAGAAAACATGGCATAGGCATCGTTGGGATATATTTTTAGCTTTTCAAGTACTGTCCTATCTGCCATCTTGAATTGGCCGAGAGTGACGTTACGAAAATCAATACCTACAACGAGAAGGGACATAAAAGAGAGCAATAAAATTGTTCAACCCCGGGCGTTGAAATATGGGGACAAAAGAGTGCTACCGCAATCAATTAACGCATGGTGATAAGTATCGAATTATCTCGTTTCCGTAATCGCTAGCGGTCTAACAAGCGCAAAAAAAAAAAAAATTTATGCGACATTAAACAAATACAGAACAGTAGTCACGACAGTGAAGTATACACTGGCCATATGCACATAAATATTAACAGATAAAAAGAACTAAAAATGCAGCCAGCACCAAAATCCCTAAATACAATTGTTAAATAATTTTGTATAGTTAAAAGTGCTTGACAATTTTTGCCAAACTAGTGAGTTAATTGTAACGGAAGCCCTTTTTATGAATTCGTTTTTTAAACAAATTATTGAGTTTCCTGACCTATCGGGGGGGGGAGGTGTTGGAATTCGATTCCCAGAACTTAAATTGCCCATGTGATTTTTATTATGGTATTTGAAAAAAAAACAAATTATCTGCTCTTTAAATCATTTTTAAAGTTCCACATTTTTCGACACTCTTCCACTCTACATCGACGAAATGGGGCAGTTTTCGAATTATGAGAATCGGGGGCCCGTGTGTAAAATGACCTCTCGCAACGTAATTGGTACGCGAAAATAATCAAAAGCTGGACTGGGGACACAGAAAAATGGACTGTCGGCTAGGCTGAATTTCAACTTTGAAATTAACCTTCACATATATCCAGTGAAAGTAAGCCGGAACTCTCCGCGACGCCGTTCCAGTAGAAGATTTGGAAACGGAACGCCGTTCCGGTTTAAGATAGGAACAGTCGGACGACCGCTGAAATTATTTTCGGAAATGGACTCGTTTCTTTCATCTCTATTCTGGGATCAACTAGTCTGAATCACTCCGTACCGAACGCGGATCGCGTTCGATCGACAACATATTTCTTGTCTCATGTTTTTTTCAAGAATTTGCCCTCCTTTCAATAATATTCAATTTAACCCGTTTGATTTAACGGCCGGAATGCAATGTCGCGGATCATTAGATTGTGGAAGTTGTTATAATTTCATTATTATTACTCGAAAATTGTTTGTGCGTTTTCAGTTAACATTTATGATCGTTTAAGACATTTTTTCTGTCTTCATCTCCGCTTATATATTTAAGAGGAATCGATATTCGGGGCATATTCCGGATGTTTGGGAGCTGTTTCAAGTCATAAAATGCTGACTCGGGTGATGTTACGAGGTTGCCGTCAGTTAATACGAGAACGAGCATTCTTTGTTGGGAAGGATGAAAAATTCACTCGCACTTTTTCCCATCCGATATTCACGGCAACGTTTATACATTTATTTGACCTGCAATACAATTTTGTACTAAACTAAATACGCGTTTTTTTTTATAACGTGGATTAATAAATTGCATGTATTTCAGGCAGGAATTTATCGAACCACGGGCGAATTCTGAACCCCACTCTCGAGGCCTAGGAAGACCATTCTGAATTTAAGTCAGTCCTCAATGATTTATGCTGTTACCTTGGGGCAGCACGATGATACGGGGGTGTATCCAAGTAAATAACTTTTGATTCCCACAACAGCCGAAAAGCTGCTCTCAATTCGGGGTGGCAACAACTTCAGTCGTTGGCATACTGGATTACTGCATTCGAAATCGAGTTTTCTCTATTCAAATCCAGTAAATTATGTACAATAGTATATGGGATTTCAAAATCTACCGATCAAGACTATAAACAATTCAGCTGTAAAATGAAATTCCGAAGACAGATCTCTTTATAAAGACTTTTAATCGGTGAAAAACATTCAATTATTTCTAAGCCCTTTACGCTTAAGCAACTTAAGAGCGTGACCTTTGCGAATACGTAACTTTTACAATGTTTGCGCGTTTGACCATATGGCGAGAGGCACCGACTGTTGCGAAAAACATCTGCTACAGAAAGGGAGAGAGAGAGAGAAATCATAATTTTTCTAATTCTAAGATCCTATGAAGGATTCGGAACTGATCATCAGAGCAGTTTGGAAACAAGATGATCACGCCGTCTTATTTTGTAACCTAAATGCGACACTATCCCGATTATGCCGTTCCGGAAGATTCCAGTTAGCGAGGTCTATCAGATCATCGAATATTAAAACGAATTTCACCACTTCTCTTTCGGTGTGTAGTTTTACAGACTGTTGCGAACGCTCCTCGGTACGTCACCGACCAAAACGTCCGTCGCAACTTTCGAATTCCGCCCGGCTTCCAGTAAACTCCAATCTGCTTCGGCCAATTACAGTACAATATCGTACTGCTAAATACAATTACGAAAAACAATTCATTTTTAAGCTAGACTGTTTTTAGAATATGTCGTTCGGAAAATATCGTTTATGAATCGGCACTTCGTACTAGGGTTTCTCTCGAATAGCTCTGCAAACTGTGGAAAGCAAAGTCCGAGGTTCATTTCAGAAACACTACATATAATATTTTGCGAATACTTCGTAACAATTTCTTGTAGGACTTTTGAGGTGGCCGCGTGTCCCAGCGACTTCGAATACTGAAGACGTCGTACGCCCAACGTCACGCTGATTTTCAGCCGGCCGGCAATATCTCTTCACTAGAATGCATTTTCCGATTGGACACAAACGTGGGCGAACTTTCGTCGACAAAAGCTCGGGGGGCGGACTGTTGGACTGCATAACGGTACACCGTCTATGTGTCTGGCGGCGAAGTGAAAGGACGTCCCCCGCCCCCCACCATCGCCCGAGAGGGGGCTGTGGAGGAATGACTCAGGCAAATCCGCACGTCCCACTTCTATAGAGCCCAGCTGATCCCAGACCTGCAATACGCCCCTATTCCAGGGTTACCGTCACGACGCCGCATTCTTCGGGATTTAAAAACAATTTACTTCCTCCTCACCCGGTCACTACCTTAACCCTTTGCGGTCGTACGTCTGCACTCAGCCACCACAGCAAGGAGCTATAAACTATAATACGAATATGGGAGGTGTCGATAAGGCTGACCAATTAGCTAGTTCATATTTATTTTATGAGACAATCAAAAGTGCAAATGGTGGCGAAAACCTTTTTCCGGCGATTAGAGGTTTGCGCAATAAATGGTTAGATTTTATATAGGGTATCAGCTGGAAGAGAGAACGGGACACCTATGCCACATTTTATGTTCGTCCGAAAATCGGTGGCACAAATGGTGGCGGGTGATTTTCGCGATGGAGCAAAATCTAAACCGGGAAGACCATCGACCTCCGATAAGGAAGACAGACTTAATGGAAAACTGCGTATATCGTGGCATTGTGAAAATGTAAAAAGTAAATATTGTTGTGTATGTTCAAACGGTAAGATTAAGGGTGGAAGGCACCGAACCAATTATTTTTGCGACACGTGCACTCGAAAACCAGGCCTGCATGCGATGGAGAATTATAAAA
This sequence comes from Lethocerus indicus, assembly GCA_019843655.1. NCBI lineage: Eukaryota > Metazoa > Arthropoda > Insecta > Hemiptera > Belostomatidae > Lethocerus > Lethocerus indicus. Next base: position 2,827,952 of record JACDQD010000007.1, on the reverse strand, counting down.
CATATCACTAATGACTGTATCGAATAAAGATATATCTAAAGTTCAGAAAAGAATTACTAACTCTTGTTTATCCCTCGTAAACTTGCGTGTTATATATCCTTGCTCTTTGGACGGAAATTAATTCCGACCGGTACGATACCCGTGTCCAAATTTAATACGTCCGCAAACCGTTAATTTCAGCAGTATCGAGTTTCATTGTATTAGTCATTTTTTCGGATAACCGTCGACAACAGTGGTCCGCAGGCGCGATACACTTGCTGTATGAACGAAAGTTGAAAATCGAAATAAATTTCAAAATTAAAAAAAAAAGGCTACGGCAGTTGAAAGGGGGAAGCTACAATATTCTGAAAATCACTTTCAACAACGCTACAGAGTATGCTGTCTTTCACAGACGGGCAGACTAGAACACCGCTAGCATTCTAATGTATTACCTAGCTTCTTTTCACCTGGCTGCTACGTGGCCGGCGGATCTGTGGCTGCGGTAGTTGAAACGGTGAAATTCAGAAAAAAATTAAAAGCTACAATAATCCATAGGAATAATAAATTACCGTAACAACCGGGAAAGATTTAATACTGTTTCTTTCAACATTGCCAGCAATGCCGATCTGACATTTTCTTCGATTTTTGATTGCAAAAATATTCTCAACGCGGTCGCAATGTATCTTCTGATGTAATGAAGCGCTTAGGCTTTAAGGCGAGAAGATGACTATGTAACATTGAGGTAATAATTTTTTACAGGGATAACGTTGCCCGTGGAAAGTGTTGAGTCGGTGTCGGACGGTTTACAGCTACTTGGCATCGCCTCCAGGTACGCATAGCCGAGTGGGAATGACTATATTCTCGTCCTTCACGAATGATAAAACGAGTCTGAAATTTCCCAGGGGCACTGAATCGGCAGTTGACAGGACAAAGAGACACCTGACTATCTGTAGCAGAAACTGCAACAGGTGCACTATCCGCTACGCCAATCATAGGACCGAACCTCTGACAATGATCAACGATCAACATAATTCAATTTGATTGATACGGATTTAAAACCGCCCTTCGGACACAGCACATTCGGCTTACAGCCCTCGCAATTTAATCATTTTATTACTTCCAGTCATATGTCGTGCCCTTTTGCAACTAACTCTGTATTATATCTTTAAACGGTCATAAAAAATCACTCGAAAATCTTATCGCGATATGGATCGAATGTAAATACCGATAATGTTTTTCCCTGTTAACGACTTCACTCGGTGTACTACTTAATTAACGAAATTGGTAGATTCCTATAAAACCGTCCGTCCGAACATCTCCATATTCACGCCAGCATTGTTACGTAAATGAACAGGTTTTTTTGAAAAACAAAATTGAATATATGACCGTATGAAGGTCAATCGTACAGGCTCGGTTACAAAGTTTCAAGCGAGTTGCAATGTCAAACTAAATTTTTAATACAGGCAATATCTATTTTCATAATCAATATCAGAATTCTAATTTTCCATTTATCCAAAATAACTACTCCACTGAAAACTGCTCTACTATTCTCTGGGTATAAATCGATTGGTGTAAGACCTGGCTTCTTATGGAGCCGAAGGACTGGGCCATTTAAATCCACGTTTCAAAATACCCTTTGTGTTTTCCTGCTGTACACAGTGTACTCAGTTAATGAAACAGGAGGAGGAAATAGTGTAAGTAGTAAATTCAAATGTGTAAGCCGGTGGTCCGGCTGTGACGAGTAGTTCTAAATGATATTTTTCGATCAATCGTCATAAGTAATAACTATAGTAATGTAATATAATAGAATAAAAAAATATTTTCTATAAACGTATTTTCAAAACTGTTATCTAATAAAACAAAAAGCGAAATTATTTAATAAAATAAATAATAATTGGGAATACCTCTCTCGTGTTCTGCGAAGATTTGGACTGCTATGATATTTGTGATCCTCACTCGCTAATTTCGTCTGTTGCTAGACCGGTTTCGGGCGCTCGCAATCACCTTTAGCTTTCCGTCAGTAGATAGGTCACATAGGCGTGTTGGTTGCCTGCCAACACTGTCACCGGATATTATTACAGAAATTAGTAATTATTTAATAAAACAATTGATATTATAAATTAAATTCACAAAACAAACCCGAAAATCTCGATATTATCGCTTACTTCGGTTTTTATTCCAACAGTTGGGAAATATTATATTTTCATTTTCTCTGTAAATTAAATAGTTTGTGCGGATGGATTTAGTCACAATGATATACACAATAGACCGCTTGTGTAACAAAATTCAACAGGGGAAAGACCTTCATTATACGAAGCATACTCACCCGCATAACACGAGTCAAGGAACTTTACTGTGCTACGTACAAACACGTTCATATCATAAATAAACAGCAAAGTAATGGCTATCTAACAGACCAATGGCCAAATTGGGCGTTAGTAATTCGTAAGTTGACAGGATTAGAACACAATTTTCATACAGCCAGCAATTCGCAGTTCACGAAGCAAACTGTCTGAGAGGACGAAATGTCCGTTTAACGTTTATCTATGGGGCTTTAATAGCTGTTGTGTAAAACGAGCTGAAAATAAGGACTATCGATTTAAAGATAAACTAAGATAAAATTAGACAATCTGACGCACACTTGAGCGGATTAACAAAATCCAACCCAAATAAGACAAACATAATTCCCCAATAACAATAACAAGATGCGTATATATATATATACAACTGACAAACACTACAGTACAAGTGAAAGTGACAGTGCAGTGAGGATGCCCCCTGAAAAACATCCAAAGTGCCAACAGTGACTAACACCGCTACTGAAGATGGCGAGCGGCCGAAACCGGTCTAGCAAAAGACCAAACCAGCGAGAGGGGACAGAAACACCACTACTGGTCTATTACTTTATTAACAATAATAATTTTTTTTTTTATTGCATTCAATAATTGTTACAGCGCCTGGCAAAGGAAGAGATCCGAATCCAGCGGAAAACAAAAACGTCATCACCCGGAGGCCATGAAAATATAGACATCCCATGAAAATTTCTATAAAATTTCTATAAACCGGTATCCAAAGGTGGAGAACTAATAGTGGGGTTCTTGAAGCGGTTTCAAATAGTGACGTAACGCCCTGTCATTATCTCTGTCGTTATTGCCGACGTTTCCATCCGTATTACCTTCGCCCTAGAGCGATCATTGAAATTATTGTACGGGAATAAAACATTCGCGAAGCCGACGCCAATATATGGGAATAAACGGCGGCTCGTCTCCCGTTAGGCCGATGGATTTCGTCCGATTAACCGTTAGCGAATGACTGGAATATAATCGCCATCCTGTTTTTTTTTTTCCATCTCTTCCCACCCGGTCCGGGTTCTCGATTCTGACAGTATCACTTTTGCTGAAGATTGGATCGCATATCGGATACTCTGTCAACTCCGGTACTGATAACGACGAAGAAACCGGTCTGGTGACAACTACAATCATCGTATCACTACTCTAGTCTACACACTGTATCGTATTATTCACCGAGTATCCATTTAGAAATAAATTATTTATTAATGAAAATACGTTGATTCGAGACAAAAAAAAACGAAATAGCAGTTCATGGACGTCCGGTTGCGTTTAACGGTAGATTAATCTCAATCGAATATATTCTCAAAGTAGCCGTTCCTAATAATATTTCTTTTACCGTAGGTTCGTTGTGTTTCCGTCTCCTCTCGGTGAGGTTTGGTCTTTCGCCAGACCGGTTTCGGCCGCTCGCCATCTTCAGTAGCGCTGAGTGTTGGTCACTTTCAATTGTACTGTAGTGTTCGTCAGTTGTATCTTGTTATTGTTATTGGGGAATTATTTTTGTCTTATTTGGTGGTTGAGGGGAGTACAGTACATGTACTTATTATGACCTATATTATAACATGCCGTGATAATGAGAAAATAATAAGTGCGATGGTATCGAGGAATATTATCGAATTCCTAATATTATAACCCTCTCTCCGTCTTAAGATAGTAAAAAGATGAAACCGGTATACCCCTAATGGGGACGAAAGAGAATGACAAAGGTTGTTCAAAACTATCATATTTTAATACTTTTTCAATAATATAGATATCTGTGTATGCGCCGTGAAGAATGAAAAATGCGGATAGTGTTTTCTTCAATTGATTTATACAGAAAATAATTTTAGATTGCTGCAGGGAAACATCTAAATAATCAACAATGCAGGAACAACTGGAGTTTCCTGCCTTAAGTCCTTCGGTGTTAACCTCAATGCCAATTGGCTTCAGTCCAGTTTTCATTATTTAAATTGAATACATAATAACCGTAAGAGTACTGTATTACAAAGAAAAATAAAATTTACATTAGGTAACTGTTATTAAATAGAAAAAAGAGATTGTGCCTTTTTCTTTAAACATGACAATTACCTCTACAACACAGGAGTAGGGTAATGGAACAGTTTAAAAATTGAAAAACAAATTATACCCACTGTAATACAGTACTAGTAGTAATAGTGGTAGTAGACATAGTTTTTATACCTAAAGAACTTGTGATGTAGATTTTTTTTTACATAGAAATAAAACAGAAGATCTCATTTTTGAAATAAACTGTTTAAAAAGTACATTATCTGTTACATTATTTTACTTACTTCAGTTGTTGCCCAAGTCCACTTGTTGCGACACCGTTTTGAATTGAACTGAAATTGAATTTAGAACAAAAATCTGGGCTAATAATTGTGGAATACACTCGATCTCCATTGTGATAACACAATGATAATAATTTCTACTCTACTCAGTTTTTAATATAGCTTAAAAGAACCATCACGCTAATACCAAATAGCTGATATTTTAAAGGAACCTTTACACAACAATGAAAATACATTTTATGCTATTTAAAATAATGATATTTCCATCCACCAAGATGACACAAAGTATAATTTAGTGTAGTACATCAAAACAACACACGGGAAGATTCAAATTTTTTACCATGAAACTATTCTTATGGTTCCGATATTTTTATGAGTTATGAATTTGTTAGTAACTTATTTAGATTAATAATTACCTAATTGACTGATTGAATTGCTCAAATTATTTTGAACCCAATAGAGAGCGCCCTATTCGTTTATAACAGTTAAAAAAAGGTTGACTAAATATTAACCGTTTCTCTTCCATACTTTTGAATTTAACTTCGAAGTTGCTCCCCTGAGTTTTTCATTATAGTTAGTGATGAAAAAAGTAACTCACACATTGCTAAAGTAGGTAGATGTATTCAATATACACTTTTCGATTTAGTCGAACCCTGAGATAGGATACATGTTGATACAAGAGGCCAAAGAAATAGCATAGTAACGCAGTTTGAATTTATGTGGCGTTAGATCGAGGAGGCGGTGAAGTGATGCTAACGTGAGGGTGTTGCGGTGATGCCGGGAACTAAAAGCGGAAACTTATCGCTCAACATGTGTCGCCACCCGCTGCGCCGTCCACTCGGAGCACCTGTAGTAACACATTTACATGACAGCTGTTCCAGACACTTTGTAGCCTACCTGCCGTTAATTTTTCCCCGTTCTCGGTTTCCCGGACGCTCACCGTCGAATAAATTTTCGCCCCCTTCTCTTCCCCCATCCCGCTTTTCGTTCCCAGTTTCGGTTCGCGTTTTATTTGTGCGATTGTGCCGTTTTTCCCCCATTCGCGTAAACTGAAAGTGTTCCGCGTAAACGAGTGTGCGACACCTTTTGTGTGCTGTTCTCGGCCCTCTGTGAATCCCTTCGGTTTCGGATTTATTCTCCTCGTCGTCGAGTGGTCGCCCTTCGGCTATGTCGGACAAAACTCTGGTCGAGCAGATCAGGCACTATCAGAAAGACATCGAGAGATGTCCGGACAATGCGGAACGGGTAAGTGGCCAATATAAATTTTACGTTAACGCTTGTCCCTTACGCGGGGAGATCACATGTGTCGGGACGACTGACATGCGAGGACAGTCGGACAGACCTAGGGTAAAGGAGGTCGAAATAAACCCTGAACAGAATATTGTAATAGGCGAATAAATATTTACATAAAACATACCCTTTCGGACAAAATTTAATGAATTTGCAGTTTTATACTGGCCACTATTGACTTCCACTTGTCTTTTCTCACATGTTTACCTCTGGGTTATTTGGTCATTGGCATTTTGAAGTTGTATAGTGGAGTGTATTTATTGGTTATATAACGCTAGTAATGTTACATTTTAATGAGAACGCAGAAAAGGATACTTTATTCAAAACTGATTTCACTAAAACCGACTGATACTAACTTACTGTTGGTATAGATGGCGAAAAGCCAAAATGCTGGCCGAGCCACATGCTAGCCGAGTGGGGGGGAAAACGTATTGTGAAATTCTTGTAAAACCACTGTATAACTATATTAGGGGAAGTGTTTTTGGATATTATCGTTGGGAGAAACATCCACGACGCCGAGGTTTTTAGGCCGAAGCCTAAAATATGCAATTTCGGGTTGCAGCTTACTTTCCCCTGTCCGCACATTGCGACCACTATTTTGCTTCTATAGTTTGACAATATTATATTATGTTATTATAATATTATTAGAATTAATATATATCGAGTATAAATATGTGAAACCGGTTTGAAATGTTGGCTTATCATTCGCCCGTCGGTCAGTTTGACTTATAGTATTCTGTTTTTTTTTATTTTGTTGGTGCCAAATCCTGGTCAGTTTTAACCTGAAGTTGGTAGCATTGTGGCCTAGTCTCTGTAACCACCCTCTGGACTATATTCTAGTCCTCCAAGTAATATCTTATTTGAAGCATGCCGTATTTAGAGTGATTAATATTGAATCATCATGAGAGCGAAGACTGATGTTCAGGTTTTTCCTGATCTCTAAGTACTAAACATTTATTATTATTATTATTAAGAGTTATGAAATCATAAAGGCGTTTTATTTGATTAAAAGTTCTTAGTTTATAAATCACTTCATTCAGTAGTTAGGATACAGAAGGAGTTTTGTTTGAACCGATTAGAATTTAGAATTCTTCTAGTTGTTAGACCTAATAATATTCACATTCAACATTCATTTATATTTCTGTTATGAATGACACAAATCTAAATACTACAGCCTGGCGAAATTAGAAAAGTGAAATAATATTGTGAAATATTTAAGCCACTGCCAAACTTCGACGAAAATAGGCTGTTGTATAGCATGATACGATAACATCTTGAGTTATTTGTTTGATTCATCGAAAGGTACAAGTTGAACCAGACGGTTCTGTAGAGAAATTATGCAGATGTTAGCGATAATTACAATTTGTAGATAGATAGTGCGTGTGACCCCAATAATCGGGTAGATTACTGATCTGAACAATACTACAGTTTTTTGTCGATGTAATATTTTGTAATTGAAACTACGAAACAGCCTAATAATGGTAGAATGCCAAATCCATCCGTATCTCAGACAAACCTGACTAGTAAAAGTGGTATGCTAGAAAAACTTGATACGTAAAAATTGTTAAAATAATTCACAAGGAGTGATGGGGATAATTAATTAAAGGAATAGCTGATATTTCAGGAATTCAACGGAATCTGAGCTCCCTTTTAATATAGTTAACATTGTATTGTCAGATTTCTGTAATAGATTTCTTCTTTCACTTATACATTTATACTTTTACAGTGATGGCTCTTAAATTCCTTTGAATTAGTTATACCTTAGACGGATGATTAGCACGATGCTGGAGGCTAATCTCTCAGGAGGTAGTCATGTTATAACCCTCATAACACTTTTTTTATGGCCTTATGACAAATCCGTAGGCTGTCTCCATAGTACAAAACATATGGAAGGTTTGTCGCTGAAAGGGGCTATAGGGGCATTATCATTTAAAAAGATTTATACATTATTCATTTGTTGTGGGGAGCGCGCTAACAGCATGCTGGCTGGTATTAACCTGGATTCAGTATATCAGAAAATTAAAATGCCTTTCGAGGTACTAATGTCCGAAAAAAATTCGGTTTAAGATAATATAATAACTGATAAGAGACCCATATACTCACAAGAGCAATAATGGTTGTGAATGTGATAAAAAAATCAGATGAAAGTTAAATTTGTTTGTATATGAACATCTCTCAAAAATGTTGTTTGATGAAATAATACATTTTCCTGATATGTTTAATATATTTTTGTGGGCAATAATATTTTAAAATATATTTATGAAAGTTTATCATTTGGCTTTGTTGTTTAAGTTAATAATTTCATAAATAAATCATGCTTACACTTATAAATGTCACTGGCACTAGCATCAACACAGAATATTCTTCTGAATTTTCTTAAACTGAGTTTGACTTTACTTGCTCAGTCTAATAATAATTTGACAACAAGGAAAATATCTTTTTCTTTAAGTTTTTTCAGCTTTTCAATATAATGTTAACATTATAAACAGATTGCTTTGTGTTTTGTATTTCTTTGGTTACCAGTGATTAGATTATGTTACAATCTGATAATGAAAAAAAATCAAAAACATGTACACAGATTTATTATACTTTGTGTGAATTGTACAACACACTTGCACGATTCATGTAATACTGTTTCTATTAAGTTCGTGGATTGTACAAAGCAAGTTCCGTACTTTTCACATATATTTTATGGCATGTGTTTGTTCCTGTATAGAAAATTCATTTCATAAATTGAGCACATTCATTAGTTCGATGTAATTTACACGGATGTGTATATCTTCACATTATCCTGGAAGAAAATAATGTTTCTAAAAATTGAGAAACGTTTAATATTTATTTTTTAAACAAATAATGAATGGTAATTGAACCAGTGACATAATTTGGACAGTCCCATTTTTCCAGTCTAATGGTCATCCTATTGTTTTCAATCAAATTACCATTCTAATATGATTTGTCATTGTGTTGTAGCCATGAACAGATAGTTTGTGACACACAAATATATATGTATATATATATTTTTTTTTCTAATATCATACCAAGAAATATTTAACTATAACTGTTTTATCAAACTAAAGGTCAGATCTGGTCTAAAAGGGTCAAAATTGACGAGTTTCATCTATTTAGTTTCGAATTCAAAATTGTTTTCATTAACATCTACCAGAAATTTTTAGTTAGTGTCCCTCTCTCCACAATTTAATTATGTTATTAAAGCCAAACAACGACGGTTGTAGCACTGAAATGGCTTTATAGACCAAAAAAAATGTTCTTTTAATTCTTTACATGTACTGTATAAATTGTCGGTGTGAGGCATTGTATGTAATTAGTATCGGAAAAAGGGAATTCGTCAAAGGGACGATTCATTTTGTGTGGAATCGCCTCAACAAAGATATACTAAAACTGGGTATATCTTGGGAAGATTATTGGTTTAGATCTATTCAGATAGTATAGATATACCTTACTTCCCATAATAGATGCGTACTGCGTTGTTAGGATCAATAATTTAGTTTTAATTAGAACTCAGGTCCGGTGGCTACCCCTCTTTTCGATCAATTACAACTTTTAATCCACGCAGTTTATATAAATACAGTGCTGAGCATTCCAAATATGCTAACGTTAAATACAGATTCAAATAAATAGGAGTGCGGACACTAGGTTGATTGTCAACCCCCCCATCTAGGTTGGGGGTAACTTGGTTTTCTTAGGGTTGTTTATCTTCAGGTGCCGATGACGACCTGAAGACGTACACCTGATAAAGCATAAATCGAGAAGTTCAGTCATCTAAAGAATCTTGTCCAGTAGAATAAAACCAACTTTTATATTTGGCGAAAATACATAGGATTTATGGTATGTACCATACTCCCCCATGGGGTACTACGACCCCCATGGCCCCAGCTCAAGTTTACTGTCGCCTACACCAACATTTAACACTAATGAACAGCCTTCACTTGTACTAATGTATTAACAGTACAGGGGGGTTACTGCCCCTTAAAATGGTCTTGCCTAAAAGTCAGCCCGCTAATAATCAATCTTTATGAATGAGAAGAGAAGATTTGATGATGGTCAGAGGTTTCATTACACTAGAGCAAAAGCAAACACATATCTTTCTCGGTTCACTTGAATAAACCTAACTTTTAAAAAAAGTAGGCATTTTTAAGAATAGGGCAATAGTTGGACTGAACACTTATGGCAGCAAGACGACGACTCTGACGATAGTTTATGTACATTTCAAATTTTACGTAACAATAATTAAATATCTTGTTATATCAATATTTCGATATACAATCGTTCCTTCAACTGCAATGATGTATCTCCTTGATTGTTGTTAAATTCTGTATGCGATGGAAACCATTATTTTCCGATTTTCAGTATTCTATAACTAGAGTATATAACTGTGTTCATTACGACAAATTTTTGGTCATGTAACGCCAGTCAGGGGATGCTAATTTCAGGAGAAATAATAATGCTTACCAAGCTATCTAGATTAGGTATTTTTCTTATTAAAATATAATTATTATAATACAAAAAAATATGACCCGTCTGTACTATTCAATGGATACCGCCTCGTATTTAGCCGTTAAAATCTCCGCTGGAATTTGTTGTGAAGGTTCAGTCTTGAGGAGTTGTGTTTGTGCTCTCAGGGTTGGGGTTTTTACGGCCGCCTGTGGGAGGTATCCGGCTTTTTAATTGCTCGCTCTGGCCGTCTGGGGATAAATATAGCTTCGTCACCCCGCAAACCTTCCACCTTTTCTTCGTTACTTCGCAACGTCTGAACTGTCGGCTATTTGCGGCCGCTGGTCGGTCGATTGATTGAGCCCCAGGATTGAGCGGCAGTGTACTTCAGCCCGACTGGGGGTCAACATCGGGCAACTGACACAAATAAGGGATTTACGGATTTGAATACTTCTACTCCCAGAGAATCTCCTCGATATTATGAAGAGACCGCTCGATGTGTATCGGGGGAAGTAATGGAAATTGATTGGTATCATAACAAGGACAATCAACCACTAAAGAAGCTGTCAAACAGTTTTATTAATATCCAATTTAGTCCAAATTAGCCTATTAGATATAACGTTTTACTTCTCAGTGGCTGATTACTTACTTCAACAAATTATTTATTTATAACTGTATTTTAAAACCTAACTGGGCGTGCGGAATTGAGTTGGGAAATCCGCCAAACTCCTAGAAAATTCAATCATTGCAGTCTATCGTCCTTCGTAAAATTGTCAACACACCAACTTATGTTTTTAATCGCACGATCCGTTCATTAGCAGTTTTCCTATAAAACTGTCCCACCACTCCAATTCGACAGCTCCCGAGCACCACCCTAAGACTATATAGATTTCCTCTCTATCGAGTAAGGGCTGGAGCGGGAGTACCATACAGTGGGTGGATTCTCCGTCAATAGTACATTTGTGACATCAAATCGGACTGTCAGTAAATATAATTTTAAAAATTTTTGGTAGTAGTGACTAAAATAAAAAGCGAAGAAATGTAGGTTCGAAACTTGACTTGAAAATAGAACGACTGGCCGAGATCTGACCCGGAAATGTAGTGGAAGCCCCAATTCTACAGTCGAGAAAAAATTCGAGACCAAAACCGGTCGGCAAATGGATGCTGACGATCCCCAATTTTCTGTTAATTCGTTGGAAAAGGGAGCCTACCGCGAACACCGCTAGGTAGTGGCTTGACAATAAATTGACGTCTGCCATACTGAAGAAAACGAAACGGTTTATAGAGAAAATTGTTTTCCCTCCGCGACTGTCAACTCGACCGGATACTGCACAATCGACGCTAGAAGCCATTGACAAAAGAAACATCCCGCTTCAACTTCAGACTTCTTTTTCAAGGAGCTATTACGTGGAGCCAAGTTTCACATAAACGAAGAGGTGAAAACAAAGGTCGACTACTGGCTCGGATTTCTATACAGTGAATTCTTCGCCGCTTGCCATTAAGAAACTAGTTAAGTGAACAATATAGCGGGGGGAATAAATGGATACGTATAAATGGAGCCGTTTGTCACTTTACTTATTGTATGACATTCATATTTCCCTCTGTCGATCGTGAATAGTTCCAAGTAATGTCCAATATAAGCCGAGGATAGATTCTCCAGACTTCCAAAAGTGTCTAGTTTGTTAATTTAATCTTCATATCGTCGAACGCACACTACTCGTTACAAGTTGTCTCCTGTCCATATTTTATCCTAATCTTAGAATTATCCATTTAAAGGGACCATTTCGTTTGAATAAATTTATTACTCTTTCCCCTTTGACTTAGGTCCAATTGATATAACTGAACTCCTTTAAAGAATTAGAGTCTTTAGGAAATGGTAAGCGACATTACACTTTATTACAATTAAGTTAACCTTTCGCCTTGTTGGTATATTATTAGGCTTTCAAATGTCTTATTGCACATTTCATTGTGATTATTCCAATATTCCTCTTGGCTGATTCGAAAGTTTCACAGTTAATGTATAAAACATGCACACACACAAACCAATTTTGTTTTATCAAATCAATATAAGGTGGGAATTTTACGTAATATATTTTTATGTCTGCTTTATAGATATAATATGTATTGTGGGAACTTTTTTTCTGAAAATGGTTTTGTAAAAATCTCGACTTCTCTTTGTGTTTCCTAGTGGCCAGATTGTGACATAATCCCATAAGCCTGATATAAAACTTAAAGTTGTGAAGTTGGAACTGGATATTTCTTTATGACTGTAAGCGTAAAACCTCATTAATACTTCGCCTGATGCTTTGCTTAATGAAAAAACAAAATTGGTTGCCATAAACCTCAGGAATATAACCCCCTTCCCCTCAATCGGTTAAAAACGGGAGTTTGAACTTCCACAAAAGCCTCCTCGTGCTGCCTGCTAATGGAAAATAATAAACATCCATGTTTTTAAAAAAGCAGCGTAGAAGGGCGTCGCGGTTTGGAAGATAAAGCCCTCCACTTATCTCTCACTATTAACTTTCCAGCTCTTTTGTTAACCGGTCATCAGTAAGCAGATTAATGCGTGTAAAAGTATTATTACACCCGAACATTACCGATGGCGCGCCAACCACGCTGGCACTTAACATATCATTAAGTTCTATAACTTTTCACCCAGTCAGAAACCACAGTGCATTTTCTAGTTTAATAATAAAACTTCCCCCCGATTCGAATTGAAAAGCATGTTATTTTGAATTTCATGTGTTATTCACATGAAAGGGTGAATAACATAAAGATTAAGGGAGTCTTAATCTGTGGTTTAGGAATTTCAGTCGGGTATTAGAATGAAAAAAGATTTAAGTCAAGCTCACTTGATTAGGACATGATGATCATATACTTATAAAGAACGTGAGGAAGTGCGTGAAAGATTTGAACTTTTCGTTTTTTTTAATTTCTGAATTATGTACTACACTTTATAATGCTATAATAGACTTTTACGTATGCGTAACACAGAGTGGGCATTTGTATGACCGAAATGTCCATTCGGGGCGCTGGTATTTTCGAATTAAATGCATGCATTTTTCAATTGTCACGGCGCACTAAATGGATCAATACATGAATTATATTCTAGACTGGGTTTAGAGTTTAGTTGAGAAATAGCATCTCTATACGGTTTTCTTCTAAAAACGGTTTATTAATCACATTGACACATTCCTTTATTGCTGCAGAATTTCTGATTTAATCAATCTCTGATGCAATCAAATTTGGCTGAGAATGAAATGAATGCAATGTCACGTACTACGATTCATTGAGACATCAGATGGCTCAGATTTGGATTAAAGGGAATTTAGTGTAGTCGATTATTTTTTTTTAGTGTTTTTTTTTTATAAAAACCTCGTTGCCAGTTCTTCAGTTTGGAAAAAATGTGATGCTCGGTAATACCTAGAGAAAAAATTATTCTTAATATTTCGCAATTATGGCAAACATGAGTTAGTTATATCTCTAAACAATGTTCAATCTAAATTATCATTATTACATTTGAAGAAACAATTATTAAAACACGATTGTAACATTTTTATTTTATACGCATTCGGCATTTAGTTTCCTAGTTTTTATTCATAATGATTGTAATAGTAATGGCCTCCCGAACACATGCACTACTTATAGCTGACAGTTTCATTATTCCGAGAATAAAATTATATGTTCTTTGTAGATGATACGCTGCATCAAAAGACTATACGTCCTTCCTATACTGGTGCAACACCTCCAAGAGACCGGAGTAGGGCGAAGCGTGAACGCCCTGCGCAAGTACAACGGAGAAGTCGGAGAAGCGGCCAAATCGCTGGTAGCCAAGTGGAAGGCGATGGTAGCGGCGGACGAGTCCGACGAGGACCATAAACAGCCGGCACAGGTCCAGCAGCCGCCGCCGGGACACCAGCCCGAACACAGCAGGGACAGGGACAGGGACAGGGACCACGCCACCAGGCACAACGAAACCAGGAGCAGACACCACCACGAGAAGAGGCTAGACTCGAAGAGCGAAAGGGATCGCCACAAGAGGGACAAGAAGAGCCCGGAAAAGAAGAAACATTCCTCGGGAGACCGCCACAAATCGTCGTCCGGCTCGAAAACGGAGACCGACAGTTCGGACAGGCGGAAACGGAAGAAAGAATCCGAAGAGAAGGACGACCGCAGGAAGAGAATGAAGACAGTCCAGGAGAGCGAGTCGGAGGACGAAGAAGAGGATAGTCACAGCGAAGTGGACCGGGAGGAAGAGTTGTCCGAAGCGGAGTCGGCGCGGGAAAGACTGGCGGAAGAGGGGAGGAGGATGAGACGCGAAGAAATGGAAGACGCGAATATGGAGGAAAGTCACGAAGAGAAGAGTAGCCAAGAGTCCGGCTCGGACTCGGACTCTTCGTCGGGCTCTTCGTCCGAATCTTCCGATTCTCGACATAGACACAAGAGTTCGTCCTCTTCCACGTCCAAACATACAAAAAACCATCGCACCGACAATAAATCTTCTTCGGGGAGCCGTCACAAGTCATCGAGTTCCGGCGGCAGCAGTAGTAAAAGTCACCACCACACGAGCAGCTCTTCATCGTCCAAACCGACTATCTCTTCTTCTTCATCTTCTAGTCATACGAATAAAGATGATAAAAGACACCATAAAGACGGCGGTAGTAGCAATAAAAGTAAATCAGAAAAATCTTCGGAAAGAACCTCTCATCATCACAAATCCTCCTCTTCACATTCTTCTTCGGACAAAACCAGGGATAAATCGAGAACTTCGCAAGCCCCAGACATGGAAGCGTTGATAAGGGAAAACGAAAAGAAAATAAAAAAAGAGAAGCAGGAGGGTGAAACGTCGAATTCGCACAGGAAAGAAGATAAGAAGAGGAATAGCAGTGTCAACAACACCGCTCCTGTCAAGACTGAGAAAATTTCCAAGTTGGTCAAAATCGAAAAAAACGAAGATGGTAGCATAGATGCTGGGTCAGGTAATATTTCAACACTTTTTTACCAATAATGGATAACCTGAAAGTTGAACTTTAGTGAATTATTATCTTAATTTACTTATACATTTAGCCACCCTGTTGCAATAAGTGCCACAATTGTCATAATTATTTTGTATATTTACAACATAAATTCTTACAAAGCTTTAAATTTCATATCTTCCTACTATGAAACAACGCTTCAATTAAAGAATATGGATGAATATTATGTAATGTCTCAGTGTAAATATCATTATTTTTCATGCATTTATTGATACATATAGGAGCCAGTTTTGCTGAAGCTCTTATGGTTGGGGATGCTGTGCGATCTAAGAAGAAGAAGAAATTGTCATCAAATGGTACTACATCTACATCAAGCAGCAGTGTGACACCTACAAAAAAGTATTCCTCATCCTCTGAAGGGAAGTTGAGTACTGAAGGGTCATCAAAGTCTACAGGGAGTTCATCATCAAAATCAGGTGGGAGCTCCCACCATCGCAATTCATCACCTTCTGAAACCGCAGATCTTATGAAAATGGCAAGTGAATCATACTGAAGACGTTAAATGATGTTTTAAATCCTCAACTTAAGCATAATTTTGATAATGTAATCATTACTTATTTACTCCGAAGTATTTGGAAGAATAAGATTATCATGTTAACTTATCATTTAAAGGATCATAAATTTGATTATGGAAGGTGCAAAATTATTTTTTACAGGAAAAAATAATAGGATTGAATATTTTGCCCATTTGGTTATACTTTTATATGTACTATTTCCTATAACTGGTAATAGAAACTACCTCTAGAAAATCTGAGATATATATTATAACCAAAATTTCTTTCTTTGTTTAATATTTTTGTTAATGTTAATTTTTGTTACTGTTTCAGCCTGAACTGTTATCAAATCCAAAGAAATTCAAGTCAGAACCACTCAATTTAGACATATCTTCTACACTGCCTGAGATCTCTCCAAACTACAGGCCGCTCCCCCACGTTCCTGATAGCGCATATAGGAAATTGAACAAAACTATGTCTGAAGAGGAAGCCATGTCATCAATTATGACCACCAAATATCAGAGGTAATTTGGTTTAGATATAATTTTTATTTTAAATAGGGTGCATTTCCCCTTTGTTGAATGGCTTAGCATAACAGCTTATATCTAAATTTAATAATCTTGAGGTTATTAAGGAAAACATTTTAATGCTTCCAAATGCCATATCAAATTCGAGTTTGACAATTAAGCAGACATCATAGGGTTACTGATGGCTTTCTGAATTAAATTCAATGAAATTACTTACTGAGTTAATTATCATATTAAAGATTAATATAATAATTATATTAATATATTGTTTAATGTAGAAAAGAAAACAAAAAACAGCCACACTTCATTCCTGTCTTTCAGTGATGGTTATTTTAGCTTTAATAATACTATTATGTTATGTTGAGTATTGTAATTTCTTCCTGTTGTTTTTATTTGATGCATTATTGAAAACAACAGTTAACAATTTTTTTTGTTACAGGACCAAAGTATTTTCTGGAAACAAAACTGGCTTGTATGCAACAGTGCCATCACTCTACAGTCTTTGCATACAATTGCTTTATGAGAACATCGATGGTAAACAATTAATATTAATTCTATTACCACGACAGGTTACATTAACACTGTACATGTATAAAGTCACTTAAATATATCAATAGTTAGTGCAACAGATATTGTTGTAATTTAAGATACCTGTTTAGTGTTGAGCAAAGGTTTAGAATACAATAATCTCCATTCGCTGATTTGGTCTTATGCTAGACTGAAACTTCTGGCCATCAGTAGTGTTCCATCAGTGGTCATCTTGAGTGGTATACGGTGCAGTGCACCTTACCACAATAATAGTGCTAACAGGATGTCTCACAACGTTGCTCACTAATCTATTGACAACCATATACAATAAAATGGCTTCAGTTTTCCAAAGTTGTATTGCATTGTGAGAAGTTATGTCAAGAATGTGAGGAAATAATATATTTTAATCTATATGATTTGATGTCTAGCAACAGGAAAAATCTTCAAAAAGGTTTTTAATACTAAATTTCCATTGCTATCCTTTAAAGGAAACAATTGCTTTTACAGAAAAACAATGGTTTTAAAAAAGAACCAGTTATCTGTAGAAATAATTAACATAAAAAATTCAATTTGTTACAGCCGTTGAATACACTGGTGGTGTACCGTATGACATTTTGAAACCGCTTTTAGAAAAGTTAAATGCTGATCAGTTATACGTGTTAGAACACCACAACCCTTATTTGATAGATGACACCGACCCACTGTGGCAATTCCACTGCAAAAAAGACTTCAGAAGCGAAATCAGGCAGGAATTGGAATCCTGGAGGGAATTGTATTTGGTCAGTATTTTAATTAAATTTGATTTTTCTATTCTATTGGCTATGCTTTCAGTTTCTTGAAGTGATTTTGGGGTTGGATTAATGGAGTAACTTACTAAGAAACCTAAAGTGAAAAAATGCAATTGAACATAGTTATTTGGAATATTTATTTTAAAAGGATATATTAGGGGAAATTTGAAAGAATATTGGGACAATATTATAGCAGGCGAAAATGACATGAGGACATTGATTATTTTTTCAGAGGTGTATGGATGAGAGAGAGAAGAAGTTGAAAGCTTTGACACACAACATATCACAGTCTATGGCAAAGTCTACCCCTGTAAGACAGGCCAAATTAGCTTACGTTGACTCTGTAGCTAAACCACCACGTAACGTTGCTAAGAAACAGGTCAGTAAATTTGGCATGCTGCCATAATAATTTCTCATTCTGTAAATTATTGTTCGTGTTCTGCTATCCTTTATTTTTATGAATTTCATCCTAATAATAATATTAATAAAGGTTTTGTTAGATGACTAATATCAGTTTTTAAACTAAAGGCTGTAAATGTTGTTATTTTTCTATTAGTGGGCAGTACATAATCTAGTCTTTCACCAAATTTCGTTTCTTGTACTTGGCATACCATGTTTTAGTTTAAAATCATAGGATAATCTGTTCTGTTAGTTGATGGCTTGAGTTTGAGCCCCAGTGCTTTTAATTACCTCCAAAAATAATGGACTATTCAATTGAAGATTCCCATATTTTCACCATGATGTTTATTTTTGCTACAGGCTAAATATGGCACAGGCACATCAGATAAAAAACATGAGATACTCAAGAAGGCAGCTGTGGGAGGTCATACTCCAGGAATCGCTGCCAGAGACGTTGTCCCTCCACCTCCACCATCCGCTGGAGGAGGTTCATCAAGCATGTCTTCCAGGCAGTCTCAGCAAATATGTAAGTACTTTATAATCACTCGCATGTTGTTGCCAGTGGCACTTAGTTTTCATTGAAAACAATTTTGTTCTATAAATTAATTACCAATAAATGCACTTAAAAATTCAGATTGGATTTATGACTATGGTATTGATGAAACATCGGTCTTTAAAACATCACTAGCATTTTATATATACAAACATTATGATTTAAGGGTCTCAATGTAACATATATTATCGTATTGATTTTTTTTATTAATCGTATAACCTGTTTAAACTATTCTGAATAATGTTTTTGGGTTTACAGTAAGCAAGATATTTATACATTACCATAAGAACACACAAGTCTTAACTGAAGTTTTTCTCTACATTTTTCAGTAAAGAAAAAGAAAGCACCTTTGATGGCAAAGGCTTTGCAGCTTATCAAGGGGAACAGATTCAAGCGATGATGAAACAAGTTTCACAACAGGGTGAAGTGAATCCGTCTCCCGCACTCCATCGTACGAGTGATTAGGGACTGATCCCAATGTGCATGTTAAAACTGAACCCTGCCATGACCCAAATGCAAGATAACAAATTGCATATGAATTTGACAAATGCTCCCTCCCCTCCTCATGCCCGCTGGAAACATCAACCACCTGTGAATCGATTAAAAATATTGGTGTGCAAAAATTTTGTGTAAGGCAAAAAATTTTCCTGGGGGATCTGGATGCCATCATCCAGTTGTGATGATTCGTTGTTGCCAGGAGTATTTTCAATCAGTCAATAAACACCAGAATGGCTTCTGGCTCCATCATTGGTAGACTTGGAAGCAAGTGTGGCACTATCTGACTGAGGCTAACCTACTTCTAGGAGTTAGCACTGTATCTGATTCGAGATGTTATTTTTGGAAAGGTGTCGGGGTACAACTTTATGTTACCTTTTTCTGGCTACATCTAGTATGTATGTGTATATGCATATATAATTTACATATATGCTAAAATAAGCCATAAAAAGAAGGTAGGCCACTTATAAATAGACATTAAAATATAGGCCTACCTCTCAATTGGTACTGAACATATGTAAATGGCTAAAAGTAAAGGAAATGATACATTTTAGTTTTAGTAAAGTTCTGAGAACAACAACAATTAAAGTTAATGTGATTGGTCTAACTACTTTGCATCTCTTCTGCAAATTGGGGAATTGTGAAATCAATCATGTATGGATCATTTTAATTTCATTGTCCCAATAACGTTATAGGCTCCAGTTTTTTACCACAAATTGATTTGGCTGCTAGTTAAAAATAGTTCCAGATCAAACACATCACTGTTGAAAAAAATACAGCTATTTTTAACTGGGGATAGATGGATCAGAATATTTTATAGAATTTTAAATGAGAATATTTGTTGAAAAGTATTGGTCTGCAAGTGATCTACATCATGGTAATGAATAACATATTACTGTCAGTTTTCCTTTTTTATTTTTGATGGGAAAAAAATTAAATCTCTATTGTATCTGGATTACTTTTATTGGGCCAGCCATTAATTGTTTTGAATAAATATCCAGGTTTGATGCTCATATTAGTCCTAATGTTGAATGACATACGGGTAACTTAAACTTGTTTTCTGTTACCTAGTATTTTGATGTTAAAAAGTTGAACTAATTGGAATGTATTCTTCTATATAGTCTATCCTACAATTGGATGTTTAGAATGAGTTGTCACTCATTTATAGAAAGACTGAACATATATGTATATATTTGTTGAATCTGAGTCATTTTGCAGAGAATGTTTATTTTACCGGTCTATAAATGAGTGAAAGCTGAAAATAATCCCACAGTGAATGAATGGTTTTCAGAATGGTTGTTGTGTTTTATATTTTGATCAAATATTTTGTGCTACAGAAGTTGTCCTTAAGAGTTTTCTAACAGTTTGCTTTTGATTTATATCTTTATCTCCATTACATTTTGTTAGGTAATAGATGTAAAAGGAGCCCAATGACTACACTAATGAAAAATTTTATTTGTGTTCATTTTACCCTCTAGTTCCTATATTTATGCTATGAATGATGAATGGCACCTTGCATTGTATCTGAATGTAATAGAGGCAGCAAATTAATATGTGTTTTATGTCAAATGTAATAAATGTTTAAGAAATCAATGTTCATTCAATTGTCAGATATCTGGTTGGTATTTATGTGTAATGTTTTATTAGGATGCTATTATGTGTTAAATCCTTTGACTTCCTGGTGTAGTCAGATTTGTTAATTATCAACAGATGTCCTTTATTGATATGTGACGGGCTCAATAATATTAATACAATTTTTAAAATTTTAGACTTGATCAGAAAATGTTTCTTTTGGGTGTGAGGAATATAATTTGTTTGTCTGGTTGTGAGTTATAGATATTTTTATTGGGCTTTGAAAAGAGGAATTTGAGATAAAATTTTAAATTTTGTATTTTTTGCAGTGTTATGACACACACTGCACTTGTGTATAAGCTCTTTTAGGGAGCTCCGTCTTGTATGTTGAATTTAATTCAATGTAACAAAATTTCCAAAATGGAGGCTGAGAGGAAAGTCATTTAACCGAAAATATATTAACTGAATTTATGAAACTTTGATAATTGATTTATTAAAATTTGTCTGATTTTCAAGATCCAGTGTTAACAGACTTTCATCCAGCATCGTTGTTATTTATACAAAAAGGATGTTGATCAAATTTTCTGGGCATTCCGTCAATGCTTTTAACCATTAAAATGAAATTTGTGCCCAGGAATTTGGGTATTATTATATTGTTCAAATTTGAAAAGCATATGACAAATTGAATGTCAGAAATTTGTTTGTGACTTTGTAATATTTTATCCTGTGAACACCACAGATTGAAGAGGTTTCAAAACCAGTAATATTTATGTATTTTTTCCATTATTGTTTGTTCCCTGGAACAATTGTAAATAGTAAGTTTTAATTAACCTTATTCTTCTGTTTATGCCATTTTTTGTTTTCATTTTGTTTTGTGTAGTTGTATAAATTTGAATACAATTATTTTCATTTGTGTGATTTTTTTTTGCTATTATGATTGAGAATTTCCAATCGTAAATATCATTTTGGAGATGTTGATGTTTGTTGGAGATTGATTGTTAATCAATTACATTTAAGGGTAATTTTTAAAAACATAGGTCTAAATAAAGAAAAACTATTGTAATTGTGAGAAACTGATAATAAATATGAGTATTTATGTACACATATAAAAATATATCATTATTATTCTATTATTGCAATTGAGATTGATAATTTTGAACTTAGACACAAGATATTTATTAAAGCCTCGCCATTACATTTGGCTATTACGATTGAAAATTACGAGAGTAAAGTATTTGGTGACATAATATTTTAATATTAAATATTATTTTATATACTTATTATTATCCCAATTTTTTAACATATTTTATGAACATTTGTGAACAGAGCAATACATTTTATTATAATCTGTGCCTCACTCCAATACAAAGGTTAGATTGAGACATCAATGATGTTATGGTTAATGCTTTCCTTATTTTATAATAAAGTAAATTAAATATTTTTAGAAGACAGCTACATAAGGTTCAATTCCTAAGTTTGGTAATTGTAAAAAAGTAAACTTTTTCGTATTTTGAATTTATATGATTATTATTTTTTCCTGGATTCGCGTAATGGCTACACTGTATTTCAGCCAAACCGTTAGATTCGTTCGGGTTGACGAAATCATAAATTAAATAGGACAGGTAAGTCTTTAAATTTATTATGTTAATGAATAGTATAATTAAGAGAAATTCTCTACTCACACCCTCGCATAAATAAGCGGCTAGAGAAATCAGTAGGTGAACGATTCAAATGTCTATTTTTTATAACCTGTCTATTTTAGCTGTAAAGCATGAATCTCCTTCTCAGGCATTATTAATTATATTTACAGTTAAAATTTGCCTTCACAATATTGAAATAACAGTGTATACTATACAAAGCGCTGTCCATTACAAAGATAAGGCATTTTAGTACATTTATTCAATGTATAATTACTACCGAGCCCTCATAAACATGTACGGAGAATCATTGAATCTATTATTTGTGCAAATATCGAAACGTTGAATTGTATGTACGATTGAAACACAATCTTGTTTTATACATTCATGGCACCGAATTGCCTTAATGATCTATTTAAGACCACACTATAAATAAGCGAATGAAAGTCACTGGATGACGCAGTGTTATCTACTCCAGCGGTACAAATAATGTCTATTCATTGTTGAATGAAAAGTTATTCTTGAAATTAACTTGCTATAATATAAGTATTTACTCTCCTGACCGCTTAGTTTAGCCGCTGGATTTATACGCGGATTATAATTTATATGAAAAATAATTACCAGTAATATCTTTCTCAAATTAAATGAACAGACAGTTATTGGAAGTAGAAGCAAATACTTTACAATTCGATACAATATCAGTAGAGAATTAATATAATGGCAGGTGTCTGACATGCGATATTGTCGTATCAGTAAAACGCAGTCGATCCAAGGTTCAACCTGCCGGGGCCCTAACCTACATTCTGTTATTTTACAATATCCCCCCAAAAATCACAAATGAATCGGTTGTCGGACGAAATTTTGAATTTAATTAATTGCTGGGAGCCCCGATCAGAATCAGCATGTCTTTCTCCGGTCGTCCGGCTCTCCCGAAAGGATGAACATGCCATGAAATCGCACTGTTGTTGTAAAGCTGGATGTTAGCCAGGTGGAAAGTTGAATTTTCTTTTATTTCAAGTCACGAATACAACTTTTCAAATTGTGGCGAATTATTACTTCAGCTTCTGCCCTTATTGGGTAGTGTGGGTCGATATTCCCTTGGGGCGTCGATCGGGATTTTCACGAACAGAACTGCCGAAGTTATGGGATTGTTTTCAATGGAAGGATTTGATATCGGGAAGCTGCCAGTTCGTGAAAGAACGAGACTGGAATATTCAATTCGTCAGTAATTTATAATAGGAGGCGGTTGGACTTGAAACACTTAGCGTTGCACAACTAAGATCCAAGAAAACCGTTTTTTAAGAAATAACGTGAAATGAGGATAGAACAGGTGGAATCTTTCGTCATGTACTATTTGAATACTGACCTTTTAAAAGCGTGAGTTTTGAACATTGCTACTCGCATGATTTTACTCCGTTGTATGACTACTGAGGCTTGACCTGCCGGCTATAGGAATTACAAAATCGACATGGTGAAATTTTCAATACCGATACCAGTTTCCTGCTAGGATATTTGGGAGTCCCTATTCATTCCAATAGTCGAAGAGAGCTAGAAAGCTTAAAGGCCCGGGCATTTCCCAAGATCGAAGTACCTCCGATTTTCCTTAAACTTAGATAAGTGTCCAGATGGGGTAGATGCAGTCAGGAGAAAGGTATGCCCGCCGCACAGGAGCGGTCTTGACTTTTCGGGGAGTGTTGATGGGAGACAATGAAAAGTGGTTCTACACTTTTGCGTTGCTCTAAGTCTCGTAATTGCTATTTATTTATCGGCCGATAGGTTGTTACATGCGAAAGGAATTCCCCTCATAACTGCCTGACGTCATTCACGCGAATATCCTCTCTGAAATGGGAGTGGTTTCAAGAGTGGTTAAACCCTTGAAACACCTGCGACGGCTCTTTCTAGTTTCTGCAACTGTAACAGGAAAAATATAACAATAATTTGAGATTCCCCTTTAATTTTTGACGAAAAAAACTAGTAGCCAACATGCTTTAGCTATAATCTTAGGCACAGTCATTTCAAATAGTAATAGGAATTTTTGTTTTCATAGTCCGTTGACCGTTCATTGACAGCAATTTGTAGCCAGTTTAAAGATTTTGTAAATATTATACAGAGACTTTTTCTTTCAGCAGGGATATATTTTTGTTGTTAACACTTGTATTTTCAAAAGACGGCCCAACTCGAGCTCAACTCGATCATTAATTCAATTACGATTGAAAGAGGTCACGAGGCCATTCCAACTTCCCCTGGGCGCGAGTAGGATTACAATCGACATGCTACCGGACGGATGCTGTGGGACGATAATCATCAATTTATGGTCGGGATGCGTAGATAATGTGGAGCGCTGCATTTCTGGCAATGACCAAAAATCACTATTTTTTTTTGTCCCTGCGGTGTTTTATATTCGCACAGTTCATCGTGTCAACGGGTCCATTTAGCTTTAATTATACCGTTATAGTTAAATGTCCTATTTGCTAACGTAATGTTTCCGACGGCAGAACAGTCATTCTACTAGTTGTATTATGTACAAAACAGAATGGATTTTGGCGATTAACCATAAAAGCTGAAAAAGGTCTGGACCGTATATTATGTTGGGGTGTTAATATTCGCAGTCTACGATAGTGGAACGTTCGTTTTTCCTGTTTAGATAATGTATTATATTAGCAGTGCTTCGTTTCAGCTTCTGTCAGCGTCTCGAAACCGAAGTGCTCCGTGCTCCCCACGCCCTTTATAGACCTTCGTGAATTCTGAAATACCTCCGTTCGGCCGTGATAATTTCATCTATTCTGCCGACACAATTGGAGTAGCTTCCAGAAACACGTATTTAAACTGACGGACGAAGGAAGTGCGGAATTGCGCCGGAGACCAATCAGCCCCAATTGCGACAATTGCTAGGCGGCCCAACCACTCAATCGATTCAAATTGCGATTGCTTCATTTCTCTCGTAGCCGTTTTATTTTAACCTTTTCTTTTTCTGTCAGTCACCCGTCGCGACGCCAGTGAAAGGGAAAATAATACGAACGCGAATATCAGAGGGAGACAATTTGCGAAGATTGGACGAGTGATTTTTTTTTTGCGAACCTACAGCTAATCCGCTCTCTATAAGGGATCGAAAGAACAATCCCGGGCTAAGCACTTCATTCCCCATTACAGATTAACTTTATCTCCTACCAACTTTAACAACATAACTCTCTGCTACTTTATATACCATACATGTATTCAAAAATAATCAAATCATACAAATAGTTATACAATAGTTTTATGTTCTAAGAAATCTTAAAAGTACCACAATTCAGTACCGTTAGAATTTATTAAGTGTATTGAAGGAACTTTCTGACCTAATATGAGGACCAGGAATATTCTCTTGCCCTTGGAAAGTAAAACTGTAAATGCCATTCATATGTTGTACAGATTTAGGAATTTAAATATTGATATTATCGCGGGTTATCGTCGGTTTCTACTATTATCAGTAGTAACAGTACTTCAGATTATAGTTGTGTTCTGAGAGTGAAATTTTATTCCTTCATTCATTCTGTTTGAAGTGTCCAAATAGACCGTATTAATCTCTTTTTTAGAATTAGACGTTTTACAACGTAATAGCAAGTCGCACGCGGTTCGCTATAATCGGGCATTTAATTGCTTTTATTATACAACAATTGTCACTACCCTGTATTATATTGTTACCGTGGATTACCCCAGCGGGGTGAGAGGCAGAAGCTAGAAGATAATTCCCTATCTCTCGGCTTACGGTTTTTTTTTTGTTGACCTAACGCAACGACGTCTTGCCATTGCGTATCGGTGTAAAAGCTCCGATTATTAAACCGCCTAATCCACACATTTCATGAGAATCGCGGCAGCGTAGGACCAAAAAAAAATCCGAGAGGAGATAGGAAATCTAATAAGTACAATATCATCCACTTATCTCTGCAAAGTGATAAAACAAATTAGATAATTACAAGAAGTCCCAGATTCAGAGATTTTCAACTCGGAATCGGTCAGTAGTGAATGTTAAAATTCACGTTGTGGCGGGATGTCTGGCGAACGATGTGGCGATCGATATCGTATTGAGACCTTATCAGTTATTTATCGCAGGGAAGGCCGCCCATCGTCCATGTCACCGTACCCCACCATTAGCTATTAAAATTGTTTTATCGCATGAAAACATTTACATCAGTGGCGGTACAATGTACCCTCGTTTCTTTACTTATTCTCTCACATTTTACTGATATTTTGCACACAAACAGAAATATATATGTGTATTTATGTATACAGCGTGGGTCAGGTTTCTGGAAGACTGCAAACTGCGAAAAACGCGTATCGTGAAAAGAATAAAATCAAAGGAGGGAGGAAAAGCTTCAAGTAATAAAGCAACGGTGAAATACGAACACAAATTAAAACGTTTGTAGAAGTCGTTTTAAAAAATGAGGTAATTATTATACTTTACTTATCAGATTTTCAGGATATGCAGCTTTAATACTGCCATCGCAATATAAATTATTTTCATATTTAAATGCCCGCCACCCGCACATACCTGCACAAAAATGTGCTCCAGACCAAATTCCGCGAATTTCACATGCGAAAAATTCACATCCCTTGCATATTATCGGGCATTTTTCGGGAAAGGTCAAAGAGCGCCTTTGTGCTTTTTGTGTCACATGTACCAGTATATGAACATCCTTTCGGGAACAACCGCCCGGCTTTCTGGAACGCCAATATTAGTTATTTCCAATAACCGGGATATATAAATGGCGTAACAGTGGGCAATTTTAAACTGTACGAGTGGAAGCTCATTTAACATCAGTGCAGAAGCCGTTCCCAACGTCAGTGGCCGAGTGCCCATTTAAAATGAAAGTGGGTCTTAAATAAACCGGGTTTAATCGACAACCGAAAAAGGGGGGTAACTTATATTTCAGAACAAACCGAAAATATTAGACTAATTCGCTTGGACGTTCTCCACTCTAATACATTAAATTAATTAAGATTTGTTAATAAAATTAGGATCTAAGTAGGGTTGTTTCAATGCGAGCTATGCCCTGGGTAAGCAAGGTTATAAATTAGTCTACCCTAACAGGTTTAAGTCAAGAAACCCCGCATATATCAGTGAAACCGCTACGAAAGTAATGCGTTTGAAGTTGCTGAAGTAACGACTGCAAAAGTTTGTCTTGTGTTTGAAACGCTTGGTTGAATTGCAAAAGTACACAATATTCAAGTGTAATGTCCGTAAAACATCGCCTAATTAATATTGAGTGTTGTCATAATTATCGTATAAGGGCAAAGTTCCAAATTTCATCATATTTTTCATTTTCCGGATGCCGGTTATTTGTCTTGGCAATCGGGCCAAGTCCCTCGCCGTTATATGCGTTCTAAACGCTTTTCCGTCCCATTTTCAGAGACGTACTTATCCCAATTATTCATGCCCAAATATACACTATTCTCTTGTTCCCATTCGACAATAGAATCTTCGGGGAGTCGACTGAAAAAGACACAATATAACCGTCACCTTTGAATCGGATCCTAAATTCCGCGTTTGTCAGCGACCTTGCCGTAAAAAAATATAACAAATTTCTCTACCGAATGACACAACATTCTAATACTATGGTCCAAATCCCGGCATCCCAAACGCTCCTTACAGACGCCTCTAAAGGAACTGGCCACGTGATCTAAAAATACCAGAAAAATGAATTGATAGGATTTTTAAAAATGGGGGAAAACCATTGGGTTTCTTTTCCATTCTTGTCTGTTCGTCAATAGTGCTGCTCGAACATCAATGTCCCTTATTGTAAATAGTTTAAAAAAAAAAATAATAGACTAAGCGCCACTGCGCTTCTCTAAAAGCAAATCTCATTTGGTACAGCCTGTCCGGAAATAAATAAAGGGCCATAAAAATAGCTGCGGTGAGCTACGTCACACCGATATTCCACAAACGTGTCAATGACCTCCCGTCGTATAATAAAACGGAATGTAAATATTTTTTATTCAATTATATGAATAAACTCTGAACTAATAGATTGTTCGGTTTAAGGCCGGGGGAGTTTTGACGTTTTGACGTCTAACCCTCGCAGTTTTTTATCTGTTAATTCAATCAGTGAATCGGTCTTTGGACATATGTTCGATAATTTCAGTCGAAGCGACAGTTCGACCGATAATAAAAGAGTATTATTTGAAACCATGTGATACAGGAAAAGAGGGCAGGGTTATCGCCCTAAGCCGAATCCTTTCGTCCTTCCACCTATTCAAGACTGCGGACAATTATTGCGTTTGCCGAACTTTTACGAAAGCCGTGAAAGTTTGCCATTTTGTATTTTCCGGCCGTCGAAGAGGGAGACAACTGCAGCAATATGGCATTCAAGGTACTTAACAAACCTGCGATTTTACCATTTCTATATATATATATTCTACGATAGACAGTGAACAATTCTTATAGACGTCTCCTGAATCGTTGCAGGAAAAAATTAAATCCAACCAGCGAAAAATAAAGATTAAAATTTAGAAATATAACAGCTTTTATTTTAGGAATTTGAACTCAGTTTAGCGCCTAACTGATGCTGTTTATTTGTTTGTGCCTTCCTATTTTCGGTGTTCGTGGATGAATGAAATACGAAGCTAACAGAAAGTAAAGATTAATTATGATTCATTATTTTTGGTCAAATAAACAATTGGACAGATGTTTTTCCAGGGTACTATGCTATTGTTTACTTTGTATTGCGGTTTGGACGCTTTTGAACCCATTTTCTATTTATTGGAGTAAAAAATTTGGAAATTTTGGTAGACACCACCGCATGCTAATTGTTGTTAATTTATCGTTCCGACGAGAATAGGGCGACGTAATTTACAGTAAAAAGCTCTAGTTTTGAGGTTTCTGCGCAAGCTTTTTCGTGACTGGTTTGAATAAGACCTTTGTTAAAAGGCGAAGATAAGGATTTATCAGTTCCATCCTGCCGGAATAAAATTTCAAGTATTTACTTGTCGCACGCCACGTTCTCAACTTTACTGTGCACCACTTCCGTCGTCAGACATTTTGAACGTAGTTTTAATTCTCCCTGATTTTCCAGATTATTCGCTTATTTCAGCGCGGTTTACTGTTGAACCTATTTCCAATTCAATTGGCTGCAAACATGTTATAAATAAAAAATAGTGTACCGGTTTTATTTCCTGTAAATTCGGGTGTACGTTTAACAGTTGCCGTGAAAAATAGGCAAGTCGAAATTCAAATAAAATAGCAGACCGTTGCGTGCTTATCCATCGAAGCACTGGAATATATTACCGCTTTCCAACCTACAATCAGGCTGAGAATAGCCCGCTGGTAAAATTCTCCACTTGTGAACAAACATTCTCAATTAACTACAAATTCGTTTTAAAGTAATACAAAATTATTGTTTTTTATTTAAAATCATAAATTGCGATCTGACTCGCAGATTTAATTTACTTCTCTGTTATAGCGCAATACCAAATCAGGGTTTTGTTGTTGGGCTTGACATATGATTTAATACAATAATTAAAAATGTAATTCAGTATTATTCCAGACATTGTACGCAACAATATTATTGCTTGGTTTTATGGTATACCGGATCTATAAAAATGTGCATTGTTATAATTTTAATTACAAAATAACATTAAAATACTTGTCTAGTGCGGACATCAAAATTGACCTTAAGTAACAAACTAACAATATACAAAGCGATACTCAAACCGACACGGACATACGGTATAGAGCTATGGGGTTCCACCAAGACATCCAACATCCAGAGATTCCAATCAAAAGTCCTTCGCACCATCCTTAATGCTCCCCCCGGGGTATGTTTCTAGCCGCACAATCCACCATGACCTCAACATACCCCGACAGTCGACAAATCGAAAAATCCCAATCCCCCCGTTCGGTCCCTTTCCTCTCTTTACCCATCCATTATCCCCCACTACGACAGTAGTTAAATCGTGTCAAAAAGCGCCATCATCGGGTGGTTTCTTTATCGAGACAAACACGTCAAAAATATACACGTATATAACTGTAAAGTTGATTGTGCAAAATAAAAAAAAGTTAAAAAAAATCTAGTAATTTGTGAAGTGATAAGGATATCTAGTGGTCCTGTATCTTCCTGTATTTTCCACGGGTTCCCTGTAGGACCGGCTCTAGTAACTCAACGGGGCGTGCAAACAATTCAAGTTTGGGACACAACCGGGCCGTGTTTGTCATATATAAAAGAACTTGAACTTGAACCGGCGAGTGCGGGCGGTGAGTGGGGGAGGGGGTTGGTTGGTTGGGGGAGGGGGGGTCCGGTGCGGATCCGGCGTAAGAGCTCAGTCTCGGCCGGCGCTCCTGCCCCACCACATATATTCTGCCCGCGCCGCATTACCACTTACCGGCTTTCATCCCCCTTTTAAACATCTCTTCTTCTTCTTCTTCTTCCTGCGCCGCGGCCGGGTGTCCCAAGTACGGTCTCGCCCCCCTCCGCCCCCAACTGTATCCAGCAACCCCGCAGTGTCGACTCTATCTATCTCTTCGCCGGCCTAGAAGACCTCGCCCCGTCCGTCGCTGGAACGCCCCCTGTACCGCAAATAAATTAACAGGTAAACTACAGTAGAGTGTAACCGCGGGTGTCGCACCGTGTGTCCGCACCACCTCCTCCTCCCTTCCCCCCCGTCCCGTTTTTCCCTCCCTTCGCCAATCGATAGTCAGCCCGCAATTGTTCCACCTCTGCCACCCCCACCCACCACCCCGGTTACTAGCTTAGGACTCGGTCCGGCTTTCGCTTTCCTTTCGGCCGGGCTATTGCTCTTTCGGTTTTGGCAAAAGACGAGGACGCACAAAGACCTCGCTTGGAGGCCGCACCGACCTTCCACATTAGTCTGGTTAAAAACTGGCCTTCGTACATTGTTTGAAAGAGGTAGAACCCTCCCCCGCCGCCCCTTGTTCCTTAACTGTATACACCTCAGATAAGGTAGTTTGTATAAAGTGTAGCCAGCTGCCTGTATTCGTATGTTCTTTCAGTTGTCATACCTAAAAACGACTCACCTTCATTAAGCCTTATTTAAAATGATACCGATGTAATTTGAATGGTAAAAGTTGGATAGTCACTATTTGGGCCCTATTTGTTTAATTCATAAGTTGATTTGCTTTCCTATACCAAAGTATTTGTAGGTATAGTATAAAGTATTGAATTTGCTGAATGAATGAATTGCATGAACTGAATTACTATTATATTGATGACCTCTATACATCTACATAAATAATCTACAGTTTGTCCTAGATTAATTGTATGTTGCTTTAAAAAAAATATGTAAAAAAAAGGTTGGATAGGTTGGTTGGAAAGAATAAAATGTGAGATAGTAACATTCAGCAGTTTTTTTATTTTCTAGGCTTTTGTTAAAAGACATAACAAAAAGAAAAAATTCCAAATACCAATTTTCAAACATAATTTTTGTCTAAATATTTAAAGAAACAAACAATAAAAACTTGTTCAATGAAAATTATCATTTTCCCCTGAAGAAGACAGTCTTTGAAACTATTGGTCAGGAAAACTTTCAATTATCTCAAAATTATTTACTCAATTATAAAATAAGAAAAGAATGTAGCAAATTCTTCTTGACATAATAATTTAATAAAATGGTTATAGAAATAAGCTTACCTATATAAGTAATACGGTTTTATTCAATAATAAAACAAAAAAGAGAGTGAGATAATTTCCAAGAAATCAAAATTATTTTTAAATCTTCTCTTCTCAGTTTGGTGTCATGACCACTAAAAGAACATGAGTCAGAATATCTGAGTAAATTTTCAATCGAATAATTATAATTAAGAAATTAAAATAAATTAGGTGCATTTGTGACTTGTATTCAACTTGTTTCCTCAATTTTTGCAGAAGTATATTATAGTAAATCTTCCAATATATTCTAGTAAAACAACCATTTCCTTTAAGGAAAGTATGGGAATTATACTGATGTATTATTGCTCATGAATGGAAGAGTCACTTGTGACTGATAAATGATAAGGCTATTTGCTTATAACTTCCTAATTTGTTTTAATTGACCGTTGTAATGGTTTCATTTCTCTGTGTTATTTGAGACCTTGGCCCACAAACTTAGCCTAAGTGCTTAAAACTTATCTTCAGTTCACTGTTTGTTATCATTTAATAGATAGCTGATGTTAATTTTTAAACTAACTTTCACATTGTTCTTAAATAGTTTACCTGGACTAAAGATTGTTTTTCCAACATCCCTGCATTGTGTACATATTTGTTTCAATGTATTGAATATTCATTAATGATTTATTAAATATTTTTTATATATATTTCTGCTTCCTACCCTTTGAAACCTAATTTAGTTGCTATCTGATATTTATCATATTTTTATCTCATTTTGCAAATAAATCTCATAAAATAAAATAGGTTAAAGAGCAATAGTAATTAATAATAGATAAGTAGAAATCTATTAGTAAAAACATCATTATAACTCAGTTACTGTTAAAATGGTGTGAAAGACAATTTCATTTTAATTTGAGAAACTTTCAGTTAGGTTCACCATTTCAATGTCATTACCTTTGTTTATGGTCAAATCATTCTGGCTTACAACATTAATTAAAATAAACACAATTCATTATGATCATGCATCATGATCAGGTATTAAAACCTATTAAGTCATTATTATTTTTAGTGAATTTTGATTAGCAGTAAGGGACAGTTGTCATCTTTTAAATATATAACCAGTGTAAATATTATTTTATGTTTCATTTTGGTTGCCATAACAGAATAACACTCCATTAACATAATTGATAATTTTTAAGTATAGTGAAACAGTAATAAATTGTGAGCATAAAGAATGCCATAGCTGAATAAAAAAGTGGAAAAAAAGAATGAATTTGAAAAATTATATTTTAAAAGTATGATGTGACAGTTTGTGAATCATTTCAGAAGCTAATGGTTTTAAGTTAAAAGTATGAATGTCAGTCTATTTTAAGGTGAAAATCAATTTCAGTATCATATGTTTACAGTGATATTTAAAAAGACAATTGATTGTTTATTTTTTTGTGGAGATCTATGAAACTGAAAAAAAAATAAAGTTGCATTAGCTTCTTGTAATTTCTACTTAAGTGCCTGTCTACTGTCGATTGTTGAAACCCAGAATGGTAGCATGACATCAGCCATTGTTATCTAATCTATCCATGTTAGTCTAATCTAATGTCATTGCCTACCCCTTTAATCCATTGTGAGCGTGTTTGTGTGTATGTGTGTTATCTTTGTGAGAATTATGTATGTCTGCAGACGAATTGAGTAATGTGTAATATCTGAATGCATAATCAGAATTGATAACAATTTAGAAATACCGACTGTTCATTCTTTTATATAATGCTGGTCCTAGATTATTTCACAACTTCATGTTCATTTTTTAATTTTTCTCATTCATTTTGCATGAGTCATTACCTTGTTTTCAGTTTTTATATGCGTTAGATCAGTGCATAATATTTATATGTTGGGATTAAGGAAAGGAGAAGTTTTAAAAATTCTGTTGTGATTGCCATGACAGTATTCAAGTGATGACTGAGATACACAGAAAAATTGTAAAAGGATATTGGTTTTACATTACTGAATAAAGTATAAATTTTTAGAACATTATTATTCTTTAATGATATGATGCAATGAATAAATGTATATTGACTGAAGGTCTAGGTTCAGACATCCTTGATTTATATTGCTGTCCCAACACATACAGACGGCATTGAGATATCATGGTTATCTGACTTTGGGCTCTGAAGCATGTAAAACTACTGAAAATACAAAATCTGCAATTTTAGTGTATTTAAAACTGTAGTACAACTCATAGTGTAATTAAAATAAAATACAGTATATTGTTTATGAGCACGATAAAGGAAGGTGACAATTAATTATAGAAAGTAAAAACAAAGATAGTTTTTATGTTTTATTAATAATGCATATTGAAAATTAATGCATAAAATTATTCATTCATTTCAAAAACCCTTTTATTTTATTTTGTCTTACTTATTCATCATAAACAATAGTTATAAAATTAAACTATTATAGATATAAATTAATTGTTGATGGTCATATCTGCCCATCCGCTGGGTCTGCTGTGTTCTCAACCCTCTGATTAAATTATTCAATCCTTTTTTAGTACTCTATATATTTTTCTCTGTATTTGATTTTATTTTTATTTTCAGATGGATTGGCTGGTATCAGGTGTCTACTCTTTAGTGACTCTACCCAGATGGTATCTGGCGAGCATTATCACTTCCGGATTCTTACTGTACTATTTATGTGAAGTTGTTAAGGTAAATCATAATTTTTTTAGTTATTATAAATAGTTAAAGAATTTTTAATAGTGTAACTGTATAATTACCATTCAATATATATTATTTGTCTACATCCTCGGTAAATTGACACTGCTAACAGTTATAATCAGTTTAACTTTGGTTAAAACTAGATTTATGTGGAGCCTTGTACTACTATGGGTAGCACCTTAATACTGAGACAAAAAAATTTAATGTGACCAAATATTGTATTGGTTTGTTAAGATTGATTTTTTGTTAAGTTATAATAAAATAAAATAAAATTCAAAACTTTCTAGTCTCCTAGGCATTTGGCAGTCTCCTATTCCTCATTGTGTTTTTTATGATATATAAGAAATTATTTCTTTATATAATTCTTTAGATAAATAATTTTGTGACTGCTTTTTCAGAGGCCAACAATCGCATGTTCGAACGGAAGTTTCAAAAAATATCTGGAAAGCAACATTCCTCTCCTCAAAGAAAAATTCTGGCCAACGATGTGGTGTTTTGAAGCACGAGCTCAGACACTGATGGCGAGCTTCGTTCGAGCTACTGTCATACCACATATCACTTACCACAGGTACCACAACCTAAAGAACAGTAATAATTAGTAATATATAGTATTATTAAAGTACTTAATTAATAATACATTTTATACAATAGACTTTCAATTATTTGAGTAATTAAATTTTTTTCTTCGTAAAATATTTTCATCAATACTTGATACATTACTAGATACTGATTTGGCGTTGTGAAAAGAAAACAATTAAAGCAGGAAAAAATCTCAATCACTAATTTAAAAAAAAAATAATTGAAAATGTTGCAAGGTAATTGTTTGAGGGTCCATGAAGGTTTGGAATATCATCACTCCATTATGTGGTCCTAACGCAGACCTGCTTTGGCTTTTAATTGTCGTGACATTTTAAATTTGTTGATCTAATTTCAAGATGAAGAATTACATGTTAATTCTAGTAACATCATTATAAGCCTGTAATTTATTTATTGATAAAATTGAAATATGTTTAGTAACTTTCAGCAAATGTATCCCATTCAGTTGAGTACAGCTTTAATTCACAAATTGACTTAAAAAATCATTTTTTTTGCTTGACTGATTTCTTTAAAATACTTGATTACATAACATATTGTTGCACAAGACTAGTTTCTATAATTAATTCAAGGTTTTTTCTGTGTAATCCTCATTTATTCCAATTTGTCAGCTCACTTATTGTTTTGTACATTTATTTCTCTACTATATATTTAAAACAGCACCCCTGAAGCTTTTTTTTATGTAACAATCGAATACAAATAATTATTTTATTATTATATAGATAAGAAACATTTCAGTTTTCAAATAGTTTCTTTCATAAATTTGAACAAAATTAAAAATTATGGAGGATTAAGCAGGGTAAAGTATACTTTCTCTTTGAGCAATAGATGTGAAGTTATTTTTGTACAAGTATGTATTTATCCATTTGCCTTGTTGTGGGGGTATTTTTGTTTAGGGAAGAAGCAGACTGGTCTTCAATGGATCCATGGAACATTAATTCTTGGTTTTAAACTATAATTTTACCTACAGGCGTGCCATTAAAATATCATATTTAAGAGATAACAGTTAAATAAATTTGTAGAAAATTAAAATATGCAACTTTAGTCGCATAATTTTATAATAACTTTAGGCACCAAATATCCTTCCTACTCTGGGGATATATTTTGAATCTTTTATATATTATAGTTACTTGCATAGCAATCAGGAGGGTACTAAAATTAAAACTATAGTTATTTTATAATTATTATAACGGAGGCTCTGCTAGAAATCACCTAACCCATCAATTCATTATTGCGTAACAGGCATATAAAAGTCCCCATTGAACTAAAAAAAAATATGAGGCACAATGAAGTGGTGAATCATTCCCATATTGCTGTTATTCTACAATCCTTTAATTTGTAATTTTGAACTGATATTTTGCAGGTCTGATAATGCGGTATCTTATCTTTGGCTGTTTATATTCATTCAATTAGGCTAGCCTTCAATTAACCCTACTTTTTTGTTTCGTATATCTTTACAAAATCTCAATAATCCTCACATTAATTTCGACCTTTGATATAAACATTTGAAACCCACGTGTACATATCAGTTTGCTTATTTCATGTACTGTGCTAAATATTAATGTAATCAATTTTGAAGTATAGAATGCAGTGAAAACACTGCAATATAATTTAAATTGAAACATTAAAAATTTGAACACTTACAACAAATTATGAGTTTATGTAAATAATAGGAATTAATTGATGCAGATAATTTTCATATAATAGTCATAAATTGATGTTGATAATATTTATTTTTTGTAATTTACAAAGTTATGGGCAAAGTATTTGTCCATCGGCTTGAAGAGTTGGTTAAGAATTATTTTTTAATTTAAGTTATTTCTATTAGTTTTTAATAATTGATAATGGTCAATTTTCTTTTCTGACAACAATAATTGTTTTCTGTATTGGCAGGGAAATCCTGACTCTGAAGGATGGTGGTGAAATCTGTCTGGACTGGTTGGATCCATGCGAAGGTTGTCCACCAAATACACCCGTCGTCATTATACTTCCAGGTATCTGAATAATTTTAGTGAATCAAATGTTTGAATAAACATGTGAAAGAAAATATCGTAATGATACCGTGTATGACTATGGAATTTGCTATTTATACAAGGGAGTAATATTTATATAAATTAATAAAAAAATGACACTATGTTCATTGAAGCACAATGCAGTGGGATAGGTTGATATTTTCTAATAGATTATAAATATTGTAGTTTTGAATTCTTGTAGTTATTGTTACCAACACTTACTATCTCTATTAGTTCCTTTATTTCAATTGAGCAACTCTTACTGCAGAAACATAATGGATAATCTTATTATAGAATGTATAATTCACATTGAAGATTTATAATTCAAGCTGTCAAAAATTTAATATCATGTAGTGTGCATTTGTAGTTGCTCTGAAATGAAATACGGAGCTTTCAATGAGACGAAATGGTCTTTGTCGGCCTCTCAATTGTAATTGCAATTGTGTATCATAAATTGGTTGCAGGACATCTGTTATTGTGCCGCGTCAATTGGATCTGGGTTTGACCTTCTGTCATTGATACTTTTTTCATGGTAGTGATATAAAATAATGCTTCATTTTTATTTGAGGGTGTTGAACCAGGAACTGAACTATAAGAAATAATGTATCAATCTAGTGTACTTCTACAGTCTTGATATTCCATTTGACATCCATCAACGAACAGTGTTGTAGTGGTACAAAACATAAAAATTAAAATCCTGAGAAGGAATGTTATTAGAAATAAGAAAAAAGTAGAAATTTATGGGATGATTCTACTAACTCGTTAGAGGGTCAAGTATGTTTTTTAATTTTGGGAAGTTCTATTGAAAGTATATTGCGTCCTAATTATATTAAATTTAGATATTCATTATTAATATATAGGAGTCTAAAAAGAATCTGATACAGTGATAACATAAGTGTTAAATGTATTATTTTGTTAGAGAAGGTATTAATATAAATATGTTGTAAAGAGTTTCATTGTACAGAGAGTAATGTACACAACTTTCAAGAAATCTTTGTATGGGCTAGTGCTCAAACCCTTAGTTGCCATTGATACCAACTGATTATTCAAAGTGCCAAAATTGAATTAAATGTAAACGAAAATAATGTATTTGAGTTTTATCTGTTTTAGGTTTGACGGGTGCAAGTCAAGCTGACTATGTAAAAGGTTTGGCGCTGGCAGCCAAAAATATTGGAGTCAGGACTGTTGTATTCAACCAGAGGGGTATTGGAGGTATTTCATTAAAGGTAATTAACTTTTTACAGAATCATGTCATGGCAACATGTGACTTGTAAGATCCCAAAATGTGTTGGTTCCCATTCTTTAAAATGATAGAAAATGAAAAACAAGTTCAAAATTGTGGAAGTTCAATAACCACAGCTATTGTGTACAAATTTAGAACAGCAAATTAATTTTATTTCCATTAAAAATGATTTGTCAGTTCTTACTTGAAGTAAACAATTAAGTTGGCTTTGTCATTGGCCTAGAAACCATTGGCCATTTTCTCTTGGAAAAAAAGGCAGCATAAAATTTGAACATTCTTATTGGTATTTCATATATATTTTGGCATTCAGTGATGGCATTGTCAGTTTATGTCCAAATATAAAATTTGAAATACTTCAGTGTATATGTATCAGTATAGTTCAATATCTTGTCCGATGATATCTGTTTCTTCAATTGTGTGGCACGTGATTAAAACATGACAACCTTTGGGTCACAGGCACTAGTTACCCCCTCTGATTAGTGTTAATTTGTAGTCATTATCTGTTCTACTGTTATCTTCCAATTAATAAATTGGAGGAACTAGCCTTGGCATGTATATTCTTTAAAAGTTAAATCATTATTTCTTAAAAAAATTGCATTGATAACCCATTATGATTATAAATTCTAACTATTATAATAATGGTTTTGAATATGATCTATGGCATTTCATATTTTGCCCCCTAAAAGTCTAACTAATAATACTAGATTAGAGATGTAGAGATTGAAATATAAAATAATATTTTATATTTATGTATGAATTATAATAATTGTTCTATTGAATAAATATTACCTATAGGTCACATGGAATTTAAAATAATTTAAGCCAATAAATTTGAGATGTTTAGGGTGTTTGAAGATAACCTTCATGAACTTAAGGAATATGGCTTTAAAAATATAGAACCTTTTTAATGACACTGTATTGCCATGAATGGTGTGAAATTTAGTGGCTTACTGGTCACAACTTTGGTACTGCCTAGAACATTTTCACAGCTTGAACATCACTTTATATTTTAGTTTTACGTTGTAGTAATAATATGTAGGGTAAACATTTGTATATTAGTAGCTGTTTCCTTGCTTTCCTTAACTTTCAAAGTATCCGATCAAATCGGCTAGTAGTTGGTTGATGAAATATTTGCCCCCGGATGTGGATGGTATATATGTTGTCAAATGCTTTAAATTGCGGCCTAAATGTATTAAAATGTTTTCGCAGACTCCGAGAACATATTGTGCAGCCAACAGCGAAGACATGGTCGAAGTAATAACTCATGTGAAGGCCAAATGTCCCGGAGCGCCCATAGCTGGCACTGGTATCTCTATGGGAGGGTGAGTGTTTTACGATTGTGTCAGACATTCATGACATGGATTGCACTCTATCGTGAGTGCTAACATGATAGTCCTATCTTGTTTTGGCGGTTGCTCAAGAAATATTCATTTTAGACTATCACAATATGTATTGTCAACAATCATATGTTCATGTGAGAACTTGCAGGCAAAGTAAAGTTCTGTAAAACAGAATATAGTTCACAGACATTAATGATTAGTACATATATTAGGGTATATTTCCCTTTAATAAAATTGATACTCTGAACAGTTGAGAATGTTTAGGCTGGCATCCCTCATTGTTGTAAGCTGTTTAATTGCTTCAATCTTCAAAAACGCTTTTTTGTTTCAGATTGATACTGGGTAACTATATAACAAGTGTAGAGGACGCTGCTCACCATTTGACCTGCGCCATGTTGATCTCTGTGCCTTGGAATGTGTTCAGAGGCACTGAATCAATTGAACAGCCGATAGTGAATCTCATGCTCAACTGGCACCTGGCTTCGTGTCTCTGCAATGTTCTGAAGAGGTCAGTATTACACTCGGACTATTTTTAATTATAGAAGAGCCTCAACAAAATTGAAATAGAGGACTTTGGCGATTTGCCTCGAGTTCCCTTCAAGAACATGTTCAAAGATTTAGTCTGGAGATGTATTAAATATTTAGATTCACATGTAGATATTGTAATTTATTACTTGACACATTGTAATTTTAAGTTTAATAAGTACTTTGTACTTTATTTTTAGGTGCATTTGCATATGTTTTACAATTGTAAGTAAGTATATTCTCTTTCATTAGTGTTCATATACACTATTTATAAATGTATAAAACATTGAATGATTTTTCAATTTAATAAAAACAATTTAAAAAGGTATTTTATATTTAAATATTTATTTTATAATATTTTGGAAATAATTTAAAATAATAAAATATCTTTGGATATAAGTAGAGTAAGTCAATGGATCAGAATTTGTTGCATTCACATAGTACACATTTGCTATAATTTTCACGTTAAAGAAAATTTATTGATACTGTTGAAGGAAACAATAGGTTAATATTATCATGTAATCGGATAAATGGACCAACATTTTTTTAGCATGACATCTAAACATAATGTGTAAACTGCATGTTTGGATACAGTTTTTGAAACAGAAGACCCTCAAAATGAATCCAATATTTATTATGTTTAAACTGAGTGAAACATCTTTCAAATCATTTTAAAGTAAGATGACTTATGGCTAAGTTATGACTTGCAGGAATCTATATTTGGTATCTAATCCGACAAGATTTTTCCTGCAATTTTCCAATATTACTATTGAAAGAAGGTTTTTTAAAATACCATTATTGTCATAGATTTTTTTCTTTTTAATATTACAGGGTGAGGCATGTCATGGAGCCAGGACCTTATGCCATTGATGATGTGCTCAAAGTAAGTAATTAAGTTTTACTCATTCCACCGATTCATTTCTTTTACTTGAGTTTCCATATTCTACCTTCCGATTTGTCACTTTATATGAATAATGAATTAAATTATTCTTATCACCTGTTTTCTTCTTTGGTCCATAACTTATTGTTCTGTGGCAATATCCTTCTTGTTGATTCTTATTTTCACTAGTTGTTGATAGTATAATTCCATTTTTTTGTGGCTGGGGTAGTGTCCTTACATATTTTAATATTATAATGATTCTCGCTATAGTGGTGATAAAACTAAGCGGGTCGTAATATTGTGAACCTTGAGGCACTTTTAAGCTTTCCAATTAACTCTTCTCAATCATAAACTCCTGTTAAATCCTTTCGGTTAGGTTATAATTTACACCTTTTGAAGTAACTATGTATTTTGTCTGTTATCATAGAGCAAAACTATCAGGGAGTTTGACAGCAAGTTCACAGTGAAACAATTTGGTTTCAAGGACGTGGACGAATATTACAGCCGGGCAACTTTACATGATAAGATAGACAAAATACAAGTGCCCGTATTGTGCCTGAGTGCTGCTGATGACCCATTCCAGCCCCTGGATGGTATGGTCTAGTTAATTTTGTCGGTTTTTAATGTTGACTATAAATCGTAATTTCAGTCTGTCATTTCTTTTGGATATATCTGTCCGAAAAAATATCTTTCTATCGAGGAAAATACAGAGAGACCACTTGCACTAATAAATTTGTTTGGTCTTTTCAGGTATTCCTGTCGAAATGGCGAACAAACTGGACAAAGTTGGTATAGTGATAACAGCGCGCGGAGGCCACATCGGTTTCATGGAGGGGATATGGCCGCTCTACCGCAACCAGTACATGTTCAAACTGTTCGCCCAATTCTTCGAAGCCACTCTAGTCAAACAGGGATACAAACATTTCAACAGCTAATTTTAGACCTAAGGTCGGACACTCGATTAGATCTGTAAGGGTGGAAGAAACAAAAACAATGAGGAAAATGAACAAAATGACACCACGAATGACGGGGGGGGGTCTGTCTTATTTATTAAGCACACCATAGTTTGATACGTAATAATAAATGAACAAATGATTCTTCTTCTTTTTTTTTCTGGCTGACGACATTTTTAATCGCATTGGGGCCTAGTAGCGTGCATACAATAGATAGTCTAATGTGAACTATAATATGTAATATTGTGATTCATTCAATCACAGAATAAATCAAAGGGGGTTTTAAAAACTATATGGGAAAGCTAGTTGAAGGTTTCATCTGATGGGAAAGAAGTTGATGTACATTGAAATTTATTGTTGGTACCTAGGTGAATATGTACAATTTTAATACTAAAGCTCAGGAGTACAACAGGACGGTATAAATTATTATTATTATTATTATTATCTTGTTTCCCATGAAGATGAATCTTTCCAATCTGACTAGAAAAAGTTTGGTGCACATCTAATTAGTTTATAACGATAATAGTGCATTTCTCTGCTCTCTATATCTCTTTCTTGCTGGTAGACATTTACAGTGCATTACAAACATCTTCCATGTCCGATACTTCGTGAGAAATGTTCGTTTCCTCATTTATAATTGTTGAACTTCTAATTAAAAGTTTCAAATGAAATACTGCTGTTCTTTCCTGTTATGAAGGATAATTTTCTTTTTTGAGATTATTTTAGTGTCAGAATGATATTTCATTACGTGTAAAAATTTCAAAGGGGACCTGGAAGTGCTGTATATACATATATATATCATATAGAATCCCTGTATGTGTATATGTATTCAAATATACATATTTTCTTTTGTAAAATAAGACACCTACTTTGAGATCAGTTCTGTAGGATACAGTCAAACTGAGGGGTTCTGATCGGACAAACAAGTGTTCAAAGTATATTATATGGCTATAAGTATACAAAGCTTCTTTATATACCTTATAAAATATAAACATTTATAAGATATAACATTTTGAAAAGTACCGCTTTTTAATGAAAAAATAAAGTCAGTTTTATGACAATAAAACTAATCTGTTCCCCAGTTGAAGTTTCAAATCAGTGATATTATTTAAATTTAACTAAGATAATGAAAGTATTATAAAAATTTTAAAAATGAGAACAGACTTTTTGTAGTCCTAATTATAGAGCTTTCAAATTTTTCGACATTCATAGTCATTCATGCCAGTCATTTTTTAAAATAGGCATAAGAGATAAAGGTATGACAGATAGATTTAAATTTATTTTAGGTCAACTTATTTTTTAATGAAGTAATATTTGTTTCTGTTTTATGGATATACATTTATTTTGTTATTTTAATTTGTGCATGCAATTATTTGAGTAGGGGGAAAGGAAATTTGTGGAATTATAAAATTTTGATTCCAAATACATATCACAGGTGAAATGAACAAACAAGCAAACTGTTGCTCAACAAAACAAAATCTGGTCGGCAATTTATATGCATGTTTATGTACATGAACTAATCTTGTTTTATTGGAAATTATGGCAGCAAGTGATGAGGTGGGGAGAGTTTGTTTGTTATGAGCCTTTGAACCAAACAATATTATTGTTGTTCATTATCAGTTATAAGTAGCATCACGGGTGATATTGTAGAACTTTGTTGTGATATTGTATAATGCAAAAATGAAACGAACAAGAACAGATATTGTTCCACAACTGTGAAATACTTTTTAAATTGTTCATTTTAAATTACCAGATTTTTGTGATTTTCATGAATTAGGTTCTAGAAAATGGCTCTACAGTGTGCCAATCCTAATAATTGTATTATTTTTCAATTACCACTGTTGTGTTTATTACCTTTTTATTTTAAATGGTATACATACCACTAATAGAAAACATACATGACAGCTTTAATAAATATATTATAAAATACAATTTACAAACAAGCTTTAGGAGATTTTTGGGATTATTTATTGAATAAAGAAAATCAACTTCTTCAAATTCTATACCTCATTAAGATTATAATATTGTAATAGTAGGATTCCTATATATTATAGAGGGAGGGGGGATTATTTCATACAATTAAGTAT
This sequence comes from Lethocerus indicus, assembly GCA_019843655.1. NCBI lineage: Eukaryota > Metazoa > Arthropoda > Insecta > Hemiptera > Belostomatidae > Lethocerus > Lethocerus indicus. The sequence goes on along the minus strand of JACDQD010000007.1, from coordinate 2,783,649 downwards.
AGGAGAATGCAGTTAGAGAAAGCTTCTTTTTTTTTAAAAAAAATAATATAGTGAAATTATATACTGCAGTATCTATCAGATTTAGTTATGTAATATGTATTACATTATGTAGAAATATATGTATGTGTGTATTTAAGCTAAAGATTGGACATTGGTGGATTGCTGACATTATTTTCTGGTAGTCAGAGCTACTTATTGCATTTCAGTCCTTATATTTATTTTTTTAAATATGTTTACCTACTTTTTTTATAGCTTTATGATAGGTAAAAATTTAACTTCTTTGTACAAATATAATTTCATATCACTACATAAAATGTATAATTGTCATAAAAATATTTGGAAGGGACATTTAATTAATGTATACAGATTGAAAAAAAAACATGCAAGGTGGTAGGGAAATTTTAATTATTCCATTTTAAATTAAGTAACTGGAAAAATGAAGGTTGTTTGAATAAGTCCGATTTTCAGTCTTTGGCTATGCACAACATAACATATATATGTATAGTAGGGACAACATTGAGAAAGCAATAAATAAGAATAATAATTGTTATGTAGACAATGGAATATGAAGCAGTTCTTTTTTAAATAGAGTTTATAATTGTAGTTCGCTCCTACTACATAAGTAACAAGGTCAGTTTTCTCCTTGTCTTTTGTGACTGACCGACTAATTGAAGTTTAATTGATTACACATAATGAAGTAAATTTTATGATGATTTTTCACATGTAAGAGACGAAGAAGGTGGAAAAACCTTAGCCTGGATTTTGCCTGATAAGTGTTTATTTGTACGATCACTAGTTTTTTATATAAACAAATATTTAAAAAAAAAGGTATAATGAACGTCCATAAGTGTTAAAATGTGAGGAAACGTGATATATAAGCATCACAAAACAGACACAGACACACATATAACAGCTAAGAATCTATGCATAAGTGGTTTGTTTTAATTTTTACCAATAAATTTATGTAGCTCATCCTTTGTACGGGTTATGGCATACCTTTATTATGGGTAGTGAAATATATATACATCGGCATGTAATAATGAATTTTGTTACCACTTAAAAGAATTAAAAATATAGATTGCATATTTACATTGTGTGATAATGTGTGCAACACTTAACAAATGCACCAACATACACATACACATGTACACATATCATTTAAACTTTCATCACCAATAACACATCGAAGTAAGTGCGTTTCAGCTTGTTCGCTTAACTTCAATAGCATGCAATGTAGATATGTTTTTATTTATATATCTACCAACACCTTACATAAATGCATATACACTCACATACAGACAAAACCACGCACAATGAATTTGTTTCCTAATAAATACATGTTCCAATGAATGAAAGAGCTGAATTAAATGTAAGCTCTTTGGTTTTTATATTTTTCCAAAAATAAATATATTATTCTTTAATAATTGTTTAAAGATATATTCAGAGGCAATTTATTATTGTGTAAAACAACTATGTGATTTAACTGATTGTAATTACCAATTTTTTTAAAATGTGATGCTGATTGATTTCCCCAGGGAATTAGTTTTGTAATTCTCTGGACTAAATAAGAAGTTTATATATATATATAAAAGTATGAAAGATTATAAATTTTATTAATTGCATTATACATATTGTAAATTTAAATAAAATGATAATAAAATGTTGAGTTTCTGTTATCAATTCCCCATTAAAAAAGTGAAACAAATGTTTGATTTCAGCGTTTTGCCATTGTCAGTAGTAACTGGTAATATGTTTATTTGTTTTAGGGGCTTCAAGGGTTTGGAATATTATCCCTTTTACATATTTTCCCTCTGTTCCATATTTTTTCTTAAGTTAAACAAGTTCAGCCTTTATAAATCACTGTGTTATGGACAAAAACTGAAAATTGTGTTTAAATTGTATAATGGGTGATTTATAATTTCATTCTAACTTCTATCTGTTATATGTATATCTGCAAGAATATATTTAAAATATTCATCTTTTTCTTGAAGACTGTATTTTACTTTCAATTCCTTGTTAAAGCGAATAATCAGTTTATAAATGTATTTTAATTTAACTTAAAATTTGAAATTAAGTATTAATATATATTTGTCACTTTTCTAGTTTCAGCCTTGGCCAACAAATAATTAAAAATAAATAGTTTAAAATAAACCTCTATTTTATAATTACAAAATAAATTTTTTAGATCTCGCTGATTTATATATAATTATTTGATCATATATTTGTAATTTAATATTTGTTAGTTGAATAATTGTAGCGATTTAGCCGGCCATTGGAGGCGCCATTTTAGTTTTTCAGTTCATTTAGGTTTCGTGTAAACGTTTATTTAAGTGATAAAGAAATCAAGCCGTATTGTTTTATCCTGATTTGAAAAGCAACGAAATTCCAAGTATGTTAGCAATTTAATTAAACTATAATATAAACACTAGATAATAATTTGTAAATGTACAATTTTAGAATGACTGGTTCAATAGTCTTTTCGGAACACAATCCGCTGAATATTGTTGTTACTGTTATGTACGCACGAACAGTACGTAATTGAATACTAATAGAGAAATTTTCGATGATACGCGATATAGATGTTATTCGAACAATGTACAAAATTTATTCACTCATGCTGACTTTTGCCGTAGTATAAAAGTACATTTCTACCAATATTCTGACTTCAGTCCCGTGTCCATTGAGTTTATGAAAACGATTTAAATCACATATTTTCTTCTTGTTTAGGATTCAAATAACGCTCAAAACAAGCAGTTGAGATTAAGTGTATAATTAGTTCCATAGTTTTTGGGTGATTACTAGGATGAAAATGCATCCATTACTGCTCTATTCTTTCGGACTGGATGACTCTATTTTTTAGAATCATTGCATTGCACGAATAATAGCGATATGAGAAAATGGGTTCAGGTGAGGAAAATACCGTAGATTCGTGGTGTTTCTGTCTCCTGTCTTTCGCTAGACCGGTTTCGGCCGCTCGCCATCTTCAGTAGCGCTGTGTCAGTCACTGTCGGCACTTTGGATGTTTTTACCGGGGGAAAAACCCATTGCTACTGCAGTGACAGTACAAGTGGATACCGAAAAACATCCAAAGTGCCGACAGTGACTGACACAGCGCTACTGAAGATGGCGAGCGGCCGAAACCGGTCTAGCAGAAGGCCAAACCGGCGAGAGGAGACTGAAACGCGACGAACCTAAAATATTGTAGAATTTTTCGGTTTAGGTTCAGATAATACGAGGAATGCATTTTTATCTCTTGTTGCGCCCCCCGTATTGTATGGCGTTCTTTCTGGGAAGACCCTTCTCGATTATATCCGTTGTAAGTCATAACTCAATTCGCCACCTTCTGGGCAATGTAACCGGCTCTGTAACGTCTGTACAGTCTAATTTAATATACCTGTTTTGTGGTCTGCGAGGGGTTGGAATACTGTTGGTTCGTGATGTTTCTGTCTCCTGTCTTTTGCTAGACCGGTTTCGGCCGCTCGCCGTCTTCAGTAGCGCTGTGTTAGTCACTGTCAGCACTGCAGTACACGTGAAAGTGACAGTGGGCAGTGAGGATGCCCAAAAAACATCCAAAGTGCTAACAGCGCTACTGAAGATGGCGAGCGGCCGAAACCGGTCTAGCAAAGACCAAACCGGCGAGGCGAGGAGACAGAAACATCACGAACCAACAATCTGTACAGTCTTCAGTTTGTCATTTCCTCGGCTTTCGCCTATTATCAATCCTGATAATTCGGGGTCACTGCGGACGGTTTCGAGAGCGAGACTCCCGTCCGATCGTCGTCCGGGAAAAATAGAATAGAACGTCGGGTGAATAATTATTCGGGCCGAGAATTCGGCTTCCGGAGTATCCGGGATGAGTTGGAGGGACGACCGATGATGGAGTGGAAGGCGCAGATAAGGCGACAGGTGTATTATTTTCCGATGGACGGTGATCACGTCAAGTCCCGGGGGCCCTATAAAGATAGGGAATTGGTAATTGCCTTTTTTGGAGCGTTGGAAAGGAGTAAAAAAAAAAAAAAAAACCCCACGAGAACACCGACCCGAGAATAAACAACCGGGGTTTGTTTATTCAACGCCCACTCTAAACTGCCCGTCGTCGGATCTCTTCAGAGACGATGACGGGACGTGGAGATTTATTCGGAACAGATCGAAATGTCGGGACCACGACGGCGATTGAACGTTACCGGTATTACAATAGCTCACTGGGATAAAAATGAAATAATTGAATTGTATCTGGCCTCGACTGTATTACAATGCTACTGACGAGGACGAGAGGCCGAAACCGGACGGCTATTGAGCCTGGAATATATTGACGCAGATCCCTATTATTGTCGGCGTAACAAAAGGGACGCGTTTCAAAGCCTATTAGGGAGGTAAATCGGATATCGCTGTTGGACGCCCAAAAAACTCCAATCTCAGAATTGAGTCCTATCAATCCCCCCCCCCCGGAACAATGGATGGGGCCCGAAATTCGGAAAGAGGGAAAATTCCTGTCAATTTTTTAACTTTTTTTATTGTACAATCAACTATATGCCAGTTATAGGTACAATTGCGGATTGTTTCATTAGTTTCGCTCGATAGAAACGCCATTCAGTGATGGTACTTTTGACCTGTGTATCCGGGGCCTACAGGAAGTCTCTAGGCCAGTGGCGTTTAAGATAACGGATGGGTAAAAGAGGAAAGGGACTGAACACGAGTGGATTTGGACGTGGAGAGAGGCGGGAATGGAATTTAAGAAAGCGTGATTTTGCGACTTCGTCGACTGTCGGGGTATGTTGAGAGGTCATTATGGATTGTCCGGTTAGAAACATACCCCGGGGGGGGGGAGCATTAAGGATGGTAAGAAGGACTTTTGACCGGAATTCTTGGCGGAACCCATAGTTCTATTCCGTACGTCCGTGTCGGTTTCAGTATTGCTTTATATATTGTCAGTTTTGATGTCCTTTTCAAAAGAGGTCTCAACAGTCTCCAGTCATTGGAAATATTTTCTTCGCAATTCAGGGCTACATTATTGTTTTAATAATATGGGATAAATAAAAAGGCCTCCTAGACTAATCGTAATCATTTTTGAATTGGAGCAGCGGCGAAGGGAAGTGGAAATCAGAAGATAGCGTGGGCGTACTTTTTTTTTTAGCCGACGGGGGCCGATGATTAGAGCCGGCGGCACATAGATTCAGTAATTTCAGGGCCCACGAAGGGTTGGAAGGAGAAAGAGGAAAAAAAGGTCTGTCAGGAGGAAGCGTGTAGGGGACGAAAATAATGAAAAAAAATTGAAAAGAAAGAAAATGAGGAGAAGACGAAATCCATCGACTCACCGAGTTTGTTTATTCAAGGTTCAATAAACGAGCCCATCAAACAAGATTGAAGAAGTTGAAGATCAGTGGTGGGGCTTCAGTGGACGGGGGGCAGGGGGCGGGGGCGGACTTGGACAACACAACAATTTTCAAAACTGGTTTCGGGGAGTTGTCCACAGGGGCGGGGGCGCCCCCGGGAGCATTCCACCGTGCCCGATACTCCTCACCTTTTTATTAACTTCCAAATATCGACGTCTCGTTTCTTTTTCTCAATTTTTACTTTTACAGTTCCAATTTAATTCGAATTGTCATTCCTGGAATTTAGATTGACCGCCGACCGCTGGGTTGGTGGTATTTTTGTTGCGATTGCCGAAAAAGCTCTGCTGCCCAATGCCTCAGTTTACTTACGCCTCGCAGGCATATTCGATTGACACATTTACGTTGTAATATTTGTCGTCGCCTATTAGTTTGTAGGAATCCAGCAGATTGTAGCGAATACGGATGTATTTAGCTGGGTGGTAGTGTCAAGTATAAAAACTATGAAAATATATAAGCGATATTTCGTCGCTTCTTAACGACCAAATCAATGACAAAAAATGGCACAATTGTGCAACATATATTGTGTTTTATCGCTTGTGCTATTTTCTATTTTATCTAGGACTTCAAAACACACTGACAACCCCGTAATTTATAACAGCGTGATAAAATAGTGTATTAAAATATTACCTTTTTATATATTCTTCAGCGAATAATTGGTTGTGAGACTGCAAACGGAGGAGGTTCCGTTCTTAAAATTGATGTAAGAATTTATTCGGATCTGTTTAATTTGTTAAACACACGTCAGCTTTCTGGATATTTAGTAGGATAGCGTTTCGGAAGTTTCCCCCCCATTTAAAATCATTGGGAATTCATTGGCAAGACAATAGAGAAACCTTAGATTTCTCGCGTTCTCGTGAAGTTTAGTTTAACTCGTGCTCACTGCAGCCGGCATAATTAAGCTGCATTTAATTCGCATGTCTGAGACATTTTTGCGGGAACTAATTTAAGCTCGGCTGTTACTCCCATTGAAATGTTTTCATGAAATTGTCCTGCCAGCATTTTAATTCAAGGATTATGTTTCTTGAGGTCAAATACTCCAACTGTTAATTATATATTATATATACAATTTTTAACGTTTTTAATCTTTTATTTTTCATTATATGATTTTTAATCTCTATATTGTGTGATACGATTGAGTGAATTTACTCCTAATTGTGTTCATTCCGATTGCGTGATGTCAGACTCTTATTGTAATTAATATATGTTATTGTTGAGGCCAAAAACGAGCAGTAAAAAAAGAGGAATATTTAAACAATAACTGCACACAGTTCGCTTTTGGTGAAATCTAGAAAAACGGACTATGATTAAGAAAACGAGCGGAAGTAAATTTGAATTAAAATTATTATCACCCGTTTTAATGTTCGGCCTGCACGCGGCTGTTTGGTTTAGAACTAGTAGTAGATTCGGCACCGTTAGTAGTTAATATCTGGGAGAAGTTACACGTGCGTGAACCGGTCGGCGACGAAGTATCCTATTAGCACTGTTAATGCACTGGTATTGGTATAATGGGGCGCGTTATCGTACGGCTAATAATATTCCAAACCCACGCAGACCTCCCAATAACAAAGATTATTTTGAGACATTACGGTTATAACTATAAGCCCCGAGCTCGGCTCCTGTTCAGTTTGCTCTTGGGAACCGAATTGATGTGGGCCCGAGGAATTTGTTTAGAATGGTTTAAATATAATGCTCAAAATATGTTTTTCCTGCTGGTCCATTTACTGTCTGATGGATGCTTACAATTGTCCGGATTTCTTTTATTCATTCCATTCCATCTGGTGTGTGGGCTTTCGCCTACGGTCGCCATTCAAATCCCGTCCGCTCACTGCTTATTTATAACACACATTTCTTATAAAAGAGCTCCAATAACTCCAGACAACAAATCTATCCCGGTCGTATTCACTTCAAACTTGGACTCGTAGTCGTAGTTTTTTGTGTGGGTCCATCTTGAATGGTTTTTTTCAATTCCGTACGCTTGGTAGAACCCGGTAATGTTCCATATCGGGAGGCTACTCCCGCCATGCGCACATGGACTTATTCTTTTAAACTTTAAGTATCAAAACAACCCCCAACAACCTTTCTCGTTACCCGGGGACGAAAGCTCCGCAATCGAAAACGTTCGTCAGTGTGCCCTAACTAGCGCGGATTGGATTTGCGAAGCCCCAGGACTCTCTCGTTAATATTTATGAAGGGAGACGCCCCACGGGGGGTGGATTTTATCGGATTTGAGGGTTGGCGGGGGTTGGCGCGGCTCGCTCGACTGAAGGATGAATCAGACCCTCGGCACCCGACCCTCGCTTCTCATCCCCTATTCTTAACGCGTACCAATAAAAAGTACAGCGCGCCAACTGTAACTCTATTCGGGCCGAGGAGATGCCAGCCGACCGAATTGGGTTTCTGAATTAAATCAGTTTTTGAAATTGTTGAACGTGGTAGAGAGGGTTCTTCATATTGTTATGCGAACAGTGTTATGCACTACAGTCCCCCCCCCTCGGTTCGGTCCCAACCTAGTGGTCCTCAGAAGTCCATGGGAATATTTTCAAATAATAGGTTTTCGGTTGACGATATTTTACTTCCACTTCTGTCCGCGGTCGAAGCCGTTCTACCAGATCGACGAGTTCACGAGTTATGGTATGGAAATTTTCCTTTTTATAGTTGTTCTTTTTCGTTTTTGAACTTTTTTATTATTACATGAAAATTATGAGAATTACATACCTTGTGAACCAGTTCGGCTTGAAAACTCAGTCATACGAATTAACGAAAACTATCTCCACTGTTGAGGTTGTTCTCGGGCAGTATAGAGATACAGCGTAATCGGCTATTTCCCGTCTCTAAACGGCCGGGAACGTTTAAATCCGTTGATGTAAAAATTCTGAGAACTCAAAATCTGTTCGGCGCATAATTAAAATTAATCGGGCCCTCTTCAAATTAAATTAGCCCGCAGTTGGCGTGACGACGCCAATCTGCTGGACGGAGAGTGGAAATAATATGGGTAAAATTTATCGGTAAAATAATATCGCATTATGGAAACTGCCCGATTTAATCCCGGCGGGGGAGAACAGGAAACGCCGGCGTTCCAATTATAAGTTGATTAATGGCAGTTTGTGGCCGGTGGGCTTGGGGGGGCAGAATGACTTCGCCCTCGCCAATTAAACCGACCGGCGGGAAACGAAAACAAATAAGTTTCGTCCAGAAGTGGCCCTCGATCTCGCTCTAATTGGGCCTCGGGGAAATTGCAAATAATTATGGAAAAGGGACGGTTGAAATTTTAATGGGGCAGATCACGAAACGGACAAACGGCGGGGGTGGGGGGACCACCGCCCGCGTGCTCCTCAGACCGCGGTAGCAATTCAAAATAAAATTAAACGCCGCGACCGAGTCCCATTTCCCGGAAACTTAATTCAGCCTTTATTCTAATGTCGATTCAACGGCAACTAAAGTTGCAGGAAAGATTGCGTCGAGTAAATACTGGTCCCGGTTGCAAGTGCGGCGTTAGTTCTATAGGGATATTGCTAACGATTAATTTTCCTATTCTCACAACTCGTCTCATCAATCTTGCGAGTTTCTCAGTCACGTGCGACGTTTCATATAAATTGTTTGGCACTTTCTTTAAATGCTAAAAGCGCCTATTTGTCTCGAAGGCAGGGAATGATTTATTTCCGGAAAGTTTTTGATGGCATTTCAATGTTCCGACCGAGGTTTAACAGTTCTTACGGGATTTCTTACGGTCCCTTTCGTAAAAGCGGTCCTTTTGAGAGAAAATCTCCAGCTCTCCGGGAATATTCCCGGAAAATTTAATACAACGACGGCGACAATTGACAGCGATGGAGGGGGCGGTGGTGAAAAGTTTTCTACCGGCTGCGAGATTTCCATCCACTCCACCGCCGAATAAATACCCATTTCCTCGGCGACAATTTTGAATATTTTCATCCCGGCGCCACTCGAAGGGAGTTGTCGAACGGGGTAGATATATATAAAGTTGAGAACGGCGACGACGGGCTTTTCTTTGTTGCTTGGGGGGGGACTTCGGCTCCAGAAAATTAATGTCGGTCGTTCGCCAACTGGGCCTTTGAAAAGCGAAAGCCCGGAAATTCACTGGAAACGTAATAGCTGTTCGGGGATAAAATCCGACTTTAATTACGTTCCCGAACTTTACAGGAAGCTCATTACCAACGTTCCGAATTGTCTCCTGCCTCTTGTAAAGGGTACCGGACCCGACCAGTTTAGGCTTTCGTCTCTTTGTAGATTGAACAATAGTACTGTAACAAGAAATTTCTATCTGTTTTGTGGACAGACTGTTCCATATTGCCCGCATGAAAACTTTAAAGAAGTTTGCTATCTGGAAGTAGGTGGCAATTTGAAAAGCTCGGTCGGTGTCCGCAGGGTCGTGCCTAACCGGACGGCGTTTTCGCCAAACTGAAAAACGCAACTGCCTATTGTTCTCCGGTTCTCGGTCACGGCCTCTCCGTTGCTCCCACTGTCTGGGTCTCTCTCTCTCTCTCTCTCTCTCTCTCTCCCTCTCTCTCTCTCTCTCTCTCTCTCTCTCTCTCTCTCTCTCTCTCTCTCTCTCTCTCGCTCCCGACGCTTTCCCCCTATCGCGTTTTCTCTGTCACACCGGCGGTTGTCCTTTTTGTCTTGTTTTTTTTTTTTTCCCCGGCGGCGGCTACTGCGGCATTGGATGCAAATCCCCTCCCGTAGAGGACGGCCTCTCGTGACTTCCAGTAGCACCGCCCTCGTGTAAAAATACCCACCGCTCTTCAGCTCGGTAGATTATTCTTCAAAAGACTCGTTTCGTGACTACCCGCGCCGGTTGTCCGTTTTCAAGAAAGTCGAATATATATTTAGAACCCGCGATATCGAAACCTCGTGATGATCATGTTTTTGAAAGTTAGTTTATTCTCCGATCGGTGCGATATCGGTTATTCGATAATAAATAAAAAAGATTAAGCCATTAAATAATATTTTAGGGAGTAGTACACCACAATTTCAGGCTTTCGGAACATGTTCAAATGTAATTTACGAGGTGTTATGTTGTTCCTCTCTGGGTTTACAGCGGGTTAATCTGCGGTGTTTATCTCAAGCCGTGCTATCCGTGTCGGGTACTCCGGGCGATCCTCGAGTGTTTAACCTCCGTTTGGCGGCCGAGCACCAAACTCTCGAGAGGCCCCGACGTTAACGAGGGCAACTGCCCCGCTGTTATCAATTTTTTTACCCCTTTCTTTTTGTTTCCACGTAATTGTCGTGAGCGAGAAGGGAAGGGTCGGAAGAGGTACTCTCTCCTTGGAGGGTAATTGCTGGGACGGGCGACGGTATTTGTTTTAGTGGCTGGCGGAGGTAAAAAACGTCCCGCCGGCCCAGACATCGGTCAGGTTAACATATTACGTGATGACCCACTTCGGTAGGTGCTCATTCCCTTCATAGGGTTCTAGAAGGGACACTAATATCGTTCACTGTTAGTATTATTACGCATACCTTTTAACCGTATAATTTAAATACGTAATTGATGACATAAAATTTTATATGCTTTCAAAAAAATTTGAGTTTTGTTTCACCTGTTAATCACGTATTCCATTTTAATCCATTAACTAAGAGCGCATGCAAACACTTTCGTTTATCGTACGAAGGCCTGAATCCGTTTATCATTAGGTGTCCTAAATTATTTTAATATATAATACTATTATCTGTTATAAGGACGCCACTTCGATATGCACTATCACTCTATTGTATTGTTACAGGTACTAGGACGGAAACGGCCGACTAATCTCATCAGTGTTGGTATTCGAAACCCTCGCATCGAACAGGTATGTCGATATAATTCGTTTCTCGTTTAGTGGATATTTTTTGGGAAGGTTTTGGTACAAAAAACTCTATTCTTTTATTTTGTCCTACGGTAGTTCGGTCGTGGTAACTCGATGCAAACTTGCTATTATCAGAAATTTAAAAAAAAATATCGCTTAAATTTTTGTTTAACTGTTTAAAAAATGTTACAGTCGTTGTTTATAATCTCTCTCGGGACTTGGACTGAAAATGTAGCGGTAAATCTGAGTGCGTGTCACGAATCAAAATAAACCGGGAATAAAATTTAAAAAATAAAACTGGAAATGTTTATACAGGGAAGGGCGACGTCGTCTGTCTCTCGGCCTCCTCCCTAATAAGTCATAAATATTGATGTCGGCTCGACAATTACAATCGGTGAATTTGACGTTCCCATTTAGCGGTCAGAGTTATAACCGAAGTGGCGGCAATATTTTTTTTTTTTGAATTATATAAGAGGCCGAAGAGTTATAACGGGCTCCTATCGGCACAATTCCCACTCTATCTCCGTCCCTGTCCAACTCTGGCGTTCTCTTCCCTTCCCCGTCTCTTTCTCTCGCCTAACCGGCCCCCGAATGGCCGGCGGATTTTGCATATGCTAATAAGCGGTTGGCCCGGTCGTTTAATGCATATAGCGCTGTCAAAATATTTTTTTGCCCCCAACAGGTTATTTTTATTCGTGCGTAAATTTCTCAGTCCGCTTCTTTCCCCCCCACCCCCCCTTTCTTTTTTGCTTTCGCAACGACCCGCTCATAGGATCGATAGAAACCCGATTTGATTTCTGACGATTGATTTTATAAAACGGCGAACGCCTTTTCTTTTGATTCTGTTATTAAACTTCCGAGTTATACTGTTCTAATCTATGCTGGTTGTCGGTTGAAGTTTTTTATTTGTACAGTAAAGTCGGGAATGAAAGCTAGGGGACTCCTGGTGGGCGGTTGGATCGTAGAGGGTGGACAGTGCTACGATAATTACCAACAATCCGGCCCTATTCATCCGTTCTCCAGGACGTCAATCAAAATCCGGCCTCGATAATAGGATATTCAGTGCGTGTAGGAGGGACGCGCTCGGGACGTGCTCGTCAATACAAAAGCGCCGTACAACCGTTTCGAAGTGCCCCTTCTACACTCTCTTGTGAGTGGAATTGAAAAAATATAACTTCATTATGCCCGTTTCGAGCCCTGAATATAACGTGAGTTGTTTGACGGAGAGCGAGGTTAATTAAAATCAAGACGTCTACCAATTAAATTATCTCCTTCGTACAATAAACTGTTCAACATTATCTTCCCAGCGGGTCGTTTCAATTTTGTTACTAGGAGAAAAATCGAAATTTCTTCTAGGCGTAGTTGACCATATGTATTTTGAAATATATTTTTATAGGGCTTACAATCCAGAATTAATACATTATTTAAAACGGTATAATTCAAATAAACAACGAGATCTGTCCCTTGGTAACCGACATGTCACACCTTGTTCCTGGCAGATGTTAGAAGAATAACACTAACAGTTGGTACATAGAACTCGCTAATCCAATTTTTGTGAGGCTGTTGTGGCCGAATCGAATTTCGATCTAAATTATGGATTAAAATCCGGGGCCGGAATAGGCGTTGATTTAATTTTTGACCGGTGGAAAATTGTCGAAATTGAATGAGATTTGCTCGAGATTAAATTCCCGCCACTGAAGGGGACTCTAACGGCTCCTCCGAGTGCAGTTAACCAACGGAGGGGCCCAACAACACCAGGGATTGGACCGAAATTAAATTGATGCAGCCGAGATTAAATAGGCAGAATGTGGACTGCTTCCGGAGGGGACGTACCGTTTTTTTTTTTGTCAAACTGTTTGCCGTACAATAATAAATTAAATTAACTGTCCTCGGTGTAAAAGTCTGCTAGTAATGTAATGTGTTCATAATGTAACTTGGTCAAGCCTCGCGTATATTCCATCAAATACCTCATTTTCAAGCCACAACTACTGAATTGATTGTATTTAGCGGTAGTGCGCTTGTGATTTGAAAAAACCACAATGGATGTTGGCACTCCTTGCTCAGGCAGTGAGGAAGTCACGTGGCCATTTCCGCTTAATGTGGCGATCAGATTTTACTGGAAGGTGAAGTGAGTAAAGGATTTTAATCTTGGGCTAGTTTAGAATTGGAGGTTTTATTATCCTTAAGTTGCTAATTCTTGAAAAAAGTGGACTTCTATTTAATTTAGAGCTTAGTAGTGATATTACAGAGGATTATGGCTTGATAGTTTTGCCTTTTACAGTGAATTGGGGGGGATCAGCACAGCTGAGTCCTTGAATCCAGTTAGGGTTTTAATATTTAGTAATACTTTGCAAAAATAACTGAAACACTGGAAAACGCTTTTATTGGAGCATTAAGAAAGAAGTCAGACTAATACTTTTCTCTCAACTAGAACTGTTTAGTTGCAGACACCTGTCCAAATTAGTCAGTAAAACAAAACAAAATACTATCTTTTACTAATTTCCCTTCGTAGTAGTATTACGAGATAACACTTAAGAGGACCACTTTAAATAAAAATAATTTATTAGACTCCTGAAACTTTAGTTAGTATACAATTTCGGCATAAATAAATGAAATATATTTAGGGTGTCCCAGGTGCGATGTCAGTAATTAGAGTTTCCCTGTACTCATGGAGGTACGGTGGGTGATGGAGGCAAGTTGTTACCACGAATGGGTGAAGTTCAGTGAGCGAATACATTATTAACACCGCAATCGCGAAATCGCCGTAAATCCCCAACACACATGGTTTGTCTTCCAGGTTCCATGATGCAGGCGACCTAGGGAACTTTAATCAAATTCGAAAAGTGCGCGAACAAAATTTATTAAGATCCTTCCCACAGCCATGAGTTTAATCACGAATCGGTTTAACTTTTTAATTTGAAGTAATTTTTTTCAATATATAAATTATCCCAGTCCCGCCAAATGTGATAGGCGTGATACGATGACAGAGCGGCCCGCGCACAATATTAATATCCCGCACACGATTACTCTATCTATTTAGTGTTATGCCACATTGGCTTCGGCTTCTCCCCGTCGTCAACAGCATTCATCAGTTGGTAATATTGTGGGGTTACTTAGGCGTGTTGGCTGTCGATGTTACGTGCCGAGAGCACAGTTACTACACTGTGTACAAGCTGTACACATTTATATATTTCAGCTTCTCGCCGTGTAACCCGTTGTGACAAGCTTTTTTTTTTAGTGTTGAGTGTATGTTTCTCACTTGAATGACTTGATAAAAGAAACCATCCAATGACGGCACTTTTCACAATGCATGAAATAGTTTACGGCTTCGTACAGCAATTCTACGGGCTAAGAAAATCTCTAGGCCAGCGGCGTTTAAGCCGACGCGGGGAGGTTAATGGATGGGTAAGAGAGGAAAGGGACTGAACGAGTGGATTAGGATGAGGAGAAAGGCAGGAGTGGAACTTCAGGAACCGGGATTTTGCGACTTCGTCGACTGTCGGTATGTTGAGGTCATTATGGATTGTCTGGTTAGAAACACGGGGAGCATTAAGGATGGTACGAAGGACTTTTGACTGGAATCTCTGGATGCGGGCGATGTTTGGATTTCTTGGCGGAACCCCATAGTTCAATTCCGTAAGTCCATGTTTTAATATGGATTTGTATATTGTCAGTTTGTTGTCTATTGTAAGTTTTGATGTCTTTTCAAAAGTGGTCTCAACAGTCCAAATTAACGATTTAGATCTGTTCTTTTCAGTCGCGTATGGGGGTTCCACGTGGGTCTTTTGTCTATATAGAGCCCGAGGTAGCGAGCCTGTTGTTGGGTGGGAATAGGAGTATTGTTGAACAGAACAGGAGGGTAAGGCTGTCGACGTAGTGCGAAGGTGACGTGAGTAGACTTAGAGCTATTCACCTTGTGACAAGCTTAGGAGCAAAAAAGTGATCGGAGACGGCAAATCGAAATGTTACTACACTTGATTGAAAACCGCTATCCAGTCAGTAAAATTCATAAGGGCCGACGCTAAATATAATACCAAAGTTCGAGGGAACGAAGTCCCCCGCCCGTCGAATGTTAGATGCGACCCCCATAGCGCTACTATTACGAACCCCCTGCTCCAACCCCTAATGAAAAGCACAATACCTCTAAAGGAGCCCATTGTCGCTGCGGCGCCGAAGTGCGGCGCGGGCGGCTCTCAGAGTGGCCGCCCCATTCCAATGGGGCACAATGCCACTCTCGCCCTCCCGGGGACGATCAAACCCATTAAGCATCGTTGACGCCCCGCAATTACATCCCTCATATTGCGTACCCTGATCGATGGACTATCCTCGTGTCCCCCGTTTTAACCCGTACGCATTTATCTTGCTCAACATCTAATGCCCCGTACCCCTTTGTCGAGAAACTGAATAAGGTCCGTATTGAACGCTCGACGTGGGAGTCATATTCTGATAATCTATTGAGGGGTTGTATTCAGAGAGTGTTGTACATGTCAATACAGCGCGGGGTAAAATTTTAACTTAATTGAGTTTTTTCTAGATTAGGCACTATTTTTTATTTATGCTTCGCTGTATAGCTAACTTGGATCAGTTAAATAAAAAATTCGGTTTTCGGTTAAAGCGAATGTCAGATGTCGGCCCTACCAACTTCCTTACTGAACTTAATGAATTTTTAATGCAAAAAAGGTTTACGGGACCGCAATCAAGATAATCCTTTGGGATCTACTCGGGCGATTTCGACGCGTACCAGCACAAGCCTCTGGAGTGAGGAAGGTTGAAAAACTTTTTAATATAAAAGGAATCCCTTCAATATGCCGCCGCCACCCTCTGACACACAGCCCCCCTTTAATGATCGTCGACGGCTTTAAATTAGAAAATTTATAATACCAGGACGCGGCTCAATGATTTTCGCTTAGAAATCTATTTCCAATATTTTGGATGAACGTATAGAAACGTGGAATAGAATGATAACTGAGCGCTCTAATGTGGTACTTCATGCTCACCTCTCTTCTTATAAAGGCCATTCTTCTTTCTGACCTCGGAGTCTTCAAAAGATGACCTTCCACTTGACCAGTCACGGCCCAATTATTCCTCCACTTGACCGTTCACGAATGAAAAGATGGATTAGTTTGTAATGTAAAATACTGAGTGGAACGCATGTTGTTGGTAGAACGCATATTGGGATGACAATTTCACTGTAAAGCTCATATCGGAGGTGTACCAACATTTTGAAATACCCCTACCGGATTTCGAGGACCTATTCTCCAGAATTCCCGTGCAAGGATAAAGGTTAGGCGCAGGATCGCGAAGGGCGATACGCAATCGGAATACAAAAAAGGTCCCTCCCTGCGGACCTTTTGCGGGTGGAGGGAAGACGTCTACTGCATTTCAATAAATGTCAACGGCGGGGTTGGTCGTCCGAGGGGGGTTCTCGGAACTGAAGGTGCTTGACATTCAGAGGGGTTGATAGCGAAGGCGGGATATGGGGGAGTGGAAAAGATAAAGGAGGTAGAGAGGGGCTGCGGGGAGGAGGGGATGTATAAGGGCGTGAGCAGGAGGAGCTGGAGCAGGAGGAGGAGTAGGAGGAGGAGGACTGAAGTCCAATTAAATTCGCATCAGAGCGGCCCCGAATTAGCGGGTAAGTGGATTGTGCGGGGCATCAGATTAGCGGGCGGGAGGAGGGGTCAGGGGGTGGATGAGGTAGAGGAGGAGGAGGAGGAGGAGGAGGAGGAGGACCGCACAGCCGCCAGATATCGATTGCGCCCGGATCTGGGCACAGAACCCTCACAATCCATATTTACTCGCTCTTCTGGGTGTCTGAGAAGACGGCGAATGTTTAAAAACGACGATCTGTCTCTAACCGTTCCTGGGTAAACTTTGGGCAATTCATGTATTGCAATTCGTATTTTTAAATGAAAATATAGAATAAGGATATCTGCGAGTGTTCGGAATGGCATCACTCCGTCTCCACTCACTTCTTTGCACTCCCTGAAGACCTACTGAGCACTTCACTGCACTATAAGTTGTAAGAGCGTATTGAATAAACTGACTTTTATATATCTAAAGTATCCAACTTCTCCAACCCGTCACTTTTCCTCTCCCTCTTCGCGTTATACCGATTATACCGTTTCGGCTTTACATCGTCAACAGTAGCTGTAGTTTTAATAGTGCGGCTGTACCCCCACTCAGTCGGGTATTATTCTTAATGAGCTATCCGGAGGCCAATTTTCGAACAATGGATTAATATAATGGTGGGAATAAAGTGGGCTGATTTATAAAGGGGGGAAACTAACTAATGGACAGGGGCTCAAGACTGATAGAACGAGCCCGAACTATTTATTACGGAAATCGAAGTACTCTAGGCGACGAAAGAATTCGAAGCATTATGAATTCCCGTTCCTGTTTCGACATTGCATCATAAATTCTCCTTTAATCTTACCAAATTTAAGTAGGTAACCGATGGTAACTTTACGACCTAACCAATTCGCATGCGGTGATCTGAACACATTTTGGAGTCGGGCCAAATGCACGGGGGTTCGGCCGACTCGGTATAAATCTAACTTAAATTTATCGCTTTCGATGTCGTTAGTTAGAGGTAAATTTAAATTGATATACCTTTCGAGACACTGTAAGATAAAGCGTGTATCTAGTTAATTAGTCGGTAATTGGCCGATTTCACGATGTAGAGCCACAAAATCGTCATCGTGGACTAAATACAATTTCTACTAACGAAACTTGTCCAGCTGTATTTATACAGTAGTAGTGTCAGATGTACCGTAAGAGAAATATATAATTTTCTCCTAATGATGAATGAATAGGATTGTCCGTTGAATGAAGTTTTCAATGAGGTGAGAATGAGGTTTCTCTCGAAGCGCATTTCTATTAAGTGTAATTTTTTTTTTATCTTAAAATTGATTATTTGTTTATTCCGGCAGATGGCTCGGGTTAGTTCCAGATGGGGGTTTTCAACGACTTGTTTTTCTCCTTTAAGAGAACTCAATCTGTGTATCAAATTAGCTCTTCTTGTAGTTTCATTTTTGGCGGTTGGTGTGACCAAAATTTTTAATTAGGGTATCGCTGTACATTCTGTTTTTTTATTTTAACGTTAAAACAAAGCCGTTGTTTTTACAACCCGTCTCTGTTGCATAACGTCCGGTATTGAATTTCGTCCAATTATTCTAAAAGGTATCGATTCTTCGGGTGGATAACAGCGGTGTAGCCGAGGGACGCTTGACCGCTTCCCGTCCAATTTCTGAAACTGGATTCGTCTGAAAACGCCTCCGATTACAATCGATCAATGGGCGATATATTTTCTCACGCTCTATCCACTCCCGAGATCTCTGCGGGAATTTTTAATGCCGTGCTAATTGGCCCTTCTGCATGTGTCGCCACTTTTCCCACTCGACTGAACACTCAACACAAACATATCGAATTAATTAAACGCTAGAAAGAATTTTAATTATTGTAATTTACGGCCAATAAAATAATCTATCGAAACTAATTGTACGTATCACAACACGGAATAAACTTTACGATTTTTGAAAATAAAATTTTTAATTTTGTAAATTTAGACTCTAAACTATCTTACTTCATTTCAATAGAAAGTTTGTCATGTCAGAATATTGTGTGTTCACAATATGTTCACATAGAACACATGACTCCATTGAGAACTATATATACATGATCGTAATATCGTTTTTGAATCTTTCAGAGAAACCATTAAATCAGACTTTCCTACCCTGGGATATAAAGGTTAAACCTCCTGGTGAAAGTCGGATCGGTTATTTTTAACTCGGCCCTATATTTGTTTTTCTATAATGATATATATTCCGCAATTAAACTGAAAGTACCCAGAACTAGAGTACTGCTTTCGCGGCGGGTTCTGGTTTCGTTTCCACGCCGTGTGGGGGTGGAAATTGCAAAATGAATTTCACAACCGTTCTCCTCCTGCTCGAACATATACTTACCAGTTGGCCTAGATTTTTATATATACCGCGGAAGTTCGGTTATCTTTTTTTTGGCAATACTAACTAATATATCTGGCTAAGTGTGTTGTTCACCGTCCTATTGTCGAAAATTAGAAGTTCGCCCGTTCGGTATTAAATATCATCAGCTGTCTCATAATCGTCAGTAATATGCTGATATGCATATTTTATATATCTACCCATAATTATGAAAGTGGTCTAAGTCATATATTTCTGGTTTCGAGATATTCAATGAATTGCTTTCGAATAAATTAACAAATATTTTTATATTATGCAACATTTTAATTTAGAATTTTATTAGTTTTGATTAATGGAAGTTTACTATGAACATGAAATTTTGTGTGAATTTCATTTGAAAATGTTGTATTTAAAGTTTGAATTGACTTAGACCACTTTCATAATTATGGGTACGTATAGGAACATTGTCAACATATAACACACAGACACATTTCACCGGAATTACCGTAATGGTTGACTCTATAAAGTATAGTGTTCTCATAATACACTGTTGGGCGCAGGGAATATTGTTTCGTATCCATATTTTGTATTGAACGATGCCGTATCGCGTGTACACCGGGAGCGGTTGATTCATGGATGCTGCGGAGATTGGCTGTACAGCCCAGGGATTTCGGCCGGTTGCTATGGGACACAACCGGCTTTACCCGATTAAAACGACCGAATTCCCCCCAGGGTTGTTAGGCCAACAATGCTCGCGGGGGTTGACATTTTCGATGACCCGTAGAGGGAACGGGTGAACCCGCAGGCGCTTCATTATTATTTGCACTGCCTAAATTCAATGCAATTACACGAAAAGTGACAACGTGAAATGTCTTTTTTAAATATCAGAAGAAGTCGTTTATTTATTAATTTAATTAATCTAAGCGTAAAACAATTGACAATGGAAGGGAGTTATTCGCCCACCTGGTACGCCCTTATTGTTATTCATACAATATTTATATGGCTATATAGTATTATAATATACTATTTCAGATTGTTCGTATATGATATTGCGTTGGTAGTGTGCATTAATAGAATTTTAATTGTTGGTATCTTTAAACATTATCTTGAACGGCAACGAATAAAATTTAACCATTTTTAAGCAGTGGATATTCATGTTGTAACTTCAGCTCGAGATTCTCTCAACGAGCCCGAGTGTTCCGATCCCTTATTAACTGCGCACTCAGCGAGGGCCATTATCGTTGATTTGTCCAAGTAATTGCCAACAACTCTTGGCAACCAGACGGCCTCTGACGGGCAGTTCTCACGTCATTTTCGTCTGCGTAACGAGAGGCTTAATATCCCATGTTTTTCTTCATTTCATCCGCGTTACCCCACCCCCCCCCCCCCCCCCGCTCCGGCACGAAAGATATTTTACCCGGCCTAATTAGACTTTAATTAGGTTCGAGTCGTAAGAGTCGTGAGTGATATTAATTATTCGATAATGGCATAACTGGTGGGCGAAACGAGGCGATTTTTTTCCCTTTCGCGTTCACTGCATTTCAGAGGACTAAAAAACAGAAATCAAACTGACTTTAATCAAAGCGTCAATTAAAAGCTTTAAAAAAAATTCTTATTTTGATGGATACGGGGAGATAATTAAACCCCCTTATTCAAAACTAGGAAATTAATTCGTACTGAGAATATAGCGCGCATCAACGGGCCGAACAAAATAAAATATATGTTCCTATTGTTCTTGTTCTTGTTCATGACTTGGGAAGTATGCGAGGCTTAATTGGGGAGGGAAGGACTAAGAGATCGCTCAATTTGGTCTTGTTAGGGCAGGTGAGAAATGACGGACCGCGTGTCCACCATTGTTCTGACGTTTTAATGGCGAGCTCTGCTGGGCGAAAAATGTCGAAAAAAAGGTCGTTTCGCCACGGCGCGAAACCTTTGTTTTTTTACGGCGGTACAGCCCGGATTAAATATAACCTTAATAACCGACCGTTTGAAGTTTCTCAACTATTGTCTTCTCGAATAATAGCGTTCCGTTCGGCTAGATGTAGGCGAATATGGCCACTGCGAACGACCCCCTTTCTTCGATACTTTCGCTTCGCGATTATTAATTAGTTAATTAGTAATCGGCTCAATAGCGCGGCACGAAAGGAATCCCCTCGTTCACACACGCGAATATCTTCTCGGAAATTTCAACGCCCTAAAAACAGTTTCGAGAATGGAAAAACCTTAAATCGGAATGGATCTGGAGTGAAAAAAACCAGTCCTGCCGGTATTCTCTAGAGCTATTCCTCACAATCTTCTTCATCCCCGTCGTCTTGTGAAGACTTCTTCAGGATAAAAAGAGATCCGTACTTCTTCCTTCTGCCCCATCGTCTTTGCACTTTCCTGTCCAGAACGCGGAGATTACGGGTAGTTATGTCGCTGGAACACGTATCGATATCAGCGAACTCGAAGACAGTTTTATGACAATAATAAATTTGTAATTTACCAATGACGACAGCATCTTGTATATTATAGATGAGGTTCAAATAATTCCTTTAACAAAATCATCTCTTAGCGTAGAAAATGTGAATGGACCGTTCGTTATACATCGCTGTATTGCTTTTTCACGTAAATCAATTTTTTAGAAATTTTATTTTTAGCTCCCAAATGTTTTCGACGATTGAGGTCAGCCGAGTCCTCCGCCCACGCAAGTGAAAGCCAGTTCGATCTGCGCGTGTTGTATTTTTTGCCGGGCATTATTTTTTTTACGCGATATATATATATATATATATATATATATATATATATATATATATATATATATATAGCGTTCCCTCGGGCCTGTCAAAGCAGACGAGCCTTTCAACTCGTGCGATGAGACTCCATCCGCGTAAATTGGCTATTGAGAGGCGGAGAACAAATTGTGTCACGTCCCCAGTCAGACAGCGTCTCGCTGGATATGTGTTTTTGAACTCGTGCCCGTTTCATTTTGTCAAAGAAATATACCTTCAGTTCACACTGAAAACTCGGTACGCGCAACTTAGTTGGCTGAACACAATCCTGTTATGCAGATTTGATAATTAGAATTTTATTTGTTTTGTCGCATTTGTCGGTTGGTCTAGTAGGAGGTTCCATTGTATGAACTGTGTATGTCCGTTTAAATATTTGATGACTGCGGCATATATCTATCAACTTCACTTCTGTCGAGCCGTGTAAAACGCGGACCGAAAAAGGTATCTAGTTTGACATTCCTGATCTATGGCGTTGTAACTGGGTCCAATAAAATTGGTCCCGGTGTTGTACGGCTAATCGGCAAAAAAAATGGAAATTAAAAGAAAAAAAAAATAAAGAATTACAAATTACCGGCGGTATAATTTTCCTCTTTAATCGGGTTGTTTCCAGGCTTATCCAATTGTTGAGTGGGCGCCGTGAGCAGAAAATGGGGCCCGATGGCCGGCCGGTGTTCACGGTTCATAAATCGCGGCCTCCAACTCCCGGCCGCGAGCTCCCTTTCAACCTATCATTAGCGGTAATAATTTCGCCGTTTGTGTGTTTCTTCTCCTCCCTAGGCCGCAACACGTCCCCCCAACGGCGATTCTTTCTTTTTATTTCTCTTTTATTCGACTATATTTCTTTCTCGCCCTATCTTAAAGACAGCCTAGGAATGCGCTGCGGAAAGGGTTTCGCTTCAAACCCCCCCCCCCCCCCAATACCGGCCTCTTCAATTACAATTTGAAACATCTTTTCGCATATTTACACAATAAAAATACAATTATAGGCGATGGAATCCACATTGGATGGAAATTCGGTCCGTCACCGGAGAATCGAAACTGACTGCTCTTATATGATTTGGTACGTATAGGGTCTTTATTGAATGTATGTTTGGAAGTAAGCCCTCGAGATTAAAATACAATAGAAGGGCGGATTGAAAACTTTCGATGCAGGTTCAAATATAATTTGAATTTCGTTTTTATAAATTTTATCCATAAATATATCGTGGTGTTCAACTAACCCCGATCATTGTTCAAACCGGGTAAGACAGTGCCGGGAGTCGGGAAAAAATCGGAGCTTGAGCGAGCTGCGGACGGGCTTCAGAAATGGCGCGGACGTGACTCCCGGTGGTCACGCACTGGACGTGCTCTCCGGCACCCGGGTCGACTCCCGAGCAGGAGTGTGTTGTACTCACTCGGGAGAGAGAGAGAAAGAGAGAAAGATAGAGAGGGAGAGATAAAAATTGATGTTGCGTGTTTGGTGAGGTGGGGCGCTGTAGGAGCGCTAACTAGGGGGCTGTGGACCTTCTTTCTTATTATTTATTGCTTCGTAAACTCGTAGGGGCGGGCGCGCGGACGCGCGGCCACCTCTCGAGCAACACAAAAATCAACACGGCCACAAAAAAAAAGAAAGGTCCGGCCGGTTCGGGAGGGTTCGGGAGGGGCCGGCCTCGTTACGAAGAGGACCGACCCGAGGTCGACGCCATGTTCTCCCGCTCAGTTGAGTCACAACCACCGTCAGGTGAGGTTCTATCGCGTCATTCCTCCGATTATTCACTCTTATTCACTCTCCGTTCGGCGATGGAATACGCCCTGTGACCTCTGTCCGTAGTGTTTTTATCGTGTCTGGGATTACGCACGACGGGGGGTCCGTCGCTATTAGCACGATGAGGTTTTACCGGCTCCTCGGTCTGCTTATAGTCGGCCTGGGCTGCGTGTCTGCCGTTTTCGACTTCTACCTGAATCTCCAGGAAGTTCAGAGGGTTTTAGGTGAGTACAGAAATCGGTATCCTTGTCGCATCTGCAAATATCCGTTGGAATGCTTTCCTATTTACAGTCTTATGTCAACTTATCTGTCTGGACATTAAGCTATGTAGATGTTGATGTAGATTAAGCTCCTAGCTCATATTTGACCGTTATTAATTTACTTTCCTTCCGTTTGCTTTCTTCCTAGTTGCGTTTTTATCTTCTCCCTAACTTCTACCGCTTATTATTATGAACATTAGCAGGATATAGTGTGCACTAGTATGAAGTTGATGTTCCAAAGTGTACGAAACCACAGTTCCCGGTATGTACAGTCATGTTTTTATTGTCTTTCAGGACTGTCGGGTGAGAATTTATTCCCGCTCGAAGTGTTTTATTAGGCTTATAAAAGCAGTAAACGCTTTACGATAGGGATTGGGTCCGCAATTTTATCGCGGCGGTTATATTTCCCTCTTGTGTGGGGAGGGGGATGCTTTCAAAATCGGCGTTACGCCCCCCCACGAACGACCGGTACCTTGGGTTCGATGGGTCGGTTAAAGCCGGCGTAAACGGCCGGGGAGTATTTGATGGGGCTTTAGTGGTAAACCGGGGGCTTCGAACAAACATAATTTCTTAGCGTCTGTCGTTTCGACTGCGATTTATGCAATTTGTGGATTACATTTCCGAGCGGGAATGATCTGCAGGATCGTCCCATAATGGGATAGAGGCGTACCACGTAATTTAATGAATGGGGGCACCGTTTATGCGCCAGAAACCTTCGCCTGAGGTTATACGCCAGTGCCGCCGCCGATTGTAAAAGACCCGCTATCTGAGCCTAAGCTATTTTCATCTGGAAACCAGCCATTTATGAAACACGAATTTTATTTTACATTTCAAAAACACCAAGGCCAGAAGGATTGCCGCTAATGTTTTTTCAAATTATGTTAACTTATTTCTTTACTTCTCCTAATCTGAAATAAAATATTAGAAACGGGAGGATTATGTGTTGCTTACTCAAAGCCTACATGCTTCATATTCTTCAATCAATTGTAAGGTTCAGAAAGTGCTAAATCCGCAAAATAAAATTATTGGGTTCAATTCAAAATTTCAAATACTAACCATACCCTCCGGTATGGTTTATTACTAGAAATTTTTACTAAATTAACGGAACATAACTATTGGCATTGGTGGGTGTACATTTGGAGTATGATGATCTGTACTGACCATGTTTACAGTTCATAATATATTAGAGATAATATCCGTGGCAAGAAACATCATTCCGCAGCGGTAATGCACGTACGGGAAGTATAGAAGCTGGGCACAGTCGCGGTCGGGGGTCAGCGACCCCATTTCACCATATCTAATTGGCTAATGATCTTCGTTATTTATCTTGTTTGTATTCCAGCAGAGGATTTCATTCTCTCCTCTTTTCGGTTTCCGGGGTTACAGCTCGGCAAACAGGCCGGAGAATCGAGACCGGGATATATTTATGACAATATTTGTTTTCTCGACGTGTTTAATTTACGCACATACACACAAACACTCTGTTTCCCATCCAGTTGTGAAGTCTAAGTCGTTTTATGGGCTCAATCCGTGCAGGTGCGGGATCAGTGTAGAGGGAGATGTGGGGAGTGAGCCGTTTCTAGATAACCGGGGTTGATAACCCCTGGAGATAAGTACTTGGGTAAGGAAGGGGAGTACATAATTCCACCACCTGGAGACCAGAAGAAGGAAGAGATAATTATTTTCGAATTGTAATGCGCCAGAGCCGAGCTGTTCATTCAAATAAAGCAGTTGGTGAACTAAGTACCGTAATTATTTATTATTAACAAAAATGAGTTCAGGGAATTAGCTGATTATGAGCTCGGGGCCTCGTTCTACACCAAGTCGTCTGAATCACTTTCTACACCCTCGCCGGAACTGTTTCGGCTTCTCGCCTATCTTCAGTAGCATTCCGTTAATAGGGCAGTGACAGTCATGTGACATGACAGGCTGTATTTCATACAAGCAATAAGGGTGGCTTAATACTGGACACCGTAGAGACACAGTAACTGCACAAATGTATGGGCCAAGCGACCCTATTTACACTGACACCTGTATTATAAACGATGAAAGATATAAGATAATAAGATAAGATAAAGAAAGAAAAGTAATAAAACTCTTATACAGGAAAAGCCAATGCCCACGCCCTCAGAATACCCAACAATTACCAAAAGCCAGTATACGAAAACTGAGAGCTCACAGTTTTTAAATTACACTGTGATTAAGATAGTTATGACAAATTAACCTAATGATTGTCAGTTAATGTACAACTACCACTGAATTGGCACTGTTAGAGTGAAGGATTATCGTTGCTGGGTCCAAAAGACGGAAACAAATGTTTCACTCAAAATGCACCTGCCACTAACTCTACGATTTTTTCGACGCTTCTTTGAACTGAAAGGGTAGCCTGTCCAAATAAGTTGATCCCAGAATAGAGACGAGAGAAGCGAGTTTATTTACGAAAACAATTTTAGTGAACCCCATCCACTCTCTCTCTCTCTCTCTCTAGGGTAAGTTTTTAAACTGGAACGGAGCTCCTCTTCCGGAATACAATTCTGGAGAGTTCCGGGTTCCTTGCACCCCCGGGTTACGCCAAGGTCTGAGTTACAACGAAAATAAATTATTTTGACAGATCAACAGACAATGCAGCGGCAGCACCATTTTCACTATCTCTATACTCTATACTTTCAGTACGGGAGAATAAATTCACCTTGTGATTTTGTTTTTAATTTACTATATTGTTGTATTCCTGTTTTAATATCTCCACACTCTCAACATTAAAGAGAGACCCAACAGTGACCTGCCGACGGTCGACTATCGGAATTGGCGTGTTCAGGTTTTGCCTCTATCGGAGCAGTCGATGTAGCATATCGCGTAGTGTTTGTTCTTGTGAGATCTAATGGAGAGCGTGTTCGTACGAGGAAATTATCCTGAACGATACCCTCCTTATCTTGTTCGTAACACCGAAAGGGCGAGAGGGCACTCTCGGAATAATCTTGTCCCGGCGCGTTTCACTCAGACCCCCGGGGTATATTCCAGTACCGGTGAATTTGTCTCGTCGGAGGGGGCTCGGGGGGAAGAAAGGGGAAGGTCCCTGCCCGACTGGCGTTCATAAATAATGCATTTTTAACTGGCTGTTTAAAATGCGTGAAGGATTGGTGGGTCTTGTTAACTGTTTACCTGAATTCCCCCCCCCCTCCACCCACCGCCGTGGTCTTTCTCTACCTGTTTCTTAATTTAACGGTGGGTTTAGAATCGGCCCATTATGCTCGCCTCTCATTATTATGTGTACATAATGCCCAAGGCCCAGGGTGCTCTTTAGAACGGGGACTGGGATTGATTGGCGGGCGTGGGGGTGGAGTCCCTCCAGGGAGAGATTATCCCTATCTGCCCCCCCTTCCCCCAATGCTTTCTCCTTCGGTGAGCCGATCGATTTGATATCGCATCCTGGCAAATATCCCGGAATTTAAACACTCCCTCAGCGCTTATTTATACCTGCACGTGTTTGTGCACGTAGATAATGTTCGTGTCAAACGAATTACAGGTTGTATTGAATTCTTCCTGGTTGGTATCTCCGTTAAACAAATTTCTTTCTGTTCCACTTATCTTCCATGATTTTTACTGGTTCGAAACCAGCCTCTCGTCCTAGCCAATGAGTCACCACCGTTATTATCGTCTGCTGAAGGACTGCATGTATATGAAATATATTTATACAGTTCTAAGCTAAAACATAGAATTAAAAACTATAGAAAATACGGATGTGATTAAAAGTAGAAAGTAATTCAAACAAAACACAGAATGCTTAATAACTCAATAATTCCAGGGGAAGCATCGAGGATGCTTCCAATTTCAAATTTTTGACGGTATCCTCATTAGTGTTATTAGGAATCCTTCATTCCTTGTCAGCACTATAAATAGACAAATTCGCCCTTGAAGTCTTCATACGCAGGTACAGAAACATTGGGAATATTAATGCACTATCGAATTCGCATATTAACGAGTGGCGTTTACGTTTACATATTGGAGTTGGCCAAATCAGGATGCAGCACACTTTCCCCTGGCTTTGTACTGCATTCCTTGACTATTACAATGTTTACATCAGGAGTGGGGTTACATTTGCCGACCGTTATATAAACTCGTTCACCAGAATGTGTCTGTACTTCGTAATTTATCACTGCGATTAAGAGGAGACTATTCATCAAAACACTGTAGGCTTGAAAATTAATGGTTCCCCGGTTTCTACTTAAAAAAAAAAAATGAAGCAACTAAGACATAAGAGATCAGTCGAAATGAAATATTCAGTTCCTAGTTTAGATTCCTTCTGAAAACCCTAGACAGCACAGAGAAAAGGGTTAAAAAAGGATATGGGCTTTTTACACACACTTGTAAATGCATTTAAAAAATTATTCTGTACCTTATTTTGCACTTTGAAGAATTCTATATATAGTATCAGTATCAATCAGACCCTGCTTAAAGGAGTAAAGTAGAATTACGTACCGGTTTATAAATTTCTGTAAAATAAAATACCTCTTATTTCGGTATTATATGAGAAACAATTATAATCAAATTAAATATAAAAAATTCGAAATTGGAATGGGCCGGTAAAAGGAATGAGGAATTTGCGCTTCGAGATGAGAAAGTAAACTGCAGAGTTTTTTTGTTTAAGCTTTTATCGCTCGCCCCCGGCACGAGAATTCATTTGGGCGAAAATTCATTTCATATCTGGCTAAATTGTCCCGGGTAGGAATGGCGAGACCGAATATGCATATTTAAACTACAGCCGCGGCGGCCTGCAAATTTCGGCCGGTGGGACATTAAAAAAATGGATCCGTCCTCGGTTTTCCCTTCTCTCTTGTTTTCTTTTTTTTTTTTTGGTTCCAATTTATTCCCGCATTTTCATATATATGGAACTGCGCTTTTAGACGATTTCTCAATTTCAGAGAATGCCCACGGTCTGAGAGAGAGAGAGAGTGGTGGGCGGTGGGGGGAGGTCCCGGCGAGGGAATTATATGAATGGGCGGGGTTGAAAAAATATGAATATTCAGGGGGGACGAGGACTGGGAGCTAGGATCCCCGGCAATAAAGCTGAGTGGGAAAACAACCCCCTTCTACGGGGTGGCGCCTCCACCACTGTTGTTCTAACAAGTCGCACCCCGGTTGTGTTATCGCATAAATTGAGTTCCGAATGCGCGTTTATTTTAATTTCATAAATTCTAATTCAAAAAGGCGTCGTTTATTATTTTACCAGTATCTGTTTCTACCCCGAATCAGGACTTTTCTCTATCAGCCACTGTAATGTGATTTTTGTAATGCGATATTATTGTTGTTGTCAGTTCGTCAGATTGTTTTAGACACCTTTTAAGAGAATAATAGGGGGAAATATTTAATTGAACTGAATTTTGAGCAATTTAAACACACTCGCTTCTACCGCCTAATTATTTAAAAACGTAATTAAGATTTTATAATGTATCGGAAGGATCAGGATTTTATTCGCCTTTATTGTTTCAAGCATTACCGGCCTTCGAACATTGCGTTAATGGATATAGTCAACTGCCGATGAAGCATCCTGTCCTGGGCGCTGGTGTTGTAACATAACATAGTTATTTAAACGCCCCATACCGGGTCAGCGGTCGGGTGCAAGGTATGTTGTCCTCAGCACTGGGAGTCGTAAAGACTGGGAGAACGAAACAAATGGATCTGATTTTCTGCACTGTGTTGAATTGGAGGGGTCGCAACCCCGCCTTCTTTTCATAACTGCACGCGAGCTCCAGCAGTCAACGTTTCACTCACTGCCTTTCATGTAGTCGCAAAGCAATAATAATAGTAGAAACAGTTGTATCTCATCATTTCGATCTTCTGTCTTCACCCACTGGATTGTATAATACTACTAATATGCGTTGTGAGATATTTAAAATTATTTTCGGCCTATCGATATCGGGTTAGTATTCGCTGCCGGGAGTATGCTTAAAAGAGGGTTGTGTCGAGAAGTTCTGGGTGGGAGACCGACTTTAATCAAAAGCTGGGGGCGGGTTTTGCCGGTCCCGGGATCCATTTCGGCCGCACTCGGTTTAGTTCTTCAATTCTTTCTTCCCGTTTCTTAATTTATTTTTCGTCCTCTTCTTCACTCTCACTTCCTTCCTCCCGTGTTCCCTTTCTGCTGGGCGCCACCGGCCTAATATCTCTACCGCCGTCGGTCACGAGACATTGAGCGTTAACGAGCCGGCGGTGGGTCCCTTGCCCGTCGCCCGGTATAACTCCGGCGATAATTTACTTTATTTGACCGTGACGCGGTGTTGAATTCGAGCCACGGTGAAGATTTAGGAGCGGACGGCTAATTCCTTAAGCTCCTCCGGAGAGGACCCGGTCGGCAATAACACAGAGCTCAAATAAGAGGAGGCTGGTCACGCTAAATTAGTCCTGGCTCCTCCTCCTCCTCCTGTCGGTTTCTTGCTGTCGACTTGTTGCCATTGTACTCGGTTATCGCGGTGTTTTGTAACATCAAAAACTTCTTTGGAGTAGGTTACATGTCCCCATGAATAATTGCGGTAACTATTACGGGTCTGAAATTTACTACAGCAATTTAGTACAGTATTTGTCTATTAATTTTTAATATTATTTCAAAAATTATAAAATCGTAATATAAAATAAAATATCCACAAATTAACATTATTCCACTACGAAACATTTAAACTTTACACATATAGTACATTGTCCCTCACATTCGTAGACGTATGGGGCGTTACGCCCCCGGGAAGACTGAGGATTGGAAGGATAAAAGTGGAATAAGATACAATTATATAATTTCGCGATTGTATAATTAGGTTTAAAGTTGAAGTAAGCTCTACTACACTGGTTTAAGCGATCTGTAGGCAACAAAGCATTGTCTTCCCAGCAGGATTGTTAGGTAACTCCGTGTAACCGTGTGTTGGGCCCCATAAGAAACATGTGGTAAATCTTGGAAGCAACAGTGTTTCGTGTTCCCATTTAAATGTCTCCCACGAGTGTTTTTTCCGACAGTATTTTCCGGTTCTCAAAGAAAGGCTCGATTTAGGTGACTGCGGGAGGGGTAGAGGAGGGGGTGAGAGTTTATTTGAGGCCAACGCCCCCTGGCCATATTTCTCTCGGCCCGTCCGTAAATCAATCAGATATAGGAGCCAGCGAGGAGAGTGAGAAAGTAAGAGCATGAGATGAGAAGAAGAAGGAGGAGGAGGAGGATGAAGAAGCGGGGAGGAAGCCCCCAGGGAGTAACGGCTGGAAAAAAACTTGAAACGCTTGTCGGCGCCCAGTTCCGATTACTCGGAAAATAGTTGCCGCCCATTTAAAAGCCAACGTCCTCCACGCTTACAACCATTTGACTCGGTATTGTTTGTTAAAATAGCGAAAGGGTAAAGATATATCCACCAGCAGCGCGCGGTTTAGTTGTTGGGAACAGTGAAAAGCGTATAATGCGACCGAATTTTTTCCATCCGAAGGTGTTCTGTTTCTTTTCGCCGGGAGAAACCGGGGCGAAGAGGAAATAAACTAGTTCGGACATTCATTTCAAGTTTGAGTGCAGAAACTTTCACTGAAATAAAAAATGTATCCCCCCATAATTCAGGTGCGTGTGCGTATCGACGGTCGGAAAGCCGAATTATATTTTCAGCCGCTCGCCGCGGGCGTTCCTCGGATTTGGGAGGGCGGCGAGTTCAGAAAGTTACAGGAGAGATAGGGAGTTAAACCCGGTGGGAGTGACCAGTCCCATTCATCATCTCGGGAGGAGGTTCGCCTCGCCTCCGGTCTCTAGGTCTCTCTCTCTCTCTCTCTCTCCTCAATCCCCATTACGCCGGCCCTCGCTGAAAGGGAGCACGGCCGCCGGATATCGCGTCTGTCTTCGTGTTTTGACGAAAAAAGTGGAGACTGTCAGAATAAAATACGGCGTCAAATCATTTCGGCGTTTGTTATTTACGGCGCTTTCAGGCCGGTCGACGCACTAATCTGGAATATCGCAGAAAAGCGCCCGTCCCTTTCTGAATCAATTACCGAGGATATGACGAGAATAATTTCAATCCTCGCCGGGAATAATTCCGCTTGTTTGTTTCTTTCTTATTCCAGCTGATAAAGTACAGGATATACGACGAAAAAAAAGGCAATTCGAGATTAGAAGTAATACAATTTGCGAAGAGACACGTCCGCGATTAAAAGTGCAAGAAAATGTTTTAATTATATCTATTTCTGTACTGTAAAAGTAATTGGATCGCTTTACCAAAACTCGAATGCAATTCTTGTTATAAAAATAATATGGGGCGTGACATATATACACTGCTCGTGGCCATAAATACAAAAAGGATGTTCAGATATAAATATCTCGTACCTCATTTTAAATTGGGTATTTCCAGAAGATTAACCCTGCGACACACAAGTTATTATACGAAGCGATGACAGGAATTATGTCTATTTTTCGTCATATATTTAATAACTGGTACTGATATCGAAACAGTTTTTATCGAAATTTTATCTCTCAGAAATTATTTTCCGTTATCCTTTCGTTTTGTTTTTGACACAGACAAATGCTTCACTGGGCTTAGTTAATATTTTAGCGAGCGCGTGGAACCTTTTTTTTTTATTTTACCGCACAAGAAAAAAAAATAAAGCGGATCCGGAAAAGGTTAAAAAACGTTGCCCGCGGTCGTATATCCAGCGTTATGGTGTCCATTACCACCTTATGGAACTCTAAACGTTTTCTGGAATTCCTGGAATACCTTTCAACTCTCCTCGGTCTCTTTCTCACTCTCTGTCTCTCTCTCTCCGGCCGGAATTCCTGTTCGGGTCCATTTACCGGTGAAGCCAATTTGAACGGTGAAAATGTCTCCCCCCCCCCGGTCCCAATTCCCTTTCAACATATCATTCTCGGTTTTTTCAACATCTGTCCACAAGTTGTTTCTTTTCCTGTCTCTGCTACAAATAAAATTAGCCCCAATGGGACTTGAGAATGAGACGAATTATTGTTTTAAGTCTTCGAAATGCTGACGTCTTGATTCTTGTTCTTTTTCAACATTCGATTTCGCATTTTATTCACGTATTATCGCTTCAATCAAAATGTTATGTCGGTACGTGGAATTCTTTTTTCCTTATTAGTATTTCAATATACCATTAAAGACTGTCAAATAATATTTTTAAATTCGGATAAAAGCGAGTAGCTGCGTCGACTTTATGTGACTTTTCTCGTCAATGTGTGAGGTCAAGTCTGAATTTAACAGATTAAACTATGAAATCTGTACCGCAAAAGTATAATTTTTTTTATGAGTTTAATAAGCATTATTAAGACTCCGATACCAAACTGCCTATTACATTACCACTGAGCGTATTCTTAGAAATGAAATATTATACGTTATCGATTTAATCTTTGGGTGATGTAGAGCCACGAGGTTTCGTAATGTCACGACCTTATTTCTTTTCTCGCATCAGTCAATTTGTCGCCGCAAATGTGTAAGCAACACTTTTCTATGTTAAATTATGATGCAAATATTAGGCGGCCCGCCGGCATTAGACCAAAGCAGCTCTCGGAAGCCCAGTTTTCTGTAGGAGGCGAGCGGTCCGGTACCGGGGGACCTTGTAAAGAGCGAGGGAAAAGTAAAGTATAGGCAGGGCTGTGAGAGGCCTCCGGCATTTAACCAGATAACAAGTGCGGGCTGGGCCAGGGCCTGCCCACTGGATAATTGGTTCGTTTCACCTCGACCGTCTTTCATTATCCGGCTCCCCTATCAATCCCCTCTGTTCAATTTCAAACCCTCGCCCACCGCCTCTCTCACGTCGGTGGACAACTCTCGTTCACGCGTTGGGCCCACGCACCCCCCCCCCCCGCCCTGCCTCTTTCTCTCTCGCTTCGCTTCTCTCTGTAACATCGGAAGGAATTTATCCGATCGACGTCCGTTCGGTTTTTCTGCGGTTGCGTTACGCGCGAATTATCCTGGCCCTTTGAAAGGGCGGACATAGTCAAATAAAGCACTATCATTGTAAATGTCGGCAAACATGTTTTTAATAAAAATGTATCTTTGTTTCAGGTGAGTGCAGATTCTGACGATTTTTTTGGACGGACTGTAAGTAGTTTAATTTTCCTAAAAGAAGGCTACCCTAACAGGACCTAAAAATTTACAAATTCTAGAAGAGAGATGCGTTATGTTTTGAAGTAGGATTTTGTTCCAGACATTACGTTGATAAATTCTTCGCCTTATAAATCCAACTTGTTTAGTGTATTATACTCCCCGCTCTCTGTACCTGCGGTATGTATATTTTGTGGTCCCCGGATTCGATTTTGTTGGTCGCTACTGGGCTGTACACCCCGGTCACTCTCGTTAGGCCTATCTGCCGCCGGTCCAGCCGCCTCACCTTCTCCCTCTCCCTCCCTCTCACTCGCACCTAATCACTTCCCCCCCCTCGTCCCCTCGCTCTAGCTCCGCTTTGAGCTCGCCGCCTCCGGGTCGTGGGGCGGGGAGAATCTGAACACACAATGCCGCACACAAACACACACACACACTCGTTAACACTCGAGGCCATTTTCGACGCTCGAGCATCAAATTACAAGTTACAAATGTCGTAACCCAGTATGGCCGGTAACATTACAGTATAACAGACGGGTCTATTTCGAAAAAATAAGAAACTGAAATAAGCGAAAGAGCGTGCCGGTTAAACGTAGCCTATCGCCTGTAATTAGGAGCCCCGTTTCTTCTTGAAAAATAGGACTTTTCCTCGGATTCGGCATATTGGGTTGACAACTAAGTAATTGCGGAATTCACCAACAAGTGGCGTTGTACATATTTTTAAGTACGTCAACATCTTTGCACAGATACGCCGTAGATGGTTTCGAATGCGCGTATAAGATGCATTCGGCTTCTCTGCAATGTCCCTTGTTGAACTGTGGCGATCCGAATCGATAATGGCCTTTATTCGGTCATCGTCGACCTCCACCGGACGTCCAGAGCGATCCTCGTCTTTTAATGAAAAATCCCCCGATTTTCATGAGCCTGTGAGGCATTAACACCTTTGCGAAAATAAAAAAGCAAAATGTGACGCAAATGCTCACTTCGGTTCACCGTGTTTTAGCTTTTACACACGCACGATTCAACTGGTCGATGTAATTTTGATACCGAATGTTTCAGAAAGGACCAAATAGTAACATATCATTATTTTTTATTTTTTAACTGTTTTATTTTTGCAATTTATGGGTGCAATTGCTACAGGTATTTATTTCCGCGTGTTAGTCCCGACAAAGAAACCACCCAGTGATGGCGCTTTTGACATGATTTAACTGCTGCCCGAGGTGATCTCTGGGCCGGTGGCGTTTAAGCCGTCGTGGTGGGGATAGTGGACGGGTAGAAGAGGAAAGGGACTGAACGAGTGGGTTTGGATGTGGTGAGAGGCGGGAGTGGAATTTGAGGAAGCGTAATTTTGCGACTTCGTCGACTGTTGGTATGTTGAGGTCATTATGGATTGTTTGGTTAGAAACATACCAGGGAGCATTAAGGAGTAACATATCAAAGAATCTTATCTGCGCAAAGATGTTGACGTACTTAAAAATATGTACAACGTGTTGGTGAATTCCGCAATTACTTAGTTGTCAACCCAATATATCCAAAATACAAAATAAATTTAAAAACAGATTCACCACTGGGTAATAAAGGTACACTGGCAATCATTATTATTTCCGGCCTAAATTATGGTAAAATTTCGACCTATTTACTATTTTCTAAACGGTCAAATTGCAATTTTTTCCACTTTTCCACCGGGCCTCTGGGGGATGCGGCAGGGCTCAGCAGTACATGGTTTTAATAATGTAAGCGTAAACTAAGCTCGCCGTTGGGATGGGAAACCGGGCGTTTACCCGTAAGTTGCAGCGATGATTTATGCCGCTAATGGCGGTTAAGGGGAGCCCCGCGACGCGATAACCGAGCCCCGGCCCCTTGCTCCGGCCCCTTGCCCCGGCCCCGACCGTGTAAAGCATGAAAAATGTCCGCCAGTGATGTTGCCATTCGCACTCACCCTCCCTTTGCCGGCCTCTCCCTCTTCCTCAGTCCCACTCCAATCCCCTTTATTTTATCGTTATAGCCTCCGTTTCCGCCTGTATTACTATCACGCCTGACGTTGAAGTGAAGGTGTGTATACCTCATATTTTACGAGTATTGGATCCTCCGGCAACCGAGCCGCATAGGTTCCATTCTTCTATATTTTACCTTGCTTTATAACATATTACTTAGTTTTAGTTTTGAGACCCGCTGAATTCTGCGACCAACTGTAATACTCCCATATAAAATGTGAGAAATAATTAAAGGGGAGTTCCATAATCCACACCTAACTTGTACTGATTTTCCTTATTCTTGATGTTTCAAGTAGAGTCGATATTTTCTTTTTCTTCTCTCGATTGTTTATCCAGAAAGCGATAATGTTGTAAGAATATTTCAGAAACGATTACGCCTTGTACTACAGTTTTTCCCAGGGAAATGTTCGTTCCGCCCCTTTTCAGAGAGTTCGCGAATTGTCCTAATCACCTGGGAAAGTTGGTGTCGGATAAATTATACCTCTTATATTACTTCGAGGAATCTTGCTTTTTTTATACTTTCAATACGGAAATAAGACAAAATGATTTCTTACCGTATTTGTTGGTCAATTTTTAACATAGTCTTTTAATATCTCTGGTTTTAATTACCTTGCCCCGTTAATTATTTCGGATATAACTATCAGGGTCTTTCCGAGCGAAATTCGCCCCTTCCTTAGCTACCCTCTCGTGTATAATCCTCGTTGGCAGTGTTCTGCCACACGTGGAGAGGGAGGCGCGCTGGCGGATCAATTTGGGCCAACTCTCTCCAGCCTCCCGCCATTAGTCAACTTCCGGCCTCGTAAATTCCGCCCCGGTTTTGGGGGGCGGCATCGAAAACACGGGCGTAATTTTTCCGAGCCACCCCCGCCCCGCGGTACTGGGGAAAAATTGCCCATTTAATCCGCCCCCGGCTTAAATCCGGAGCCGCTCATCCACCCGCCCCCATCTGTGACTTTATTTGCTAAATAAGCTGATTAAAATTAGCTTCTAGCTAAATGGCTTTGGAGACTGTAATCCCTTCAAGAATTGATGATATTAAATATCAGCGGTGAATACAAAAATTATATAATTCCCAATAACTTCTATTTATTCCTTTTTAATGTCAGTCAAGATTATCAGTACGATACTTAAACATCTGCTATATAATTGTTTGTTGTATATAGCTATTTATATTATACAGCTTAAATCACTCGTATTAAAGGTCTTTATTATTTAAGCGATTATTGTTTAATTAGGTCCTCGTAGGAATTTTGGATGGTATGAACGTACCTTTTTTATGAATATAGCGATTTAAAAACACTATTTATACTCATTTTAATTAATGTAATTTTTTAGTTTGAGTAATTCAGTTCGAGTTGTACGGACGGGTTGAAATTTATATTATTTCACAATAATTCCCGTCAGCGAGTCTATGTCTCAAAGTAACTTTTGAAGAGGGCTTTTAAGGATCCATTTATCCCCAAACCGTAACGTCCCGTTCCGTCCATTTTCCCTCCCCCGCCCCCCTTTCCTCATCACTTCTCCCGGGTTGGGGCAAAGGAAAATAAAAGAAAGGAAAGGACGGTAGAAGTCCCCTTGTGGGAATCGTGAGATTTGAATCCCATAAGAGAGGGCTCCGTGCTCGGCTCGGTCGTGAGCACAGACGGTATCTCTTCTTCTCTCCCCGGCTCGCTATAATTCCCAACGACGTTCTCCTCCCTCCCATCCCGTTCTCCTCCCCCCCCCCCTTCGGGCTCATTCCATCTCGTTCGACTTCATTTCAGCCCCAATCGCCCTCCTCCCTCCCTCCCTCCTCGGGCTCTGGGAATTCTCGCGGCGGAAAGCCGACAATTTGCCGGTTGTGGAGGTCGTGAGCTGTTTACACACGCTCCGTGTGTCCCGCTATCATCCCTGTTGTTACGACGATGATATTGGGCCGGACGCTGACTCTCGATTTCGTGCCGTGTAACCTATTCGGGGGATAAGGCCCATTTTCGTTACAATTCGGTGCACGATCGGCGTGCGTTCGGCGGTACGGGCGATTCGATCGAGATGCGTAGGCGCCCCGAAGCCTTTATGTTCCTCGAAGCTCTATATTTTCCTACATTATTTTTCTGTTTTTCATGCGGCTAACCGATAAAATAAATTATTCCAGAGCCGACCTACTACCTACTTATTAAAAAACATTATCATTAGACAATAAGATATCTGTATTCTTCCTAGTCATCTAATTTTATTTTAATACAAAAGAATCTTTAAGTTTTGTTTTTGGTCCAGTTTTTACAAGTCGAACGAAAAGTGTTAATAGCGTGTGGTTGCGAATGCGGGCATTAAAATCATTTATTAACCATAATAAATCATCGGTAGATGATATTGGCCGCAATGTATTTCAGTTGTATCCACGTTGTTTTGCGATAATATCGCCCGATGACTAAAATTTTAAATGATATCCAACAACAGGAGCTTCGGAGTTTATCCGCATTAACGTTATCATCTCCCGATGGGAATTCCATTAGTCGGGTGGTGAGGGGGGGGGAAAGGGTCGTTGTTTGTGATTGTCTGGTGTTTAATGAATAAATACTTAATAAAGCGGGGCTTAATGGAAAGGCCAGGCCTCCGGTGGTGGTGGTGGTGGTGGTAAGTGGGGGATAATTGAATTCCGAGCCTGGAGCCGCCGCCCCAGCCTCCGGGCTTTAACATACGCGCATTACCCCAATAATTTAGCGCTGTACAATTGCCATTGTCTGATCTTCGGCTCCGGCCTCGTTATTATGTCCCCCCCCTCCCTCCCTCCCTCCGAATTACGCGATTCATAGCGACGCGAGGAGCCACCCCGCCGCCGCTGTTCAATAATTCAGCCCAGCTTTCAGCCAATCGTCGGCTTCATTTTCCAGCAATCTCTGACCATAATGGGACAGCCAAAAATCGTCCCGTCGTCATATCTCTTATTAACCCCAAAAAAAATTAAATAATATCCTCAACTTGGCCACTTTATTAAAATTACGTCCCTGCATAACCTGGCGGTTTTGTACTTGAATACAAATATAAAATAAGTCCATATAAATATATGTAATCATACAAAATTAAAATTTTGATGAGAATCCCACATCCTGTTAATAATCATGCCTTCCGTGCTTAATAGTATGCATGACTTGCGTTTTGGCAGTAACCAATTATTCTGAGGCATTAAGATTGTAAGGATAGAAGTTTTCTATTATTTAAGTAAAGGATTTAATTATATTGAGTGTCCCACGCATTTAATTTAGGTTGTAATTGTATTTGTTTGATGGATATCTGGTTGAGTGAATTTTATAATCTAAAAACTTGTTTTGCCAATGTTAATCTAATTTTTTAAATCGATAAATGTAATTACCGTGTAATTCGGAAATATTACATAATCAATGTCACAACTCTGATACATGCCTGTAATCAAGGCTGTCTGACTATATATATATATATATATATATATATATATATATTTCCGGCGCCATTGCTGCTGGGTACGAAATAGGGTTTGGAGCGATAAGTAATTAAGTAAACATAAAAAGTTTTATCATCTGACGTTTTATCTCCTTCTCGGCGGAGTGGAGTTTTCTAAAGTAAGAGAAACATTGTCACTGGCTGCTGGAAGAATGCATTCCTGATAAGGCGAAACAACAAGATAAAGAAATTAAACAAATTATGACATTTATTTTCTGGATCGTGTTAAACTAGTATTTTTTTCCTTATCCGGGTGCTCAAATATTTACTCCGTGTAGGAAAATAGTTTCATGATTTTACGACCGTCTTTCTCCTTTTTTTAACCGTGATTGCTCAATGTAAATCTGTATTCTATTCCGTTCTACCGTTTCCGTCCCAACGTTTGCATCTAATTTCCAAAATAATAAATTATTATTCTGGACGCGGGAATATATTTTTTGAAGCAAACTGCGTACCGCTGCGTGGATTAAGCGTGTATCTGCAGCCAGCTGTGCAGTTGTAGCGCCGACTATTATTTCGTGGAATTTTAATCCTGGAGATTAGAAAATAAAAGGAGTCCTCGGCTGGCTTGGCCGAGCTCCAGTTTCGCTCGAACTTACCCCTTATTAAAGTGTTGAAGTTTGATACTTCACGGTGAAAGAGGAGAGTTCGTGAAGGAGGGGGGGGGGGAGGAGACGGGTTTCGCCCGAAAACTCCTCCACAGTCTCTCCCTTCCCAATGAATATTCAAAATGGAAATTTCTTCTTTTTTTTATATATATAACAAAAAAAGGGAGAAATAAAGGGCGGAAAGGGTTAAAAAAGAAGAAGAAAAGCAATAAAACAAAGTAAAAACAAGCAGTAGAATAAGAGGAGAGGTCGTGTAAATAAGATTTTTAACGGCGCCAAATAAAAGCCGAAACGGATCTCTCTTCCACCTTCTTGTTAATTGGGCTTCTCTCGTAAGTCTCTCGTTCTCCTTCTGGCCTATCTATTCCACCTATCTCCATGTTTCCCTCTCTCACTCTCTCTCTCTCTCTCTCTCCCTGTCTTATCCACTATAATTTTTAAATGTGCCGATAATTTAACTTGTAACTTCTATTATGGGTTTGGCCTTTTTCTTTTCTCGATGTTTTTTCTTTTTTAATTTGAGAACGGCCCCCCCCATTATTATTTTCGTTATGGCCAAGGTGTAGTTTGGCGTTCATGAGATAGCGGTTATTAATATAGCGCAGTTTAAATAAGCGAACAACATTCAGGTTTGGTGAAAGGGTTTATGGTAGGTTATTTAGTTTAAATTCTAATTTACTTCTATAAATTTCAATTCTTTTATTGGGAAATATATTTAGTTTGCGCTTTTTTGTAAGAGATGTAGAGCTATAATACCTTTTATAATTCTCTTTTCACTTGACTACATCTTAAGTTGTCCCGCTTAGGCTTCTCGCGTTAGTTGCATTGAGTATCGGTAACGTCTTAAAAGCTACTGTCGTAATGTTATGTAAGTTTTTATGTCAAATGTTCCGCGACCCTTCGATTACCATTTTTATGTTGTCAAACAATTGGTATACGTCATATGTATGTGATCATATGATTCCTCTCCTACATTCTTTAGCAAGTGTCTCGCGAATTTTTCACGCAGCATTTTTCCTGTTTTTCATCTGCGTTAAGACATCGTTTTTCAAATGGTCTTCAATCGGTTTTACCTCTTATTTTCTTGCATGCGGAATTTTCTTACTATACTTCTTAGTATTCGGTATTGTGGAAGTCAAATTCGTACTAAACACCTTTATGACTCGTATTTAAAATTTATATCGACCTAGGTCCGATTGTGATATCGTCTTTATTGAATTTATTCCACATGCAATCTTCTTTCCCTCTCCCAAAGTTTTATTTCTCTCTCTCTCTCTCTTTTATTTATCGGCGCTTAGTATCCCGAACAATATTCACATTCCGGACCAGAATGGCATTCATGAGGGTTGGATTCAGATATCGAAGAGGTAGGCTTTTACTCGTGCCCCTTCCCCCCCCCCCGCCGACTAATAAAAAAAAAGGAGTCCGAAGAGTAAAAAATATACATAAAAAGGAATCCAATAAGCATTCTTCTTTCCGCGATATTCTTCCTCCCTCGTCCCTTCCAAGTGTTCCGATATTGCCGTTCGGCCCGCCCAGCGGAACGGAATAATAATCTTTCCGATCCCCCGACGAGGGGAAACCGAGGATTTGTTTCTGATGTTTCAATAAAATTCTGCTTTAAAAAACCGGCGCGCTTCTGGGAAATATCGTCCCACTTATATCAGTTATCCAATAAAACGCTTTATACGCATCTCTATTAATTTACTTTTATATAATAACGATATAAAAATAAAATACTTCAGAGATATCATTAAAGGTTTTTGAAGACTCAAACCTGCGGAACCAATCTAAATACCTGGCCGTACAAAGCATGTAGTAACTACTCGTTAATTACGTTAACAATATGAGTAACGTTTTAATGAACATGGGATGTGGTGTTCGACATTTCTATAAGTTTACCGTTGTAGTAAAATATCAGAGATTGGTAGATTTAACTTGTCATTGGGCGGTTTCTAACGTAAATTATATATCACCGAGAAAATTTAGTATCGCTGCTTTCACATCGTATGGCCCCAGAGATACTCTCGGACGTACGCCCACACACGTCGCTCGTGTAGACATCTCCTTCTGCCGTCCGAACGGGGTCGTCGAGCAAGCCCTAATGGATGGGCGGTATGGTGGGCGATACGGATGCAAATGCGCGTCGATATATTCTAATAACTAATGATCGGACGAATGCGACTCATTTGTTTGTTGGAGCAGTCGTGACAGCCCGAAATGGGATGCTGTCATCGACACCTTCGCCCGCCCGTGTACAGTGAATAAATTGTCGTTCACAATTTATAATGGTTTTCATACTGGTTTCGTATATAATTATACGTCAATTATTAACATTGATCGTCTCTGAAAAACGTTTCAGACAATGTACGAAGATAATTTTAAAAAATTCTATGTACAATACTGATCAGCATATTATTGACGATTAAGTTTTCAATTTAGAAATGAACTACTTCATTCCGCGTGTATTAGTTTTATGTTATCATTAGGTATTTTTATGTGTCTGATGGACTAAATGGTCGTTGATATTTAAGTGCGTATTTGATGACTATGTTTTGAATTCCGTGTAAGAAAGGGTCCAGTGAGAGGTCTTTCACCTCTGGAATCTTATAAGTTTCAAACTGCGCGCAATTTCGAAACCTCGAACGAACTCTAGGCCCCCCTGTTGATTTCAGATTAATTAGATAGAAATTAGATAGGGCCGGTTAGAAGCCTTTAGTCGGTCTAGCGCCATATGTTAGTGAAATATGGGTGTGTTTTGAGAAGAGAGGAGTGTCCTTGGCGGGCATGCGGTAGAAGTCCCAGTCAGTTGTCATGTCGTCTCGGCTTTACACAGTTATATACTAAGTTGATATGACAAATATTCAGTTTAAAAAAAAAATGAAAATTCTGTCGGTCTGGATTTAACAGAACGTTCGGAATTTAAACCTGCCGAGCTTAACTGGTGTTTGAGCGTGGAATTCAGACCTTGTGCCCTAAGGCCCGCGGTTGTATTTCCCTCCCCTCCCTACCGACCCTGGAAGTGAAAGTGACTTTCCGTATTGTTCCGGCGGCTGTTACCTGCCCCCGGCTCTGCCATGAGTGGAGCCTCATCCCCCCCCCGTTATAACGTCTCCTCTCTCTGCGGGGGCCCCACCCAGAACAGTCCCTTTACAGTCCCCGGGCTTTCGTCCCGTCTCTCTAGACCACCGCGCACAAACACATTTATATACCTGACTTCGAAATTCCACTCCTTCCCCAAGGTTTTCCCCGATATTTCATTTCACCCCCTCTGTGCATTATTGCCTTGGAGTCGGTTGATAAGGATCGGTGAATTAAATAAACGTTATTTTTTATTACCGGGAAATGTGGAGAACATGTAACAATGCACCAAACCGTCTCTTATCTTTAAGCTAAAAAAAAATTATGCTGTTAAAATAATTAATAATTATTTTGCTAGTATTAAATAATTACGTGGCATATTCAAGCTATAACTTATGAGCAACCTTTGCAATTAAGTTGTTTATTGTAAGAAATTGAGTCCTGAATTCGCATGAATTGTTTAGTGTTAGTGCAACCCTAATTGACGAGTATTAACGCTGGTCAGTACTCTGTCCGGAATAATCGAGAGCGGATATAAATTAGTTCGATATCGTGAACCTTAGCAATTGCCCCCGTTGATAAGATAGAAGTTGCATACTGTTTATAATAATTGCGCCTATCTTGTTTGTGCATTAATGCTACCGGTGGTGTGATGGGGGTTACAAGCCCTTCATCATGACTCAACAGTTTTTTGCCTTCCTTACTTCGTTCCCGGTTATCTAAAGCGCGCATCCCTCCTCGTTTTGCGGGATACGCCGGAGGGAAGAAGCGCGGAATAAAAATGAGTAATGGTTTCATTTAAAACCGGGAGGGTTCTCCTCCGGGGCCCGCCAGTCCGGGTTATTACCCTTAGTGGCGGTAGAATTCTTCTCCTTGCTCGGCGTTCCCTTTTTTTTTTTTCTAAAGGGGCGGCAGCGTGGAGGCGGCTAAAGTGCGCGGTAGCTCCCCGCTTTTATTAAATTACCGCGTTCTCTCTTCTACTCTTCCTCTCCGCGTCTTCCCTTCAGAAAGTCACTTCCGCGATTCCGCCCCTACCTTTTGAAAGTGGAGTAAACGATTATTATGAAGGTCCGGAGGTGCCCGGAGAATTGAAAAGAATCTAAAATCTTTAATTCGTTTTTGGTCTTATCAAGCTGCATTGTTCCCAACTGTTCAGGCCACTATACGGCCGACGTGCACTGTCACGGAAGTGTTATTTACACTCCTGGAATTACCATTTTCTGAAATCTAACGACCCTCGTTCGTACGAAACATTTTTTATTATAATTAAATAAAAAATAAGCCCGGGTTATCCGATATTTATTGACCCCTTAAATTAGTTCTAGAGTGGTATCCAAAAGTGTCCGGAATATTGAGTTTCCTTTGCCTCCCCTGTCCCTTCTCGTTTACTCTTGGGCTAGACGCGTTGAGTTTTGAGACCATCTCTGGTAGAAATCAGATACAGTGCAACATCACTCTATATATATATTTATATATAAAGAATAAGAAATAGTAATTACCCGTGCTATTTACTGCTACAGTCTGCTTGACTTAATTCCTACTGTCTTTAAAGAGCTAAACCGCGCAAGGTATATTTATAGTGAATTTTGATGAGAAGGATCGAGCTGAAACAAGTGCGATTTGATAATGACCGAACAA
The DNA here is from genome assembly GCA_019843655.1 of Lethocerus indicus. Lineage (NCBI taxonomy): Eukaryota > Metazoa > Arthropoda > Insecta > Hemiptera > Belostomatidae > Lethocerus > Lethocerus indicus. Next base: position 2,738,911 of record JACDQD010000007.1, on the reverse strand, counting down.
ATTTACAGGGAGAACGGCTCATTATGTCGTAACCGAAATTTTACAGTCCGGCCCCATAACGGGTAAAAAAATATCTATTAAATCGTCCGGGGTTAAAAAGGAAGAACAAAATAATTTTACCTCCGCTTAGGACTTCCCGGAGTCGGCCTTGTTTCCAGGCGACGGGTCTGGAGAAAACAGAAATTACACCCAATTACGGCCGGATCCCAAACGACCGGGTCTTGAGGCGGCGGCTGCAGGAGGGGACAGGTCGGTTTTATAAATTCTATTTTTACAAGCCGATGAAAATTGTTACGGGCCCAGCGATTAGATTCTAATCGTAATCGGCGTTCGGTCAACATCGCGGACCCGAAGGCCAATCCTGTTCGGGAATGGGCGCAAATTAGAGACGGCTTTTTGGACCGGAGGCGAACGGCCAAAGCGGAAGGGAAAAGTTAATTAAAAATAACGAAGACGAATTAGGCGTACGTGATTTCTGCATCTCGCAATGCGACCGTACAATAACAGAATCGGTGGAAAAGTTTTTTTATTTATGGCGCGCTGTTGAATTAAAATTTATTATGGAGGTCCGCGAGGACTCGGAACTATTGTACCGAACGACAGTAATCAACGTTTATTTAAAATGCCGGGTGTCATTTGAAATTTAATATGTTCATTAATTGTATCAACAATGGGCAGTTTGTTCCTTAATTTTTCTACCCCATTTTCTGTCCGGATGCAGGTAATGCTGAAACCAATTACTCTTAATTAATAAAAGAAAAATATAGATATTGTTGGCTGTTGTGTTAACGAACGCGATATAATAGCAGAAAATATTTAACGTCATATTTAACGGTCATCCGCAATTACATGTATATTCATGAAACGTAGCACGTTTATATTATACATAGTATGACAATAGTGAAAAAGGACTTGTCCTCTGTCCAACCGTGTGCCCCTCCGTCTTTCCTGATATATCCGTCCGTGTCCCTTCATCTATTTTCCGTCAGCCTTTTTTTGCTCTTGTCTACTCCCTGTCCCTTCCTCCTCTGCCCTTACTTATGCCTCTTTTTCTGTCTCTGTCCCAACCGTAGGATTCTCGCTTCCCGTCCTACGCGGCAGGATCTTGTAACTTGTCCCTCTCCCCTTTCCTTGTATTTTATCTAGAATCTACCATCATTGTAAATTACTATTAGTCGTATCCGCAGTTCTCTCTAAATTTTCTTTTTAAATAGTATATCTGATTTGGCTAATTCAGGTTCATTACTTGCTCGGCGTCTGGATGCCGTCGGTAGAAATCGAGTTGATTTCCGATTTTTCGGAATTATTCCGTTATTGTTTCAATGTTAGTAGTCCTAATTGGGTAATGACGGGTTCCACTTCCGCCACTGTTATTTCGTTACCGTGAGAAGAACCTCAGTATTCAGAATGCTAGCGGAACACTGTAACTATTTCAGCCCATTTTCTTAATTATATACTGAAACGATGGACATCAAATCTCATTAGTATTACAATTGATCCATGAGAAAATTTGCGACATGAGCAGTTTGTCAGTGAATTGGAATTAAAAAGTAAAGTAGCATAAATACGAGAATTATTATGGGATTTCAAAATACTTTAGTTTCAAACCTGACCTAAGTATTTCTGAAGCAACTATGATATTTTCCGGCCTGATGGGTTGTGATACGCATCAGTACCATTCCATACCCTTCCTTCGCTATCCATTGCACTGCACTAATACTTCGTTGCTCTCGTGTCCTGCAAGATTGTTTGTCCCCTTCTTATTCCTATTTTCTTGCATTCGTGTCAGCACTTCCCCTTTTCCAATACTCGACGAATTTATATTTATTTTCGAGGTCTTTCAAACCGGGCCGTTCTCAGCAATGTCATCCCCCCTTTTCGAACTTTTTACCCGTCGAGTCGGAAATTGGATAAACTTCTATTCACCCGGAGGCAGAAATTGCACTTCCTAAACTGTTCGCAGGAGAGAAAGATATGTGGAACTAATAAGGCCCCGTAAACCGTGGGATGCGGGAAGTTTTGTTCTCGAACCATTATAATTTATAACCGTTTATTAATACAATTTCGTAATTGCTGTGACGGGTAATTGAATGAGTGTTGTTTCGGTAGGTGTGAGAATTGGGACGGGTTTCTCCCGTTATTGGCCGAAGCGGCTTTTTTAGGAAATGGACCCGGGCTTCTCACGCGACCGGATTAACTGTTCTTTATAATTTCCGCTCTTAAAACTGGTATGCAAAATATAACACGAATGGCTGCTCGCGTTGTACGAATTTGAGAATTCGTACGCCTACGTATTATGACAGGACGATCGGAATATCATCTAAATGATTAATATCCGAGCTGTCGGTACTCGTAAAATAAAAACGTGTCGGTCTCGATTTTCGTTCTCCGAACGCGTGTGTGAAGACCGCGGGGCTATTTAGACAGACCGGTCTAAATATAGACAGAAGGGGGTGGGGGGTGAGAGGAGAGGAAAGAGGGCTTAACTGGAATTTAATTTATACCTTGACAGAAAGCAATAAGTCAGCGTGTGTGACTAGCCAGCCAGCCAGCCGAGAGTGTCGGATGCCATGTGTGCTCAGAGCCCAGACACGCCCAGGTCTTGTACCCTGCGCTCTATTTGGCCCTTGCCAACTTATACTCCTGCGCCTGCCACTAAAGCCCCCAGTACTGTTGTACCGTTCTTAATCCTGCCCTACACCGGGAGCGATATATTTCAGTTTTCCAACCCCGACGATTGCGTGTGGGCACCGATTAAAATAGCCGGCCGTCTAGGTTAGCTCTAAACGCCGCGGTACAGATAATAAAGTATATATAGGGTGTCCCAAAATTAACGGGAGATTTGAATTAAATAAAAAACAGTTTTTTTTTTCTTTAAATTATTTTTTTATCGAATCGTAAAGTACACGGGATAGGGTCATGTATGGAATAACACGTCGGGCAAATGGCCTCCACGGTTTTGCCGGCACGTACGCACTCTTTGTCGAAATTTTCCACGACCGTTTTGCATAAATGTGGCTGAATTTCGACGATGCGGCGTTCAATTTCCTCCTTCGATGCACGCCTGGTTGCGGGCTTGACGGCATAGACCTTTGACTTCGAATAAGCCCGTAAAAAGAAATCCGATGGTGTCAAACCACACGATCTAGGGGGGGGGGGCCAATTCTTATCACCGAAACTAGAGAGTACACGGCCGGGAAATGTCTCGTGACGCCTCCAGCCCAAAATCCGCACCGAACAGTGACACGTTGAGGATGCAACAATGAAAACACGTTGTTCTATCGTGTAACGCTCCATTTGTACTACCCCCAAACTATCGGCTGTCAAATGGCTTTTTTTCAATAGGGTCGCCAACTTTACTGCAAAAATTCAAATCTTGCGTTAATTTTGGGACACCCTATATATTTCTGCACCGGAATTATAAATATACTGGAGGAAATCAATGTAACGTAGAAATCGTAGTTAACGGCGGATATAAATCCCGTTCGAGGGGGGTATACGCAAATTATAAAATTACCATTTTATAGTGACCCACGTGCTGAAATGGAGTTGTCAACCTACATTCCGCGTATATGTTGTTCTTCGTCCCGGACCCAGGATGTGCAAATTCCAATCGGTTGCTTACCGATATTTACAGTCTTAATCAATTGTCTGTACAGAATAAAATATTTAACTGTTTTACACCGCAAAAACCGCTGGTGCGATCATTTCAGTTTACTCCTTCGTATAAAAGTCCCCTGTACCATTTGTATCCGAACGTTTGTCACCGTTTCTCACAGGCTTAGAGCCCCAATTGTAACTCGGTGACCGTAAAGATTGTTCGAGCCCCCGGTCGAAATTATTCCTGCGGACAAACGGGGTATAGTCGTGGGGTGGTGTTATAATTCGAGGACGGGACAATAAAAACATCTCCGTGGGTCCGTGGGACCGCATCCACGGTTCTGGCCGACCGCTTTTTCCGGATCGTAAACCCGAATCCCGGCCCCTCCCGCGAAACCGCAGATATGTGTGCGCGTCTCTCTGTCTCCCGGACCGAACGTGGGCTTCTTTTTTGGACCCCGGGATATTCAACGTGCCGTGACGTCCAGCGGGACAAAAACAAAGGGCTGGAAGCGTATTACGAACATTATCGGGGTCGGTAATACCGCCGCGGTTATAAAACCAACTTTCATTATATCGGAAGACGAGAAGTGAACGTTTTTACTCATGTCTACTGAATTGATTTAGTATTCACTTGCCAGAAATATACACTCCGTATCTTTACCCTATTTTTCCTCCTGATAAATATAAAGAAGAACTGATAATCGTGTCAAAGGAACTCTTTGTTCGTGGTTCAGATTCTTTAGGCACGTTTTAATATCGATCAAAGGATGGTTATTTGTGGAACAGAGCTGTCGGGGGACTTCACTGTTATCGACGATTTGTCTGATGATTGATAACAAAAAAATGTGATCATCATACTAAAAGTTACTCCAAATCAGCGACGGCGGTTAAGCGTTACAGACTACAATTGTCTGTTTGTTCTGTTATTATTAAATCTTGAGATAGTGCCTTGGTTTGTTGACGGAGCTAGATTGCGCCCTTATCTGAGCGTTCTGAACAGTGGAAACGCTCTGAAAGCGTTTAAAAAAGAGAGAGAGAGAGACAGTGGTACCGGGTTGGATGTGGATTAGATATATTTTGTTTGTATTTGAGGTGTGTGTATGTACTAGCCCGTTAGTGTAGGTGTTGCACGTCCTGAGCTATCGTGTGGCCCGGTTAGGCAAACAAGGTTTGGTATCCTTCTTCCGGGCCCCCTTTTCCACGCTCTCATGACATATCTACCAATACAAACTTCCGTCGGGGGAGGGAGCATTATAAACACAAGAATGGGCCCTTTCAACAAAACTTCACAGCAGGAGACGATTGGTTTCCTCTGGCCGAAATCCTGTTCCTTAAATTGTACAAAATCATTTAATATAACCGTAACATTATGCATCTCTGTTTGTGTTACTCTTTATGAATCATCTCTTTAATCAGTTGCCATTATCTGAATTTAAAATGAGATTAAATTTCTGGGCTTGTTCTCCGAAATGAGTGCTGTTCAATTTTGAATTATGGTTATTCTTAGTGCGCCAAATTACGAGGCTACAAGGTAGAAGGGCAGATATTACCGGTCTTATAACTCATTTTAGCGCCCCGTAAATTCAAGTCAGTTTGATTCACCTTTCGGAAAAGGAAAACTGTAATTTTCTACTCGAATAATAACTGGGCTCTTTATGTTATCAAATTGAGTTTAACCGAGTTCTTAAAACTATGTTTTGGAACTGAAAATAAACCGGCTCGGAATTCCACTTTGAAAAAGAGAGAAGAAAAAATTTTGTAAGAGGGTCACGAAACGCCAATTTGTTTTATCCCATTAGCATAAACGCTTTGTTAATAGGAAGGACTATTTAAAAAAAATATCTGGTTTTTCTTTAAGTAATTTAATTTCTTTCCCGAGATTAAGGATACAGTTTACCCCCTTGCGAGTGAAGTACGAAATTATTTTAATTACAGTTAAATGCTATTTATTTTCTACCATTTATAGTCTCTGCGCGTAATACGCTAGTATGCAAATGCACTCGATAAATTCAAAAAAAAGAAAGAAAGAAAGTATAATCTCATTCCACCGTCAATTTTTTCTGGAATTAAAATTATATTTTTGAGTCGGGTCGTCTGTTTTCTCAATTTACTACTGCGTGTTTGAATTAATATAATTCGGAGATGGACACGAACTAGTAGTTACGGAAGAGATATACTTCACTATTATTAGTTAGTTGTAAGTCATACTAAAAGGGGGGAGGTATTATGCATAATATATAGTGAATATCATGCGTGGGCTGGTTAGGGAAATATCGAAAAATCTCACAGTGTTATCCAACAATTATATTTACGAGGAAAATTCTTCGTCCGAAAAATACTTCGTTTCGGATGTCTCAAGTCGGGAGTGTTATTAGCCGACCGGAAGAAGGTCAGGAGGACTTTGTTCCAACGGCCGAGAAGAAGGACGTCGATTTATATGGCGCGAAGTGGAATCTCCGCCATCCCGAATGGTAATTATGAAAGGGATGATAGGAGAAAGAGAGAGAGAGAGAGAAGGAAAAAGTGGGAATATATATGGACGATTAGGTGGGGTGCGGGGGGGGAGGGGGACCATCGGCTCCCGTTCTGGACCGAGCAGTAGGAGGTAGCCGGCAGGAATGTTAAAAGTCCGCATTCTACGGCATTCTCCGGGCCATCCCTCTCCCAGTTCCGAACGTTCCCCCACACCCGCAAAAAAACATTCAAAACAACTTTATGATGATCCGCACTTTTCTTTCTTTTTACCTTGTAATTTTTTAATGACACCTCTCCGAAGTGTTAATAGCCTTTCTCTCCCTCCACCCTCCCCCCCCCTTCCCGCATTACGAGCTTCGCCCTGAATACTTTATCTTTTGAAATATTCAGGTCGCCTTTTTTCGGCTGAATATCTCCCCTTTTTTTGTGTGAGGTACACGGGATTGTTTTATTTCATTATAGCGGCAATTATATAACGTGTAATGGACTCGGCTATAAGTGTCGAATACATGACTGGTCCGATTAGTGTACACATTAAAATGAAACATTAATTGGTGGGGTTCTTTATTGTGATAATAACGGAACGCTGCTACTAATAGATGCGGAAGGCAGACTAGTGAACGAGAGATGTTAAATCCGCCAAATCTTTCAGCCTGACCTATTCCTTTCTATATAATAAGCGATAGCGCAGATTGCCTGTCGACAGATATTTATATCCTCATAAATATCTTAGACTAAAGTAAAGGATGCAATTATAGAGAACGCGAGTTTGATATACGCGGCCGGTAATACAAGTTCAAGAGGGCGGTATTAAATTCTTCGCCTTATTGGCTTGAACACGGGCCATGATGAGGAGGAGGAGTGACTTAGATATATTATATATATATATATATATATATATATATATCGGCCTCAGGTATCGACCCAATCGGGTCCCGCAGTGTCGGGGTCCTGGGGTGTTCGGGTGTGCGTACGGGGGCGCGTGCGTTGTGTACGTGCCCGTGTACAGCCTTGAATCTCCCCCGGGAACAGCAGCTGCCTCCTGTGACATCCCTTAGCTCTTTCCCACTTTACTCCCGTGGATGTGATCCGTTCCTCACATGCACACACACACACACACACCTGAGTACAATACTTCAGCGCCATATGGGACCGCTCCTTTCGGCGTAAATATCGACTACGCTTTTACGAGCTGCGGTGCTAATTTGTAAAAAGAAATTGTCATTATCATCTTATTTCACGTTTCATCATATCCCAGCTCTCCGTTTTCTGTTGATTTTCCAGTAAAGTAAAACTCATAGAACCTTGATTCAGATTTCAATCTCTCTGAATTTGGTTGGTTTTACAGCCAGTATTTTTTTTTTGTACAATCAACTACATATAGTTATTGGTACAAATGTTGAATGTTTTTCCACGTGAATGTCTCGATAGAAGAGACCACCCGGTGATGGTACTTTTGTCACGTGAGCAGCTTACGGCATCGGACTAAGAAAATATCTAGGCCAGCGGCGTTTAAGCCGACGCGGGGGGTTAATGGATGATAAGAGAGGAAAGGAGTGGGTTTAGCGACTTCGTCGAATGTCGGTATGTTGAGGTTATGTTGGATTGTGTGTTTAGAAACATACCAGGGAGCATTGAGGATGGCGCGAAGGACTTTTGACAGGAATCTCTGGATGCGGGCGATGTTGGATTTCTTGGCGGAACCCCATAGCTCTATTCAGTCTTAGGAGTCCAAATTTACGGTTAGGTATTCAAACATTTTTTGTCGCTTTCCTTAAATGAGTGCTTCCTTAACCCGTTTTATCTGAAATCTTCAATTTGGTGTCTGTACAATATACGGTTTAGTACTCCACGAGTATATAGTTATTTTATGTAAATGGCGTCATGCGTGAACGAAGTCTCCTTGGGGAAACGTCTCAAATAAAAAGTTGGCCTTTTCTACACGTGCGAGTGGACCGACGATATTGTAATATATATGATTTACGGTCCGGGGAAAATATTTTCGAAAGGAAAACGATTCGGATTAACCTCGGCGGGGGCCAGGGCAGAAGGAACAACGGGTACCATCCGTCATGTTGGTACCTTCACTTGGTGTGAGGTTGTTGTCACGACGTGGCCAATTTGCCACGCTCACCGTCTCTCTCGCGCTCGCGCTCCTCCTTCCTTCCTCCTATACATCTTTCTCTCTATCTCTCTCTCTCCCTTTCTCCCTCTCGTTCTCCGTCCCTTCGTGATTTACACCCGGTATATCAGCGTTGGGCGGGGGCGACCCGCATTAATCAGCCGCGGCACGATTCATCGGGCGGCTGCTCGTCGGTTTTGTTTTGGTACCAATTTGCGCGGAGGGCTCTCCATCTCTCCCTCTCTCTCTCTCTCTCTCTCTCTCTGTTTCCCGTCGGCTTTTTTCTTTATTCTTATTTATCCCCTCCCTGTCGGCCAGGTGATCTCACACTCCGAGCCCAATTACAGGGAGGGAGAGCTGTTGGCACCGCGGGGTTCCGTATGCTTTTTGAAAGCCGAGTGGATTTATGTTCGCTATCCGCCGCAGGCACGTACTCCTCCTCCGAGGGCCGCGGTTCGTTTAGCTTCGACCGCCGGCGGTTCTTTCTTTTCGATAATAGCGCCCGATTCTATGGCTCTCTTTCGTATCGGTATAAATATATTCCTGTTTGTTCGTGAAGTATTAAACTTAAGTGGCAATCATCACTCGTTAGCCGGACATGTTCCCGTGAAGTTTTTTTATGCGGGAAACATTCTGTCACCACCGTCTCTGTATTCTTGTCGGTTCTACTCGACTGATTCGAAATATTATTAAAAAATTCTTTAAAAAACTATAGCAAGGTAGGAGCTCTCAATTTGATAATGTAATTGATGTTGAAAGTTTCGTATGTCCGTGTCCACAAACATTCGCTGGGCACTGTACCTTTCTGCAGCTAAGTTGTGCCCTGTATATTTTTCTGGGTTTTCTCCAGGAGTTTTCAATTACCGCCGATTTCAAAATTACTGCGAGTTAGGTCCCCTTGAAGTAGTTTGTAGAGGGAACTAACAGTTTCTGTAGGGGGTGTTAACTCTCGTGACAGAGCGGCATATTGGCCGGATGGTTGGTTGGGGCCGGGCGTTCCCCCTCGCAAACGAATTACGAAAATAATAATAACTCGGCCTTTCAGAGACCTCTCACCCTCGGCCCCGAGGGGGAGAAGTTGGCTCGACCGAGGAATTCCCGATTTACCGAGGGATATTTTTTTTCAGCCCTTAATTCGGCCTTATTTATTTATCGCGGGTTTTATTTGTGGAACCCCACCCCTCGGTTTTCTTATCCGGGGGTGGGGTGCCCGGCCCGCAATTAGTTACGTATAAATGAATCGACCGTTTAATACTGGTAGACACGCCTTATAAATTATTTATTAACATCGACTCCCGGTTTTTCATCGTTGCTATAATAACCCGGTATTAAAATAACCGGGCGTGTATAAAATAACTTGAGCTATTCCAGCTTATTTAATATGAGCACAATCGTTAATTTTATTATAGCGTGCTTGCAACTCAAATTAGACTGTTTGTGTTAAGATGACCGCTATAACTATGGAAGACATGGGAAAAGACTAAACTCGGACAGTTTTGAGATTTTAGGGAAGATATAAATGTTAGTTAGTAAAATAATTGCAGAGTTATTCCCGAGTTTTCGGTGAATAGTATCACTGGTTTGTAATCTCAGTTTAACTTTCCGGCAAGAGAGCTCAGGTTCCCCTGGTTTTCGACCGATATCGCTAACAAATGGAACATCCTCCTGTTGGACTATCTCTCTACCCCGTTATTGGTTTAGTATCTGGTCTACTGATGAATATAAAAAAATGCTTTATATATTTCCATAAAAACATTTTGTAGACTTTGCGGGTTTGTTGTGTTTGTTCTCATCATACCTCGTGTCACTTGGCTGTCCCTTCTTTATTTCTTCAGCAGCACGTGCCGTTTTCTTTTGTCCGCCTGTACAATTACGCCCTGTTTTCTCGTTCATTACGTCCATAGTGACGTTGGCGAGAAGCCAAACGCTGTCTAGACCAGACCCAGCAGTGCAGGAGTTGACGGTAACCAGATGGCGGGGTTTGATATATGGCGGTGGTGTTCAACTATCCCCGAGAAGAACTCTCCGGGATGTCTGGGAGATAAATCTCCACGGTTAGGCAAATAAATAAGACGAAATGTGGAAAGTTCCCTGGGGTGGAACTGGAGTAGACGAATGACTATTTGCCACGCGACGTTCGGCAGCTTCTTCCCGATACCTCCTGAAGAAATAACCAGCGAGAAATCCATATTTATAAACTAATCGTCGCCCATTAAAACGGTCCCAGACGCGAGCTTCGCCTTTCGCATAAATAACAATGTCAGATGCGTAGCGGTCCCGGACTTGATTTTCTCGAAAGGAATAAATGACTCCCGGCGAATTCATTAATAATAAAAAGAAAAGCCCTCTTCGCGCACTTAAATATTCTTGTCAGGCCAGTGATTATAGGCTCGGATCTTGATTAAATCGTTTTATCGATTTAAAAAATAGAGACGTCAGGGGTGATTGCGCTAAATTAAAGTTTCTGACGATTTTACGCCGTTAAGAAAAATGTTGAATACTTATTCGCCCCGAGCATAATTTTGTCCGCGTGTTAAATAAATATCTTTTGCGGCTGAATTTAATAACCCGAGCATCGCCTCATTCGAGCCCACCTAATTATGACAGAAGACTTAGAGTTAATTTGTTCTTTACTACGCATTTATATTAGATGAAACTATCTTTTGGCTCTTAATTTTATCCTGAATGCTTATACCTGTCAAAAGAATAAGCTTGTAAAATGTTTTAACTAGTATATACCACACACTAGTCAAATATGATATAATTATAGGCTGCTACTCCTCTGAATCAATGGTAAATTTAATTTTTGGACAGATTGGTCTGTATAACGAAGTGAAAATAATACCACGAAGACATCCTCAGCTGATAAGTTTGATGGAGGATGTAATTTTTGTATTGAAAGTGTGAAGTATTTAAATACAAGTCTCGATATTTGGGCTATTAATGTTGCGCCAAAAATATTCGGTCGAGGCTGGTGCACCAGCTGATAGTAATTAGGGCCGGGAAGAACCAGAGAAAATGAATTATCGGGAAGCGCCATCGAGTACGGTCGCCAACTCGGAGAGGAGGAGGAGGAGGAGGGGCTATCTCTCGAAGCACGGCTCATTGCACCCGTCTATTTCTAGACCGGTTAAAGTGGTCTCGGGTAAATAAATCGAGGGTGAGTTATTTATAGTGGCCTTGGGGGAGTAGCGATGGGAAAAAGGAGGCGTCGGGCCCGTTTGTCATCGACCCTGGCAATCACAAGTTAGTCATCTTTGGACCGATTCCAAAAGCGGAGGCGGAAGATCTAGCCTGGAAATTGGTCCCCCCCCCCATTCTAAAGACTCCCGGTCTTATCTCTGCCTCGCCCTCTCAGTGTTATTTATACTGAAGCGGAATATAACCTTTGCTATTGTGAAAGTCGAAGTATGTATGTATACCCCTTATTTCAGATCGAGACTCAGATTAGGAACGCACAATCGAGATTATCCCACGATTTGAAATTCGAGCCTCCTGACATTCAAACGTCTCGATCCGGAGACCGATAACCCTTTTCTGTTTCAGAATGGTGCACTTTTCAGAGCTTTGCATGTTACTACAAGTTTTATTAAATTTCCGAGCTGGAACTTGATCCTTTATCGTTATGCTGTTTGTGCGAATCCTGTATGAGTTTTTATCTGTGCGGATCTGAGATTATCAGTAACATGTTTCTGCGGAGATTCGAATGCTAAAGAGATTACTTCGCCCGGTTTCAAGTTCCCTGCTGCTTCAAAACTACCTTTTTTTCGAAACCTAATTAGATTCTGGATTATAACTGGCTCCATTTGACTTAGAATTTTCACGTGTTCAGTTGTTATATGCTTTGTTTCGTGTTATTAAAATAGTTCTCTCAGTTTTATTTGGGGTTTGCAAAGGTTTTAAATATCGTAATGAAATTTTAATTGTATTTATTCGCCGAGGACTCTTATTCAATTATTTCTTTTCCCAGTAACCACTCTCATTCCATCAGAGCATCGGGTTATTTCTATTTGAGAGCATTATAATTGCACTTCTGATACATTTCATGGGATATAAATTACGGATCCGAGTTCTAATGGGTGTACCGAGGAGTTTCTCTCGTGATCAATTCGAGTTATTAATCGAATGAGTTTTTCATGCCGTCTTAATGTATCGACCCGTGTTCGAATCCTGTTGGCGGACGGGAAACGTTTTCATTGAATCAGAGTAATTTGAATTGGTCACGCGAGGAGCTCGTAAACTCACGTAGTCGTTAAAAATCTATTGGAAAATTGTAAGTTGCCCGGAATAGAGAGATTATATTCTCTGAAAAATAGTACTTATTTCACGGTGGCGGTGACCGGAAACTACGGACGGTGGCGAGAAGACGACACGTGTTTAGACCTGTAAGCGGTAGGAAAGCATTACAGGGACGGTAACCACCCGGTCGTTATCTCGTTATTGACGCGAGACCAGGCGTTATTGTCAAGGTGTGTTAGGGTCTGAAATCGGTCTGTAGGCGGGGGTGTGTGCATAATGGGCGTGATGTGGAAGGCAAGAACAGCTGATGTGTGTGACTGTGACCTTCACTGGGTCCCAGTTTTACGAACGTGTCCGTGACCGGTTCAACCAGAGGTAATCGCCTTCAGCCCCTCACTCTCTCTCTCTATCTTCGTCTCCTTCCCTCATTCTCATCCCTTCTCTCTCTCTCTCTGCCCCATTCTCTACCATCTGCAGCTGTCTCTCTCTCCCCACACACACGCACACTTATTTCTCCCGGTTTTCTTTCGACCGCTCTTCGTCTTCCCCCCCCCGTAACATTCCGGCTCGTTAGCCTTACACCGAAACCGCTGACGTCTAGGCTCGCTCCTTTACCGGTCGTCTACGGAACCGAGACGGTACCGTCTTCAGCCACCACGGCATCTATGAATTTTTTTTAAAAGGAAAAATATAGTTTTTTTTCCAATGGTGTTGTACCTCGAGGCAAGAGTTAAAGTGGATGGGAAACGCAACGATAAATATTTCTTATCCAGTCCATATTTATTACAGACAAGAAATATGTCCAAATTGAAGTAATGGAACATTGGACTGTTCAGGTACGGCGCGTAGTACATCCTTGAACGTGCGACAATAGAAGTTGGGAAACTTAGAAATGTTGAATGTGGTAAGCCCACTTGTTCGCTCCAACTGATGAAAGGCTTACAGAAATTGTAACTATTCGTCTACTACTGACTGAGGACGGCCCTGTCTAGTCTAAACGGCGGACGGTATAATTGGACGATACTGGTTGAATAAGGGCTGAGGCTGTGTTGTGCGCTATCTCTGGGCAAGCATCGGTTGGGCCAGCTTTCGGACGGCCCCCTCTTTACCGGAGAACCTGTTTTGCATCGGACCCCAGTCTCCTTCCACAGTTCGATTTTGTTATTTAATCCGTTTTTAAAGACTGAGACTCTCAATCTTTCCGAACCCACTGTACCGATGCAAAGAGACAATACTTTCCAAATACCCTTAATAGGGCTATAAGAATTTTATATAATATATAATCATTTCAGAGCATAATATTTATGACATGATGAACGAAATATTTTTTTGAGAAATCAGCCTCCATTCAGCCCTCTCGAAGGCTTTGAGTTTTTTAAGGCATATATTCCCCACCAATCTTCACTGTTCTGACAAGCGAGTGAAAAAGGAATATTTAAATAAAGATAGAAATATGTACAGCATCCTGTGGACGGAGAACGCACAATTATTATGTATAGATATAAAAACAATGCCGTAAAATGCTCCGTCTCCATCCTCCCAAGCTTTTGTTTAGGCCCCCTTTTTTATTGTACAGCTTGGGGGGTGTTTTTTTTTTACCCTCACCCCCAACCATCAGCGGTACCCGATCCCTGTACTCCACCCTCGCTTGTCCATATCTGACCAGCAATCGCCAGTCTATCCCCTGGTGCGACTGAAGACCTACCAAAAAATGTTTTCTCTAGTTTTCCATGAATCGTCCTTATATTTCATATTTTGAATAATTGTTTGTTTGTTTCAGGTAAGTTGCTGATCACGGTTTTCTGTGGAAAGCATGCTCAGAGTGTATCTTCTTTAATCTTTATCACTTTAAGGTACAGTAAAACAATTAACAGATTTACACAGAAAAATATCATTTACATCGTCGCTATACTTAGTATAGTTAAACAACACGTTCTAATATCATTGTCGCATGATTGGGATAATTTGAGATGGTTACATACATTTCCAAGGTCTACAAAATATGTAAGGGACAACTAGTGACACACTTACAGTAGTCACTGTTGATTATTAGGGGGGTGGGGATTATATGTGAGTAGTAAGAAAACAAATCTGTCAGCACTTTGCCTAAATAGTTATCATCATTGCAATGATTCTGATTTTCGTCACAGACGGCAATAATTGAAAGAGAATTTTGAAGAGGCGAAAAATATCCCAAAATGTTGTCCCACAACCCATAAAAATCTTGAAATAATTAAAAATTTGGATCAAAGTATGGTTAAATGTGTCGACATCTTAAGGGCATTTTCACAACATTTCACTGCAGTTACTGAGGGCAGAGGTGATTTTGAAAAAGCGCTCGTTATATTTTCTGTACGGTTTCTGTAATTGGGCCGAGCTAAAAAAAAAAAAAAGAGTCGTAAAACAAAAACGAATTCGGGTTCAGTATGTGCAGTGTCGTTATTAAAACTGTTATTAGAAAGGCGTGGGGGGGGGGGGGGGAGCAGTCCGAAACGGGGTGAGGGGCGGGCGCTAATGAAGGCTAAGTCAACACAAACAGAGTGCTGGCTTGGCGCTCCCCTGGGCGAGGGTTGAAGGGTTGGTGGAAATGGCATCGGCCACCGGGACGCCAAGTAGTTTAGAAGAGAGAGGTGATTTCAGACGCCTCTGAAAAGGGGGGAAATCTTTCGGCCCGGGTCGGGTCGGGTCGGGGGTTGAGCGTTCTTTCTTTGCACTCGCCCCAGGGGAGGGTGAGTTCACTTTAATGTATATTAAAAGAGGCGCCGGGGGAAGAAGTCGATTCCGCCTACATTGCCTGCAGCTCAACGCTAAGCCCGCTGGGGGGGAAGTTCGAACACTCTTGATAACTTTTAATCGACTTAACCTGTACTTTTTTTTAGCCCGTATTATGTTTTGAGTATCTAGGGTCTTAAATATCGATGAATGAAGAGCGCATAAGTCAGAATACAGATAAAACTGAAAAAAAAAATACTAAGAAACGCTGAAAAAAATATTCGTAGATGAAACCGTATATATAAATATACAAGCTTATATAAAATATATGTTTATGAATTAGATTCAGTTGCAATATTTTCCGTATTTAATAGTTCGTTGAATATAGGACAATAGAATAACAACTTAAATAATAATATTTTAAAAAATAATACCGAATAAAACTATGTTGTTTTCATAGAATAATCACAGCTGATTCAACATTAACCCATTAAGTACCGTAGGCCCCAAATGGGGATCAATTAATTTTTTCTGATATGACATATGTTTACAGGAAGTTTTTTTTTGTATTACTTTCGGTTATTTCACATTATAAATACTTCACATTATAATACATGTTAATATACTTCTAATTATGATTATTATTCAAAATAAAAGATGATTGGTCTCATGTTTTGGTTCAACTCTGTAGTGCCCTAATCCCCGAATTGGACTCGATTTAAAAAACTAAATATTTGACAGACTGGTTTTAAAAACATATTTGGAGTTACTATTTGATAATAATGCATCATAATAAGTAAATTTTATGCAAAATTTTCAGAAAAAATTTTGTACTTAATGGGTTAATTTATTTTTGTTCCGTTTGATCTGTAAACGCTGTATGTTTGGATTGGTGAAAATATTCTATATCGCAGCTATGATGGTTCTACTTGTATTTATTAAATGAGAAAAGTTCTTCTCGATAAGTTTCAAAGGGTCGGGGGGGTTATCGAATTGAAAGTTCGTAATGGAATTTTCACTTCCGTGTTACTATTTCATCGGTGGAAAAAAAGTAGAAAAACCGTAGATTCGTAACTTTTTTATTTTTACCCGAAAACGAACGATTATCTGTTTTCGGAATGTATTTTTGAGAAGCGCCGAGGGAGAATATTGGCGATAATCCCCCGCCCAGAGGCTTATTTCCGCCGCGTATTCCTGGACGGCATACTAAATGCAAGATTTTTCCCCCGGGGTACTTCTGGGAATCGATGGCCAGGTCCGCACTTCGGCTCGTAAATAAGCCGCCCGAAACCGTTTCGGCGATTGCGTGCCTTTTGCGAGAACCGAGAGAATAAATAAATGAAACGCGGGGAGAATTAAATTATCCTCCGTCCGATGGTTTATCTCGCGTATATATCTCCTTTTTATTTATTTATTTTTATTTTTTTTTTTTTTTTAATAAGAGGAACGAGTCAAATAAAGATCAGGTTTTTACAACTTCCAGTCTGATAATGTCTGTCGACTGTGGCAGTGCACGCCATCGCTCCCTGTCAGTTTTTATCTTATCCACTCTCGGACGAGTCAATTAAACTTACCAACTTGCATTCAATACAAGTCAATATATATATATATATATATATATATATATATATATATATATATACATAGATATATAACCCTGCGAATTATTTATCGAGCATGTTGCGGCCGTTAGACCGACGCGTATCGGCTTAATTGCAGTTAGGCCGTTATTTCCCCAGACAGTTTCTTCCCCTATTTAATTAATTCACTGAATTGACGATATACCCCGTGTAAAATAAGATGATTACAGTCATCATATTTCATATTGCTGAAATATCCTGCTGGTCTGTATAGTTTTTTTGTATCTGTGAATGATTTATATATTTATCTCGCGTATAGAATATAGAGACCAAAAATGAATTATTTTTTATTTACAGTTCGAATTTATGGGATTATAAAAAAGATGGTGCAGTGAACTATTATATACTTTGTATATATATTGCTTCAGAAAGGAATTTTCGTATGCTCATTTCAACATTTTGTCTGCAATTAAGTTGTGTGCAATTGTATACTGTGCTCTAGGTTTGGTTTACCAGAGTGAGTGAATACCGATTGTAAAATTATGTGTTTGGAAGCCTATTAAATAATACGTACTTTTATTTTTAGCCTATACATTCTGGCATTTAAAATATAATCAAACTATAGAGTTCATCGAAAATGCGGTAAATGTATTTTAGACATGTATAAAACATTTTCCATTGATAAGACTAAGAAGTTTTGTCATATAATTTAGGCCGATCAACAGTTTTCTCTTCCGTCAATTATTGAAAGTCCTCGTTGAAATTAGAAAGTTGGTGTACCTTTAAGAATTTTTATGATAATGCTACGTAAGGGACGGGATAGTATCAACGGTTTCAGTGCATTATTACGGCTATTTTTAAGTAAAGAATTAATGTTTTTCTTTTATCTGTCCGTTTTTGATATGTATGTCCATTTAATTTAATTTCAGTTGTCTTCTCGAAGTGTACGTTTCGCCCTTTCGCGTTATTTATTTTCAAAAATAATAAAAGTTGGAGATTGGGTCAAATTTAATAACGGCTTGTTTAAATATGAAAGCCCCCTAGAGCGGTAAAAAGTTGTGGGGTGGCCCATTGGCGAAGTTATATTGGTTCTCTCTGGTTCCCGTTCTAGAGGAGGTCCCATTGTGCTGCGGGAAGCTGTCATCGGCAGGCTTTCCGGGCTTTCGCAGGACCTTTACGGTCCTGGGGTCGGCTTCGTTTTCCATTCTGTTTCGATTCCCCAAATTGTGTCCTGCACTCGTGCGTTGTCGCCTACTCAACATTTGCGGCGATTAAGACTTCAGAACAGAAGTATGGTGTAATTATGCGTGAAAGGAATCTGGATCAAATTCACGTTATACGTATATAATATAAAATCTATAATAATTTATAGATACATAAATAACTTAATATTCAGTGTTTCATCAGCGCTGAAACAGTCCGCTAACCAGAGTCGCCTCGGTGGATCAATTTTAATGTTCAAATCGCGTGGTAAACGTAAATTGCCCAACAAGCTGGTAGTGATTTTCCCTGGGGGTTATTTCTGTCCGGAGGTGTTTCCAAACAATTTCCCCGACTGTTTTATCTTTCGGTAAACAGATTTATTTGAATAAGTGCCTGATGGGATATGATAGCGTTTAAATTAATTCACAACTTGGCCCCTGGACTTAATACTCGGTAATTGTGGCAAGTGTGTGTAGCGCTTTTAGAAAGTTCGTAGAATATTAATGTACCGATTAAAAAAAATATATATAAAAAAGATCAGTTTGGAGGCTGATGCAGGAGTCCTAATTCGCATTCGTTACTTTCCTCCGGATTTATACCAATTTTCACCTTTCTTAAAATAAGATAATTTTAAACAAATCTTGAATTGATAAGAGGGAGCCCTACAATTCCTGGAAATTGTTTTTTCCCTGTCAGGCGGAATGGATCCCGTTAGCGAACTAAAATGTTAACGACTCGCCCGTTTTTTTTCTGCAGTTTAAATTGTTTAATTAAAATAAACGAGGGGCGGTGATATTATTAATGATTCAATTAAACTGCCTCGCCATAAATAATGACCAGGCTCTGTGTATTAAGAAATGCTCTCAGCCACCAATCAACCTCTTTCAGGGCGAACGGTGTTATCTTCGACACGAGATGTACCGTTACTCCTCTCGGATTTCTATTTATATACGCATTTTCCTCCGCAAGAAATAACAGCCCCGTCGCATACATTTATTGATAATGACACGTCTGGGTGAATAACGAAAGAGGCAACTTGTCTGAGTTAACAGTAAAATATTCCTATCCTAGTTACGATATTAATTGGTTTAAGGTATTTATTTTCAATAGCCTTCTGGTCTCACGTCAATTTGATCTTCGGATCTGATCCGTCGCGTAATTTAAAATTTTCTCTCGGTTAAACGTCCTTTCGTTACACCGTTACTTGTTGTAGTGTGAGACGAGCGTTAAAAATGGCTGGAACCGAATATGAGCAAGGTAAAGGTCAGTGTGGTGAGACCCTTTGTGGCGTTTTACCTTTACCTCCTGGCCGCGTGGGTTGGTTTTTTGCCGGACTTTCGGTCTTGGGACAAATTGACTGATAGTAATCGGATTATTTTCGCTGGATTTGGCCTCTCGGCCGTGGATTTTAGTGGACCTCGTGGGGGTCGAACCAATTGGGCGTTTACAACCTCTAGACTTGTCCCTCCCCTAGCGTGAAATCCCATCAACCCCCAAATGTGGAAGCGTGAAAACGCTCCGAAGGTTACTTCCTGGTTTCTTCCCTAGAATTTAGTGCCGACCGATTGCGCTCCTGCGCTATATTTGGGGAATCGATATTTTTTCATAATAATAATTCGTACTATAAATATTACTAATCGCATTCGTGTTATTTCATTGACGTCCGATTGCATTTTGGCCAGAACGTTGGTGGAGACAGATTATAGGTAATGATCAAAATAACACATTTGTAATTTATAAAAAAAGGAACGAAAAATGGTAAGTGACTATTTTGTCACAATAGGTTCCAATCTGTTGTGCTTGGGCAGGCCGCGATTGGGGAAAGAAAGGGAAAAGCGGCGGGAAAGGGCGAAATAGCGCCATTGGTAAGGTGGAACCGCACAGTGCTAATGGTGTGCTAAGAGGGCCCCAGCCAGCGGTGGTACCAAATTATAAATGAGATCGTCCCCCGGAGAGAGGGTGAATGGGGAGAACGCGGGGGTCTGTCCCGCTCACACACAACACTCCTTTTTTCCTGTCACACCTCCCGTGTTTTTAGCACTGGGAGCCCCCTCCATTGTGCCCGGCCAGCCCCCTGTGTCCCCCTAGCACCGGTAGGTAATTCGAGACCCTTCACAACACTCGACACCTTCCATCGTCCCTTTTGTACCTCCCTCCCTCCCACCGCTCCTCCGGTTTCACGCTTCTTCTTCTCCTTATGGCCCCCTTTTCACCACAGGTCCGGGTCGGCCCTCCGGTTTATACTTTCTTAATATGCGGCAAATTTCCCCTAGGGCCATGTTAGAGAGTAGCGACAAAACATCGCCAGATGATATTTCAATAATAATCTACTATTGCCGAATTTCCAGGACCGAATAATTTCCTAATGAAGTTAAATCCAATTAGGCTTCTATAGGACGATTACATGGGAAATATATAGCTGTGTTGCATACATCACATTTCCATTTGTTTCACGTAACGATTTTAATGATCCCAAGAACTTATTCTGCTGTAACACGAATTTATATATCCTTTTGGGGGGAATAATCCAAAAATTATTACGCCGACTTTAAATCCCCATTTCCGTCGAATCTGATGGCCGTCGTAAAATCCACGGCGGAGCCCGTTTCGCATAAAATACAACTTTGGCTCGGCATCAATTTCAATGCCGGACATAAATTACTTCTCAATTTTACCCGGCGTGTAACGATCGAAACCGTTTTACGGGACGGCATTTGGCAACGATAACAGTCCGATCTCACCGCGGCCCGCTCTTTTTTATTCGCTCGCGAGAGAGAATGGCATAAAATAAAACAAAGCTAGAAAGAAATACAGAATACGAAATTTGCACCTCCCGTGTCCGGCCAAATTATTATTCAAATTACCGTATCCTCATCCGGCCGTCAAATAAATTACACCCCGTAATTGGTTACGAGCGTAAATAATCGGCCGGCGCGAGCTAGCGTTCGTATTCCCTCGCGCGTTTAAAATCCGAGCCGTAAATTTGATTTAAAAGCCGTGGACTCCTATTATTTTTTCGCGGTCTCCCCTTCCATCCCCTACGTCTTATTGGGATACAACTGGAATATGAGAGGAGGAGAGTCACCCGTAATTTTTTCATAATTTTTTACTAGGAGTTGAGAGACTCGGAAGTGATGCCATTAACTTCATCAGATTTCGTTTGATCGAAATAAATAGCCATTGTAACTGATTCAACCGATAACATATTGTCTCCCTCACTGAAGCCGCTACCTTGAACATGACCTGATAAGGTGCCCGGTTGAACTCGGATCCTTCTCTCATCCTTGTGGGCGTTCGAGCGACCGGCCATGAATAAATGAATCCGAGCCTTGTTACGATGAATTAACGAGGGAGGGAGAGGCCGGCCACTCTTTTACTCCTCGTGGTTCGGTGGGGGAGGCCGCCACAAAAAACGGCCCTTCACAGGGCCACACTTCCCGCCCTTCGTGCCTTGTTTGTCTTATTGGTGGGGCTCGTCGCACGTTTTAAATCGTCCGTGGAGGATCTGTTTTTCTGTATGAATGGAATTGTTTTAACCGCCGTCTCGGCTCGGCCCGCACACCGCATCTCATCACGCTTTTCGCCGTCGGTAGTGGAAATTTATTAGAACAGTTATATTATACAACTAATTTAGGACCTATCTAACTTGTAATTCTGTTGGAAGTACTTATATAAATGTGCGACCTTGATATAAGAAGACCATTATTAGAGCAACAATGTTGTCTTAAAATTAGTACCGGAAAACTATTTGATGTCGGAACGAATAAACTCAATTAGGTTTAATGAATAAGAATTATATTTTTGTATCTTTTTCCGCGAACCGGGACCATTCGATCAAGGGCGTTCGATAATTGGCGGCTCGACAGCGCCCGAATTATATACCGCACGTGAAATGGAAGGTTCCTTAATTTCTCGGTCGAATGTCGTTTTTTTTTTAAGAAACTGGCTCCAATGTATATGTCGTTACCGAAAACACGATCGTAAAATCTAATGGCGTGTTCTAATTAGAGGTGGAGGAGAGCCCCTGAAAGTGGCTCTTGAGCCTTATCGGCGCTTGCCCGTAATTTGTCACTTCCGGATTGCATCCGGCGTACAGGACAGATAATTGAAACAATTAACGGGGCCGGCAATCAGTCGGGTTAACGTTCCGAGGACGTACGCCTATTTCCCCGACCCCAGTTTACGGTTAAACAGAAATTCGGTGCACAAAAATTGAACATTTCGACAACGCGGCAACTGAAACGGAACGGATCCGATAAATCGATTACGAAGCCAGAGAGAGGCTTTCACGGATAGAATTCGATTAGTTATTGAATTTCGGCGGCTTCCCTCCGTTAATCGCTTTTTCAAGGGTTCGTAGTCGTTTTTTTGGATTAGCAGGCTGTTATATTGGATGAAATTAAAAGATAATTTAGTATAATCACCGCTACAATATTGCCCGTCATATTGTCTCAACACTCTTTTTCTTCGGTCCTTAGCTAAACAGGTTTCGTCTTCTCCCCCCCATCGTCAATGGCAGCTAAATCGTCGACCGGATTAAAAAATAATTTATTTTTTGCGTTCGCCGCAATACGTCCTGTATAACGGTATATCGATATTTCGCCAGCAGTTTACATGACTGAGTACCTAACAGGTACTACAGGTTTAGTTTTATGTTGCTGTTAATGCAGCGAGCTATTATGCCGCTATCTGCGTAAATTAGATTGCCACCAGCAATTGGACCAATAAGTGTTTATTATAAAAATGCTATCGGATTTTAACCGTGAATTCTGTTATGAAACATCTGCGATATAGAGCCGGTAAAGTGATGTTAGGCCGATTGGAGTTTAATGGTTTACCCGACGAGAGAGCCGGCATTGGAGCAAAGGGTGAAAAAAAAAAACCCCGCCGAGCCCCCCTCCGAGTGACCCGTTCGAAAGACGATTAATGTCTTATTTGATGAGGTTGTGAAGGCATGTCGCTTTACCTCCAGGCTAACCGGACGGTGACAAAAAGCCGGGTGCAGGTTCTTTCGAAAAATGTTCCCGAGGTACAACCTGTACCTCCTGTACCTGTTGCGTTCAACTCGGGCCTCGTTTCGTCCTTTTACTCTTACCTAATTCATAAATACGTTCGCGTTTAAACATTTCTTAAAAAAAATTACATTGTAATGACAAGTATATCAGCAGAGTATGTTTCCTTCCGATCAAAAATGTATTTATTAATAATAAACTAAATAATGATCGATAATATTACACCCTGAATGATAATATTATATTATATTATCCTAAAATTAAACTATATTCATTTAAAGCGAAATACTGTGATTGTAATCTTATGCAGAAATCTTCAGCATAAATGGTCTCTTTAGAAGTAACAGTGCTTCAGAGCGTTTAGGAGGCCCGTGAATTGTTTGTTTAATATTAATGAATTCCGACGTTCCACACGGAAACTGTTTCCTGTAAAAAAGAAAAAAGGACAAATGTAATTGTGCGAACTATCTTCAAACTGGAATGATGTAAAAAGGATGAGTTTAGTCCTGAGAATTGGCGTTCTCGCAGTTTTCGAATTCCCAAGGAGCCATTAGGAATTTCCGGACGTGTAGACAAGTGTAAATTCCGCTTTCGGTGTTTGCATTAAAATTAGGAATAAGTATCATCTTACGTTTCGGTCCGAGACTGACCTATTTTTTACTTTATTTTTTTGTCATGTGTAACACAACTAAGTGATTTTATTTCAGTTTATCCTGTCTGCGAAAATAATATATTTATCGTATAAATAATAATACCGTTGAAGTCTGGACTATTCTGAACTCTGGAGATTAGCATGCAGAAATATTCAGGAGCAGTTAAAATGAAAACTTTTAAATCGTTACGCTCTCGGAATTATTGGTTTAATATTTATGAGTGCAGGCTGCAATTGAGTCGATGACCGGTAGAAGGTTGACGGGGTTATTTTCCCCTTCATTAATTCAAACTTTAAACGTATTCTAGTTAGTGGTTTTAGCGGAGACAATATTGCATATATATTTAATGTGATTGCACGTGTGCTCCATTATTGGTAATGAGAATTATTTATCGCAGATTTAGCTTTTTTATTATTCTCGTCCGACGTCCTTTTTTTTAAAATTCAATATCGAATTTCATAAAATATTTTCGTTGGATTAATTGTGACAGGAAACTGAGACGCCTGGGTGAAAACGCGATGAATGGGTGCTTATTGTCGCGTAACATCTAAATTTTCACCCTCCCCTCCGCTCCCCCTTTGGGACTGGTCCATTGTTGGCTCGTCTAGATGTGAAAATTAGAAACGACGTAGGTTTCTGGCATTGTCGGGAAGGATATGGTTGGGATGCGGACGTTGGAAATTGGATGTGACTGGTGTGGGACCATCGGCGGGCGGTTTCCTTCGGGTAGTTCACTCTCCCGGGTTCGAGTGCCACCCCCACCCCGTTCCTCCTTCCTTGGTCCGCAACCGGTTTTGGCCCTCACAAAGGGCCCACTATGTTCCTCCCCGGGCGCACACTCACGCGCGCACAATCTCCTCCTCCCTATTATTATTCATCGCGTTCACCGCCCTTCCGTGTTCAGGTGATCTGACGAGAACTCGTGCTCTGGGGCCTGGCTCACACCTGCCTCGCATTGTTTGTACGCCCCCACCCCCTCCGCCCGTTAATCGTTCTACGAGGAGGGACCGTGGAATTTTAAACAGCCCAAACTAGCATAACCCCGCATCTATAACTCTTGCCCAATTCAGCGTCGACTATTACACATGTCCCAATATTGGATACATTCGGTCGAAGGGAATGTTCAAGCTCGAAGGCCCCCCATCCATAGCAGAAATATTCTGTAGGTGTGTGCTGTCTCCTCTCGCTGGTTTGGTCTTTTGCTAGACCGGTTTCGCCTGCTCGCCATCAACAGTGAACATAAATTGTTTAAATACTGCAAATAATATATCATTGTACTGTGACAGTACGAGTGGCAGGTGACACCACAAACCTACGGTATTCCAACCCCTCGCAGGCCACAAAACAGGTATGTTAAACGAGAAATATTCTGGCGGACCAATGCGCAAAGTAACATCGTTGTACCTTTTCCCTACGAACAGAAATAATAAGGTTTGACTTAACCTCATTTTTAGGACTTAGACAGGCATAATCAGCAATCAACATTTGAACTATGGAAAATGGATTAATATATATAAAGTTGAGAATTATTTTTCTCCAATTTTATTGTCGCGAATTAATAACTTTTCTAGTACATTTTAATAATATTGCAAACTACGTTGTTTTGAGTTCAGTTGTTTGTGCACTCGGTGAAAATATATTTGGCACCGGATGCTTTCATTAGATAAAAGGGTGCCGGTTTGTTTGCGCGCAAAGTTTTCCGCCCCTCTCGACATATGCCTTATACTTTACTGGCCGTGTATTTTTTCTGCCTACTGGCTGTTCTTTGGCTGCGGGTCGCTCGCCCGTTTTATTATTATTTCTCCCGGCCGTAAACATTTATTTATGCAAATCCGAGTCAAAACAAGACTCCTCGGGCTCTTCGGGAATGAATAAAAATAAAATTTTAAGCCCATCGTCTGTTATACGGCTCGTTGCGGGGAGTGTGCGTGTGTGTATGTATGTGTGCGGGAGAGAGGGAGAAAGGGAGCGTTAAAAAAAAGACCGGTTTTACGGTCTATTTGACCTGAGAACTTGTAAGTCCGAGGGCGCTTATTGGGCACACGGCCAAAGGCTGGATAATTGTGGGCGGGAGAGCGACAGGCCGTAAAAGTTTCGTATAATGTTACAACTTGTGGTCCCCGTGGTCGAAGAACCGGCTATTATTTTATGTTCATTTTATTTACATTTCCTCTTTTCTCATTCTGTATACAACGGTGATTCCTTTCTCTCTAGGGTCCGTGCTGAATTAAAGAATTTTTCCGTGACCATTGAATAAAATCGAGACTGAATTGTTACGCGCTTCTCTCCCAGAATTTATTTATATACAGTAAATGTTCACTGATACACAACCACAGTATTTTTGTTTACTGTAGTATACTAGTGTCGGCGTTACGGAAACATATGGTACATAAAACGGTGGGAGGAAACTCGCGGAGATGGAATCTTAATCAATTTGTCCGGTGAAATCGCTGGGAAAACTCCGGGGATTATCTGAACAATTGTACTTACATATGCATAGTCTCGTTTTAGTTCATCTGGTTGGGATTAATGAAATTTTTACTCTCATACTGCCTGCATATGCATTGTACTGAACTACTATGGGTCACATATTACTTTTCAAAGAGCTCGGTCTCACTAATATCGGAATATATCTACTTGCACAACAACTGCTAGTTGGTTTCCGATGCACCAATTTCAGTGTCACAACCGTATAGTGTAGAGCTAATAATTGAGATCGGAGGAGTATAAAGGCGGATACGGCTGATTACCTTTGATTACCGACAGATTACCGTCTACCGAATTAGTAATTGTGTTCTTCCGACGTATGTAAATACGTGGCCCTAAATAGGCCGTGCTAAAATATCCAGTGCGTTTCCGACGATTATCGGTATTCCGCTGGTCGGGCGTATAATAACAACCCTTACGATCGCTCCGATGACACGTTAATGATGACAAATATCGGGGGTGCTCTTTATTTTTTTTTTGGGCGTATAATTATACCGCGGATCTTTGTCGTAATTTTCGGACAGGCTGGTCCGAAGCCTGATTGCCGCCATTAGGGTCCTTCCCGGGGGCAACCTTTATCCGCCTCCTCCTGTATATGTTTTTCTCTTTTCTTTTTTTTCAGCGTATCCCCATCATCTCGATCCTTCTCGAGGAGTCGTTACAATCTCCTCCGGTATAATAAATAATGACAACGGTGGTTGAAATTAAAACGATGGCTGGACTAATAAAATAGTGCAAACAAGAGGTGGGCAGCCCCTCGTGCCTTAATGGCCGCCCAAGGACATAAAGGATAATTTATTCGGAGCCGTTTCGAGATTCAAACGTATCGCAAAGGGTCCCTGACCTATAAGGGTGGGTGTCCGCTTAGATATTTTAAAACCTTCGACGGCCGTTATCCAGTTTAAGTTTACATATCTATCATTAGATCAGCCCCCAGTTGCTCGACCTATATTTCTTCTGAATAGATGGAAATGTGATAGTCGCGCCTATGAATAGTTCAGATTCCCCATTTAGTCGCCCAGAATGTAGTTAGTGTTCCGTGCAGTCTATAACAACATTATAGAGTGAACTACATAATAATGCAGTTAAAGGAATTTCATAATTCCTGTGGTCTTTACTCTCCACTCTCTGATTTAGTCTCGTGCTAGACTGGCTTTTGAGCCTTATATATGGATTTTCATTGCGTTTTCGTTGTTGTTTTGGAAGATGCGATGAGGTATTTTTCCAGCGTACGCAGTTTGTCCCATTATATAATAATATAATTGTCCATACAATAATGCCCACAATGGACATTTTGTATCCGCGCGTTTCAAACGGGGTGTATTTTATTCGATGGGTTGCGTAACTTGTATGTCCTTTATCAAGAAAATATTACGTCATATCGCAGAAACAGTTTCGTAAGATAGTTTTCCATGGTCCCATAATTGGCAGTTTTCAGTGTTCTCGGGTTGTACATAAATAGCTGAACACATGTTTCGTATTACCGAAGGTTATTTCGCTCTGGCTGCACGCCTCCATTTGCATAATTGTTTCCTTACGTGGTGTGCGCGCTGACGATTTTCTGCGTATTTTACGAAATGCTCGCGGCGTGGCGAACGACTGAGACCTGGCTGACAGTCTAATTAATGAAACGTCTCGTTATGCGTCGGCTGAATGCTAACATATTCAGATTCAGTTTCGCCCACGGGTCCCGCGACAGATGGTGACGTGGGATGCTCGTTGTGATAGGAATTTTATATTTATTTTTATTCTTTTAAAAGCCGTATTTAACATTTTTTTCACATGTTTACATACTACAATTTTTATGCACCAATTAATATTCTTTTATTTCTCAAGATTTGTGACACATGTTGGTCTTATAAATAGGTACAAATATATGAACATAATTTTTAAATTAATTAAAATATAAAATAATAATATCGAAGAATAGCTTCCCACATGCATTATTCAATCCACTACTTTATATGTTATTCTTGCCGTCGTCAATATACAATGCTGTTATACGCATAATTACATAATGAATCGATTTGTTTTATTCATCGAAAAGAAAGAAAT
The DNA here is from genome assembly GCA_019843655.1 of Lethocerus indicus. Taxonomy (NCBI): domain Eukaryota; kingdom Metazoa; phylum Arthropoda; class Insecta; order Hemiptera; family Belostomatidae; genus Lethocerus; species Lethocerus indicus. The sequence continues at coordinate 2,710,770 of JACDQD010000007.1, read as the reverse complement.
GGACATTTTCTATAATATTAGGTTTTTGTTTTGACGCATTGTGATTCCATCATTAATGGAAGATCTTGTTTTTGTTTCAGGTAAGTTAGCCGACGTTGATTTCCTGCCGAATGCGTGGGCAGTACGTAAGGCCATTCCATTTTACATTTTCTTACGGGCTACCTTAATGGCCGCAATACAGTTTTTAGCTCCGAGTAGAACCGTTTAAATCTCTCGCAGAGTCGTAAACGAGTGTTTCAACAACTCTCAGATTCTGAGCGAGTGGATCTCAACTGGAAGCACTTATAGACCCTCCCTGCACTTATGGACCTCTTCAGAGGAGGAAGCGTGGCGAGGCGTTTTCTTCAAGTGAATGTTACAGTAGAACTATCAACTACTTATTATGCATAGAATATAACTATCTAATCGCTAGTTATATATATTGATAATAGTAATGTATATATATGGATGAAATTCCATAGGAAGAATAGATCCGGAGTAGTAAAGTGCAGCAAGGGTTGATATGGTAAACCTATCTAGGTACAATTTGAAATCTGATTTCACAGTACGAATTTGGTACCAATATAACAGTTAATGAAAATACGTGACTATATCCTCGATATATATATCTATAGATATTTCCGTGAGATCAGGAGTGAAAGAGAATCCCACCTGTTGATGTACGAAATGACGTTGAGATCCGGGGATGTCCTCGGTGCCGATTTACCACGGTCGCCGGGAGTTGTACCGCATTGTTACGCGTGTCGTGAAAAGAAGACCGAATCTTTCCACGTTTTTTTAACCCCCTCCCCGCTCTAAAGAAATATGAAACAATCTTTTCAACCCTTTTATACTTTTCCGTTTGTGCTCCCCACCACCACCTCCTCCTCGTGTTTTCACGTCATACCCGAGTCACGCATCAGTTGACTCGTCCGCTTCTTAAAAATGCGGAGATGGGAATTTCTTTTTCTTCAGGGGGGAGGGAGAGAACGTTTTTGTGTTATTCGTCACGTCGAGCGTGGAAACGGAACGGAATATCTTCCCCCTTTCCCATCGTTGGAAAACTTGATGCGTTTGCATCCCCTTGACGCGGAACAAAGATTTTCTCAAGACGTTCTTCCGAATTTCCTACAGAAGATTCTTCGCTTGCTTCTCTACGATGATCGAGTAATTCCACTAGCCCTGTAATAATCATTTTTCTGTCAAATTTAACGGAGACATTGATAATAGAAGAAATTGGAACCCGGCGTCTTACAGCATGACGGTTTACTCTGGGTCACCGAAGAACGGCGTGGGCGATGGGGAGGCTGGCGGCCGTTGGGACTGGTCCGATTTCGAAAAAGTTTCGAACGATCGAACGATATCTGAAACTCGGACGAGCGGTTTCAAAATTGGTCCTTTTTTTTTAAAACCCGGGGGGAAGTTTCGGGTTTCCCGCGGCGGCCGCGGGTAATCCGAGCCGTCGTGTAAAACTGGAACTCTCGGCGGTCAGTAGAGGAGAAAAAAAAATCTGGGGTAGGCGGTGCGGGGGCTGCGGGGGTGCTCTTCTGTTTCCGTTGGCGCTCGTTTTTCAGTTTTTTTTTTCTGCCAGGGCGCCATATGGCCGTCGCCCCGCTCAGTAAACAACAACCCCCACGACAAAAGCTTCAAGCTACAATCCGGACGGGGGGAAAAAACTTAATAAAATATTCCGCTTTCAACTTCGGGCTTGACCCCCGCCCATCTCCTATCACATATTCGCCTTTGGGTATTCCTCACCACGAACTGATCCCCGGTTCCGTTTTCCTCCCGTTTTATTTTGTTTACCTCAACAAAACATGCCCCAACGGAAATTGCTTCCGATAATTAAATGGGCACCGTTCAGTTATTGGAACGTGGATAAATAGACATTATTTATCGGTGATTAGTTATATAATCGCTGTTCGATTTTCTTTTAGCTCTCCAGACAGTCGTACCGATTATATTAATCGTTATTTTTTAAGTATTACTATCTTACTATTTCTTTTTTTGTTCGTTTTCACCTGTAAGAATAGTTTTGCCGTCATAAAGAAAAGGTAAAATATACCTCTCATTACATGGTATTTATAGTAGAGCTATAATTTTATCCTGGGAACGGAGGATGCCAAATGTACCGAAGAGTTAGTAGCGACTAGCGCCAGAAAACATAAACTGTAAACCTTCGAGATTTATCGGTATCCTAATTTGTGGCATCTGGGGCATCTAGGACCATTTTTTTTTTGGGTCTCTCAGCTGCAACCGGTTACTTCTGTCCGTTACTGAAATGAATAATTAGTCCGCCTCCTGTAATAAATAACGAAATCGTTTGGTTTACATTAGAAATGTCTGGAAAAATTATATCTCGGACTACCTCGGAATAATACCGCTTTATTTAATAATAAGACTCTCTCCGAGATCTGGAGGAAGGAAATGCTGCACGGCGGGACCCCTACCGTGCAGCCGGCTGAAAAACAACAAGGTGGGATTTGTATATAAAGTCTGTATGTAAATGAGGAGACGGCGGGGGTCCCTCCCCTCATTGTGGTCCCAGCTAAGCTACAACTGAAATAACTTTCCATTCTACACGGGCACTACCCCTCGGAAAACCATATGTCTCTTTCTCTCTCTCTCCCTGTCACAAAGCCTGGGAATGGACACGAGTATCCGGCCCTCCGGGCCAACTCTATGGGAACATATAATCGATTTATGATGGAAATTCTACGAGTACTAACTGTAATGTCGTGCGTAACATGTCGTCCTCTCCTTAGCCCGTCCATAATTTACCGCAATGTGTCCACACATACGGACCATATTCGTGAGCTGTATAGTCACTGATGAAAGAAACAAATACAGTTTCGTTTTTCATATTCCACGCTAGAAAGGTTACGGCTGCTACGGGGAGTAGAAGGTCAATTCCACCGAACAGATATTCCTCGAAGTAATTGGTTTGCGATTAAACATTAAACAAAGGATTAAACATCCATATTTTCTGCCCTCGAATTGAACCCTTTTAATTAGATTATATTCGAAAGGTTAATTTGTAAGGTACATACCTTTGTAGACCTGTGTACCTCTGGAGTACTGTCTGCTTGATTCGTCCACTCAGATGCCGAACATCCGCAAAGTCTCCGTCCCCTCGCCTCCTGGCATTTATCTTCAGGTCCCCTCCTCGGCGCAGAGTAAATAGGGCCGGACGTCCCCTCGAGGCGGTCCCCTAATTTGGAAACCGCCCCGATATTTGCCCTCGAGCCCTTTCCGTCCCCCAACTCGGTCCTTCAGCGAACAGATTAGAGGGTCCGAGTATTGGATGGGATTTGAAATGACGATTAAATATCGTTTAACCGAGACGACAATGTCTCGATATTGTGTACAGCTTATGTGACGTCTTTTGTCCAATGCATATTTTAATTACAAATGCGTAAAGAATTTGATTATTTGATTACCTGTCGTCATTGCAGTTATCTCCATCTCCCCGAGACTATTGAGTTTATTGAATTTTGTTTAGGTACTTGTCCTCACCCAGTAAATTTATTGTAGACCGTATTTTAAACCTATTATATAAAGCTAGATTTATATTTATGATTTAGATAAGATAATGAATATTATAAAAAAAATTCCTATTGTCTGTTTGTAGTAAAACGTATTCTTCTACGTTTCTTTCATCGGCCAATTTACACGATGAATATAAAATCACTTTCGGCGAGATTTAATGTCGCGATTTAATCTGATTACTTAGGGAGAATTGTCGGTGTTTAATTTCTCCACGTTGTAGGTTCTCGATTTTCATTCGGCTTTTTCGAATTTATGGTTCGATAAATTTCTGGGGACTGGTTTTATTTCTGTGCCGTCTCGCTCGCCCGTATTTCCGGCCGGAGATCGAAATCAATAATAAGCTCTCGTTAAAACCTCTCCCCCGTCTCTCTTCCCCGGGTACGTCCGAACGGACAATTTATGGTGTGTACTAATGGGGAGCGAGGGCCAATCGTCGGCTATCTGAATATTTATGTTTCGTGTTCGGCCGGGTCCAATTGTCGGCTTCGGGAGAAGGAGGGGGGGCCCCGCCTTCTTTCAACCGCTGTTTAAAAACGGACCGAAAAAAGACAATCGAACGACACAATCCGGCCCGAAGAAATGGTGAGCGGGGGAGTGGTGATCCTCGATCGCGGTGGCGGCGGCGGCGGCATTATAATTGTATGTTGTTAACGCCGTATTTGATTAATCGCCGGCGCGGTAGCGGCCGCCCCCGGGCCCTCCGCTTCCCTCTCTCTCTCTGACGGCCCACGTATAGGATTTTCGTCTAATCTCATAGTTTCGTCTCCTTCTTCTTCCTATCTAATCTCTCGTTGGGTCCGTACCTCCCGGAATGCCAGTTCTCCTTTGGCGCCCCGTCCCCGGTTCATCCCACTGAGATATAAAGTTCGCATTCCGACTCACCGTTTGTATTCGCCACTGTCCGTCAAAAACCGTGCCGAAACCTGTAAAATAAAAATATGCGAGGACTGAGATATAGAAATCCTGAGAAGGTGTCGGGAGTGTGGGGTTTGGACGCGGTTAACTGTTGTAATTGTTTGGGGCCGATTAAACGTTTGTGTTGTTATGATGACTGTTGTTCTTGTTAAAGGCTGTGACAGTGGGGTCAAGGTTGGCCGGGGCCGGGAGGATTTGTGCCCGGCTACCGATGATTATGCACGGGCCGGTGGTTAGGCCGTCGCCTCTTTTATACGCCCGGACGGGGGCCTTTTATAGCGCCCCACACTTCTGGCTCGCGGGCCTTCGCCGCCCGGGGCAGTGCTCTTGAAAAAGAGTCCTCCTCCTCTTCCTCCTGAAAAGGTTGACCGCTGAACAATACGCAGAGAGAATCGCCCGTCATTCAACCCCTACAATGGGCCCCTCCACTCCTAGGTGTCATTTCGATCATAGAAGGGAAACACGGCACAGCCGAACTCCGATTTTCCACTCACGACGTACGGAATCGACCGTTCGCCGTGCGAACATTCGATGAACCGGTCATTGTAATTTCCTGAGGTCGTCTACCTCCCGTCTCCGACCCGTATTTTTCGCCCGTTAATAATTAAATAATATTACTTTTTTCACGGTCCTATATGTATACCTTTCGTATAGGAGAAACGAAACATATTGAGCTCCGAAGATGATTTGAGATCCGCTTAATATTATACACTGTTGCAGCCTCCAGTGCACGCGTAATTTGCCAAATACATCGTTTGTAGATTGTAATAAGTGTCGCTATATTACTATTCCTAGTATACCGTGAGCTAACTGTATGTTTAGCGTTGTTCTTTAGCGAGATATTTTACAAAACTTAAACTCGTTTCTCGTATGAGTTTATAAAAGGAGCTAGCGGACGTGAGATTCTTGATGGATCCAGCTATTGTTAAACCCTTTTCTTCAACTGCTTTTGTATCCTTTGTGTTCGCGAACTTTATTCGTAAACTTTTGTTAGCCGCAGACTGGGGGACTTAATGGCGGTTCGGCGAGATAGGCTTTAACGCAAAATGGAGCAAAGCTTTTTCCTTTAGTGTAATGCGGGTTGGGCCCGGCGTAAAACGAAGTCGCTCCTGTAATCTTTCTCTGTGCGTCCCTTTGGCCGCATTGTGCCCTACTCCGGGGTGTAGGCTTCTCTTCAGATCTCCTTTCTCCGTTACCGTAACGGTGGCCCTAAAAAGACAAATGGCAGTCTCTGAAAGTGTAAAAGGGAGCCGCAATTGTAATTATTAACCGTGTAATTCTCCTTTTCTTTTCGCAAACATAGATTTTACGTGTATCCCCGCCTTCGGTATTCGAGAATATAGGTCGCATAACATGTACTTTTATGCTACTATAAATAATGAAATCAGATAATAAGGTGATATTCAGCTGTTAGATCTACGACATAATACAGTTATAACAGACGCCAATCTTCAGCATATTGACACGCGCGTAGAGCATTATTTACGGAGACGGGCCAGAAGATACCAATTTATGAAACTAAACGCCTCGACGTAGTAAACATTAAACAACGACATTCTTTTTACTTGTAGCGTGCGTGGACAGTTTTATGAAATTTCGCCACCGTCAGCAATCGATGCCAATTAACATGACAACATAATTAGCGGCGATGGTGGTCGTCTAGTTTAAGTTGTATCCAATGTTTGAGCGGCGCTCAACACCCATCATCCGATATTAAGAATTCAGTTGGGATAATAATTGCATTCGATGTTTTCGATTTGTTCCTCCACCTTTGTACGCCTCGACTGTAGTTTTCGCCAAGTTGTCGGATGGTTGGAAGGAAGATATAAAACATCGGATTGTATATTTACGAGCGTTTTAATGAACTCGACACGAGTTCAGTTGACGGTTGGTGGGCGGCCGCACCGATCGTTTGTTGGGAATAAATTGTCGACCGACAGATCGTAATTTATGTCGTAGCGGCGTTTCCGGTAGCCCCGTGGGAGTGCCATTCCCAGAACTGGCTCCTGCCGGGTTCTGTTAGACGTTCCCGGTTTTATTATTCACCAAAGTCCAGAAGCCTTGCACGCAGGCGTACCCTACACGTTGGTAGCACTTTGATAACTGAGACAGTCATAAATTTAGATGTGATATCTACGTGTTAATATCGAAAGCATCATCGTGCTGGAATTTTAAAATAAGCTGCTTTTATTTGATAGTTGAGGAAAATAAAATTAAAAAGGATGAAAATGCCTTTCTAGTCGCCTTTCTGAAAATTACATTTCGCTACTGAATCAATCGAAGGGTGAATGTAGTTAGTTCCCGCGTACTCCGGGAATAAGTACGGAAATAAGCATATGGCATAAGCGGATTTGTAGGCGTCAAGTAAGAATAATTTATTCACACGCAATTTTCACACAAACGGCGGTAGACATTTTATTTTCACTTCGTTTCTGAAGATTCTGGGAATATATATATGCCGTTTTGCGTGAGCCAACGCGTCGTTAGCCTGCTGCGTTACGCAAGTTATGTTAAACAGGAGGTTGTAACGCGTAACGGGGGACCGTGTTAATTCGTTAAAACAAACAGGACGAGATGATAGGTTTTACCACCTGGGGAGAGAGAGAGAGAGAGTTAGCCAGCGGCGCTCCCTCCTAACCCTAATGTATTTATACAGCCTCGGAGGAACATCCCACTTGGAATATTAAGTATAGTGAACTCAAACTTGATTAAGAGGCAGTCGACTACTTGGGACACTCTTATTTCTCTCCGGATTTTTGGCCATTTTGTCCAAACCAGCGAGAGGACAGCGAGAAGACGACTCCAATTTGTAGTATAGTTTAAAAAAAGAAATACGAATGAAATTTCTAAGAATTTCGCTAATTCTTTAAATTATGAAAGCTGCTTTTTCTCGACAGGGTATTCTGTTAATGGCGTCAGTATTGTAATTGGATTATTTGTAGTGAGAGATGGAGTGAGCTACCTGTTAGCGGTTACTCAACCCGAACTGGCGGCCCTCTCCGACCTTGGCCCTCCTAACTTCTTTTTTATCCTGTCCCCTATATATTTTTTCTACGTCTTTTTTGTTTTCCTCCCGTAATCTTCCTTTTCTTATTCCACCTCCCTTGTTAGACGTATGGTCGGCTGTCAAAATAACCATTAGGAGCGGGAGCGCTTATTGAGATGACACGGCGAGGGGGGGGGCAGGGGCCCCGGGATCGTGTAAGCGCAGATAAGGGCGCCCATTCCTCACTCTCTCCGGCCAACCCATGTCCTGTCCCCCTCGAAGGGTATTAATTGTTTTTGAATTCGGTAACGATTTTTCAAATCCCGAGTTTTTTTGTCCGTGTGCGTGTCCATCGGTGCCGGTCGCGCGGCTGGGGGTCGCCCTGTAGTATATATTATGTTCCGTGCTTCAACCTCTTTCCAAAACGCGATGAGGCTGTGCTCAATTTGTCACTCTTAGAACGTTGGAATGCTTATTTATTAGAAACATTTGTCACTGGATTATATATTTTAAAAAATTAATTCTTCGGAAAGTAACAGGTATCCAAAAATCTTTTCAGTCGGTATTTTATCTTTTCTTACTATTTTCGGAGAGAACATTTTAACCGGTTTTACGATTTTTACGAAATCCACGAGCAAAAACCGTTAAGGAAACACTATAAGTGTAGGATATAATTTTCAATGAAAGGGAAAAATAATTTTTAAACAATCTCTCGCATGCTGTCCCTGTGAATGGCGATCGAAATGAGCACTCAGTTTAGTACAGATTTTCGTTGAATATATTAAACGTGGTTTTTTTTTAAATAATTACATTACTTCAGGCCACCGATTTCTCAACTGTCTATGCAGTGAATGTCCAAAACCGTTCTGAACCGTTTAATTTTCGCTCAAGATCTATAGCCAGACATGATTCCAATCGCTTCGTGATCTAATTGGATTGCAATAAGCATTTTTCCACGAAAATTAGGACGCTGTAATGACCGGGCTTTTGAATTACTTGGAGTAGCCTGGGACCGTGTTTGGAACGTAGTTTCCTGTAACGTAGTACAAAATTGAAGGGCGCCAACGGTTCTCGGGTAAATTCGGCTGATGTCCTCCCGTTCGGGGAAAGCCTATTCTCCGGGTGGTCGAAAGGTTCAAAAGTTTACGACGCCACTCCCTGAGCAACGACCTGCCCTTGGTGGGGGGGTGAGGGGGCTGGGAGAGGGAAGGAGGACAGCAGTAGGACTCTATTTTAAGTCCCTCACGGTCTTACTTTATATTCAGTAGAGGGCATAAAACCGTGAAAGCTTCGTCCGGTGCTTCGTTTATTATATGATATTTACCTGTCGGCCATATATCTTTCGGTTCGTTAGCAGTCGACCCGGTCCGTCCGGCTGCTTTTATTTTTTCATTATAATGTTTTTAACCTTTAATATTCTCTTCTTCCTCCCTCTCCGCCGGCTTTTACTGCCGATAAACGTGTCGCCGGTTTCTGGTCGCGACCGGTTTCCCGGATGTGTTTATAGCCCAAATTTCGATTTATAGAGTGAACTGTAACGCTTTTCTGTAACATTTTTATTCGTCATTCGTACTCACTTCAAGCGGCAATACGTAATGTCCGAGTGTACATAATTCGTATTGAACGGGTTGACCGGTGGACGGACAATTACAAGTTTATCAATCGAATAATCGATAAATTTAAATTCACCGGGTATTTTACTGAAGGGCCGAATACTATGTACGTGTATGAGACAACCGGTGCTATTCCGTCGTATCTCGATAAAATCGACTTGAATTCAGAAATCCATGATATTCTAAGTTCTACAGCGGACTGTTGAATTCACAATCATGTGGAAGACAGCGGGAGTCCGCAAACCGAAATCCTGTGTACAGAAATTCGTACTTTCGAAACTCTTCTTGCAAATATTGCAATTCTTGCGAGTCACATGTTACTGACATCTTTTACTTACTGTTTTTATGATGTTATCTTTCTTATTGTCGTCAGTAAGCTGTCAGTATCCAGTTACCGGTTAGCTGCATATCAAAAGACTCCCTTAGACGTTTACTCGGATTTGTTTTGCATATATCATTTATTATACAAACGTCTGTTCAAATTTCTAACCGAGCGGTTTATAGAGCTATTGCCCTTTTAAATATGCAAGGCAAGAAAATGATTTTCTGCAAACAGAAAAGTCCATTAAAATTTTTTTATTACGCGAACTTATTAGAATATGTAAAATGGTGTCCGTTCCCTCCATTCGGTGGAACATAATTTAATATTTCATTTGAAAAGGAGAGTATTAGAATGTAGAATTAGTATTCCATTCGTTCTCCACGCAAGATTACATAAGTCCGAGGAACTGTGAACGGAATAATAATGGCTTGCATAAATAAGGGATCGTTTTCCTTTGAGCGAGATATGATCTGTGCGTTTAATTTCTCCAGTTTCAGATATTTTCTTCGCATTTTCTTTTGGGTACATTTCCATGTATGCATTTCATATCGCATTTTAGTTTAACTGATCTAGAATTGCTGCCGTACCTAGTCTACTGCAAAAGAGTAAACCGCATTTTGTAGACGACTTTTATAAGAAATTACATTTTCACCGCTTCTGTACACCTTCCCAACATGTTCCATTGGTCATATGTATACAGACACACGTTTCGTACACGTGGAACCTTCTTTTTAACTTCTTTTTATACACGATAATATGTTTACATCATGGTTGCGGTACCTGCTAGGGACAGGTAGAGGTCTAAGATGTTGTACCCAGTTGTGTCGAGTCATAGGCCCGTTCTTCACGGGTGGTCCCCCCGTACCCCCTCGGATGGCCCCTCTACCTTACATATAACTTCCCTCGACGCCACAGTCCCGAAGAACCCGCAGCGAAAATCGAAATATCTCCGCCTTTTTTTTTGTATACGCCTTGAATATATGTGCGTGTCGACCGTGCGTCTGAATAAATCAAAAAGAAGTTGAAAAATATTCAAACAACTACCAACCCGTCCCAACGGGAAGCGGTAGAAGGCCTCAGAGTTGTAAAGACACGCGCACGCCACTCCCAAACCCAAAGCGCCGTGCTTTCTCCATATAGGAATTGTATAAATTAGTCTCCAGTCGTTCCTATAAGTTATTTTTCAACTTTTGGAAACGGGTCCGGGAATTTTCCTGAATTTTTAATCTCTTCCCACATATTTTAGCGTTCCTGTTGATACATATTCGTTTAAATTAATAATACATTAGTATTAATACGGTTATTTAAGTCACAATGCTGTTTGCTTCGATTTTCTCTCGTCTCATTTTATATCTGTATTAAAAAAATATTTTATAGAACGGTAAAACGTCGGTGGGTGGGCGTAAGTTGGTCTAAAACAAAAGTTGTAAAAACCCAACCTTTTTCCGAAAACGATCTTCAATATTACTGAAATTTATGCATATTTCAGGTGCAGCGTTTATGTTCTTCTCGAGGTAGAACAGTTAAATTATTCATTGTTCGAAACAAAGCGTATTTGAATACTGGGGCTTTTCACAAATCCGCGATGTTGCTCACTTCTGGCTTACATGTATCTGAGGGCTCCGTTTTATGATCGTTCCCGACATGCTCATACGTAGGATGGTAAATATACTTTTAGGTACGATACCGTACCGTGAATATTGCTAACAGTACTTTTAGTTCGGCGCTATACTTAAGTAGGGGCGAGGCCGCAAATCGGCCCTGCCGGGATGCAGATCACGAAAGGGCAAGAGAAAAAAAAACATCTCTCGTCGGTTTTATTGCGACCGTTGTCCCCGCGCGTCTGCAGAGGGAGGTAGAGGTGATAAATTTCTCTCGTCGGGGGTCGAATTACGAGGGTGGCGGAGAGTTTTGAATTTCAGTCCTGTTTTGAACGTCAGTTATGTTTTATTGTAACGAGCGTCCGGCGCCATAAACTACCCGGTGTCACCGGAGTTTATTAACCATTCGGAGCACAGGTGAAAGAAAGAGACGGAGCGTACGGAGCCGCGAACAAGAACTAGAACGCGTCTTGTATACCCGATATTGAGAGAGACTACGATTTGAATTATGTTTTACACGGGTTCATGCGGCGCCATAATCCAACAGGACCGGGGGGCCCCCCCGGCATTTCGAATGCCATATGGGCGCCTGCATACAATTTCTTTGTTTCCTCCCATTATATGTTACTGTCAGATTCCGTCGATATTATTCACCGGTAAGCATATCCGGTTGAAACCCCCCGAAGGGAATGTATCCATTAATTCGTGCCACACACCCCATTCGGCCGTTATTTATTGTCCCCAGCGCGAATAAAATTAATGACAACTTACTATTTACAAAACGGGGCGTTATCTCGGCACGTCGGACGACCGGTGAGTCAGTTTCTACTCGGGTATTGTGCACTCGGCTAAATACACTCGGATAATACCGGTCGACAGAAGTACACACCCCTGGTCACACCTATTACCATTTACGGTGTGCGGCGAACAGCTACACAGTTGTTCTGGCCTAACGCGCGGTGACATCGACATATATTGTGATATCATACGTATTATTTATACTCCAGCCGGCTGCCAGGGCTGTTCACCTTTGGCGTGGCCTCAGCCTCAACTTCGGCCGCCCTCGTGGCCTTGCCATGTCGCATTGCCGCCATATGCTCGCCACATCACAAATCTTCCCACGTATTTTCCGCAAAGTCCACAGCGACGCTGTCTCATTGAATGGTCAATGATTGGGGCTGTTGTGTTTTCCAACAGTTGTCATTCTTTTAACTTAGATTTCACAGTGCCCACCCCCAAAATCGGGGTTGTTAAGCGGGCGAATTCATTGAAAGTTGGGGGGACGGCAGAGTCGTTCGTTTTCAAAACCGGGTTCGGGTGACCCCAATTGGGTTCGGGTATTTACCCGACCGCAGACCGAACGTATACTGTGGAAATAGTGTGGGGGTTAGCGAGGGTTGCACAATGGGGGCGGCGTCCACACGTACTCGTCGGGCCCCCATTGTCCCCATGTGTTACCCCGCCGCACAACCTCCCTCCGTTTCATGTCTCCACTCTTTCCGGTAATTGGATCTGTCCCAGAATGTGATTGTGCTCTCTCTCTCTCTCTCTCTCTTCGCTATAGAGCCTTTCGCTATACACCTACACACACACACACACAGTCACGCTCCCACACACGATACTTTATTTATATTCATTTTATAAATGTATAGCGGTAAAAAATAATCTCAGAGTTTCGTCAGATTTCGGTTAACCGCGTCCAATCGCTGTAAAAATTATATACCTTTTGGGTTTGGGAAAATACCGCTTGTGAGAAGTGATGAACCGTAAAACGAAGACGAATAATAATTAATCTTTATGGACTGGTGTACCCTCGCTTAATAAAATAATTTATTATTCCCCGCAAAATACGAGGTATTGGACGTCTAACGGTCGATAAAAAAGAGATAAACACCCCTTTTATAACGAGCCTACTTCTCCTCCCCTAGAAATTGCAGTACATTTCATGATTCCGTAAGATGTTACGATGCCCCCGGGGCTTACTCCCGTAACAACTGTGCGGGTTTACGAAGTACTTGCCTTCTGAAGTACCTCGGTTCAGTCGAGTTCTTTTCACGTACGTCGAGCTATTGTGTCACTAAATAAATAATACCTAGTTTGATTTATGGGCAGCTTGTAATCTTCCATATGATTTCAGGTTGAATACTTAGCATTCAGATTTATACGTGGTCAATTTTAGAGGCAAGCCGAAAAAGCCAAGGTTTGTCCCTTCTTAGACACAGTCCCTCAAACCTGTATACCCCTTCCCGCCCCGATTATGGGCGTAGGATATTAATGGTTAGTATGATTTTATGGCCGCATTCGGACTCGGAGGGGGGTTGGGCAAGTCGGTTGACTTGTTTCCCTTCGGGGCGACGTGTGTGGCCTTTCTTTCGATAATTTATAGGTTCCGGGCGACGGAGGAGGGCCGGCGGCCGTAAGTCATGTTTTTCCGTTTTCGAATCTTGATATCCCTCCGGGTGACCCGAAGAACAACATGGACGAAACGGCCCCGGCGGGACGCAGGTAAAGCGAACCGGGAGAGACTGAGAATGCGAGGAGGAGGATAATGCATTGCTCCGGCTTTACGGCGTTCCAGAAGGGCGAATATCAGATCGTATTTCACCGCGACTCCCTTCCCCTTCGTCTCTGCTCACGTGTTATGAAGTGGGATATAAATTAGAAACATGAGGCCAGTTTCTGACTTGGGAATAATTCTTTAGATATTTTTCCAAACTTTCAAACACTTTTTTCAAGTCGGATGCCCTGAAAGGCCATTTGTTTTTCATTTTCCTCGATTGAAATACTCAGTCGACCGACTCGATAGCGTCTAGCTCGATTTTGGCCAACCGCCAACGTCGTCCCGATTTTGGCTTTTCGCCAGCGCCTCTTGAATTTGTAATAAAAACTATAATTACACGCGACGTTCGAACTGTTACTCACTGTCTGACAGTCCATAAATGTTTCCACACCGTTTAGTGTCCAGATTTATAACCGGCGTTATGAAAATACGTTCCCTGTTATCGGTAAAAATGATCTTTTAAGTATTTCCTCTGCAGTCCTTCAATAGGATCTACTCGTAGAGGAGAGATGTGACCGACAGCAATCCGCTATTGTTACGGTGAAAAAGCCTGTTATTTACTTTCCGATATGTATCTAATGAAGCTCCCCCCCCCCCCCCCCAATACAGTAAAAGAATACAAACTGATGCATTCTAAACAGTAAGAGTCTGGTGATGACCTCATTCATCTAACAATTCCGGGCAACTGGAGGGGAATAGGCGTTTCTCTGGTATTTGGGAGTTAGTAAGAACAAATATTGGCCAAAAACAAAGACAATTTAAATCTATAGATGTCAGGCCTCATATACCAAGGCTCTAGGTTAGTTAGCCGTGTTCAACAGGCATCGATAAATGTAAAAACCGGTCTCGACATAAATTAAAAATGCAAGTAGCGACGATTATTTAAAGAAATCCGCCACATAATACTAAATGGGGTTGGTTTTTTGCCGCCGTGGGCCCTTCTAACAGCGGGGGTTGCGCACCCCCTCCGACGGGCGCTGCCGATATAAATCAGTTGGGGAGTCAGAGCTCGCCTCCTCGCTTTCCCTCAGACTTGAAACATAATCATTTATCCTGTCACGGAAAAATAAACGGGTCTTAAAGGACGAGTATTTCAGGGCGCGGACAAAAAAATAAGGGGACAGGACGGGCCGACCGCGGTGACCATCCTCCACAACTGCTACTTCTCTGCACTCCTTCCACTGACAAATTATAGCAATAGCAATTGAAAATACGTTTTATAATACAGTTTTCCTCACGCTTGATTCTCGTTTTATTATCAGCGTCTTTCCTATTGGCCATAAAAAATACACCAAACCCCGTATCCAATTGTATGCCCATATGCAGTGCTATATTTTTAATAGTAGTAAAACTTCATATTGCAATGATTCAAAAACAACTTCATATTCGGTAAATATTCGTACTGTAATTTTTTTGGGACAATTTTAAAATGTACATCACTAAGTTACAAATCGTAGAATGAAAAGATCCTACGAGGGAAATATAATAAAATGGTATTTACTGTACATAAATTGATTGGAGTTGAAGTTCATAAAATTTTTGTTATTATTTAATTATCGTAAAATATCGGGGCAAATGAAAATATAAGCCCTCGTGTTTTATATATATATTGCGTGTTTATCGACGGTTTACGATCGGTTTTATTTTTTTCCAATCGTTGCAATGCAAAAAGCTCGATGCATCAGGGGTTTACCCGGTGTGCGGGTTTAGCGTGACGAAGGAATTTAACTGCATAGTTAACACGCCACAATCAACCAATCACGCTATTATTCCTGCCTCCCCCACCCCCCCCCCCGCCCGCCCCAGTATCGAACCCTTCGTTAGGCCCCGGCCCTTTACCCCAACAACCTCCTCTATTAACTCGGTAGCTCTAAGCTATAAAGCCAAGTCGACTTTGGACGCCTTAGCATCGAAAGTTATTTTGAAATATGACCTGTGGATGTGCAGTTTTCTGTCGCAAAAGGACAGTTTTCGATTTCAAGTGACCGGGTTACGATTCATTTCCGCGACAGATTTCAAACTATTTGACTATTATTAGGTTTATAAATCGACGGTTTAAGATGTTTAAAAATGGGTGGGACGCTCATAGAGTTCAATAGAAGGCCTCGTCCTTTATTCCTTTTGGTCCGATCGGTTGTATTATTCTTATTGTGGGGGGTGTGGGGTTGGGCTAATGATATTCAGGCTGCCCTCCGCTGTCCGGCGTGAGACCATTGTTTTAGATAAACACGCTCCCTCTTTTATCTCCTCTCAGTTTATTTTGTATCCTCCCTCTATTCTTTGTCCTCCGGCCCAGCAGACGGTACCGTCCCGACGGACTTAATTGGCAGGATCCTGTTGTAGTAAGCGCCGCACCGTAATCCTGGGGGAGCAGAAGAAGTCGATTCCCGTCCCGATCGAATGTAAAACGTGACACGAGTGTCAAGAAATTTTCTCAATTTTTTTTTTGCCTTTTAATATGTTCGTTTATATTTGTATTAAAACAGTTGCGAATTCGGAGCGGTATGGTTGAAAAAAATCAGGAGCGATACTGACGAAGGAAAGATGTCGAGAATGATAATATTTAGGATAGGGGTGAACCGTCGAAATTTTTGTGTTTTTTGAAATTTAAAACCAACCTACTCCGTTTAATGTTTTTTCTTCTCTAAATTTACCGGACATTCTATTCTATCTCCGGAAGCTCACCGAGTATCTCCATATTTGGAGGGCAGCTCTTTGGGTCGACTTCCAGATTTAGGATAATATTTATATTACTAATTGTCGTGCTAACAACTACCGATGTCCTTAAGACCCGAGAATTATTTTTAAATAACATAATTCAATCCCCAACTAGACCTAACG